>JAQMCW010000013.1:1187970-1212534 GCA_030068335.1 Chrysichthys cranchii
TAGAGCCAGATGTCTAGCAGTGTGTGTGTGTGTGTGTGTGTGTGTGTGTGTGTGTGTGTGTGTGTGTGTGTGTGTATGCGTGTGTGCATGTGTGTGTGGGGGGGGCATGTGTGTTAGCATCTCATCACGCCGCTACAACACAAAGCCTATTGTGGAGGTGCTAGTCAGCAGCTGCGAGCAAGGAGTTTGCGTGTGTGTGCGTGTGTGTGTGCGTGCGTGCGTGTGTGTGTGTGTGTGTTTATGTGTTGGCACACACACAGACTGAAGGAGCGCTGCAGTTGTTGGGTGTGGGATTAACTTATCTGCAGGGTTTTCTCCTCATTTTTTCCCCCCACTTTTGTTCAGTCACGGAAAAGAAAAGGCGCTTTGTTGAAGGTCGGCGATGCCAAGAGTCCTGCAGAGGAGACACGTCTCCGAGAGCACTCTTTCTTTCTTTCCTGCGTTCTTTCGTTCATTCTTTCCTCAAGTGAAGCTTTTAAAAACAACCTCTCACTCTCTTTCTAACTCTTTCCACTCTTTCTTTCTGTCTTTCTTTCTCAAGCACTTCTTCCTGAGCTCCCTCCTTCCCTCTCTCTCTCTCTCTCTCTCTCTCTCTCTGCCCTCCACTTCCTTTCTCTCGCTCTGTCTCTCTCTCGCTCTCTCTGTCCTTTAATTATTTACTTTTTTCATCATCTGACAGTCATTAGCCATGAGGAGTGTTTTTTCTTCTTTCTTTCTCTCTCTCTCTCTCTCTCTCTCTCTCTCTCTCACCATGTGAGAGGTTTTTCTAAGTGAACGGGTAATCATCCTCCTCTCCGTCCAGCCAAACAGCCACACTGCCCCCTTCAGGCCACAGCAGGTTCAGTGAAGGAAGCGGAGCCGATGTGTTTGAGGGTTTCCGACGATTGGGGTGACATTTGAAGGGCCACACACACACACAGAGAGAGAGAGAGAGAGAGATAAAGAGAGAGAGAGACACAGAGAGAGACAGAGAGAGAGACAGAGACACAAAAAGAGAGAGAGAGACAGAGAGAGAGAGAGAGATAAAGACAAAGAGAGAGAGAGAGAGACAAAAAGAGAGACAGTCAGAGACACAGAGAGAGAGAGAGAGAGACACAAAGAGAGACAGACAGAGACACAAAAAGAGAGAGAGAGACAGAGACACAAAAAGAGAGAGAGAGACAGAGACACAGAGAGAGAGACAGACACAGAGAGAGAGAGACAAAGAGAGAGAGAGAGACAGAGACGCAAAAAGAGAGAGAGACAGACACAAAGAGAGACAGACAGAGACACAAAAAGAGAGAGAGACAGAGACACAGAGACAGACAGAGACACAAAAAGAGAGAGAGACAGAGACACAGAGAGAGACAGAGACACAAAAAGAGAGAGAGAGAGAGAGAGACAGAGAGAGAGAGACAGAGACGCAAAAAGAGAGAGAGACAGAGAGAGAGAGGCAGGGTCTGAGAGTCTCAGCATTTCTCAAAGAATCTTTTTTCCTTTCCTCCTTTTCATTGTTTCTCTTTCGCTCTCTCTCTCTTTCTCACTCACTTCTCCGCCTTCCTCCGAGCCCGCTTTCTCCCCCCGTCTCCTTCCGTTGTGTCTTTGATAAATTCCACATGCGAAGCATCAAGCAGCTTTCGAAAATGCTTCAAATACCGTAATTTTTTTATTTTCATTTACTTGGTTAATTTAAACTTTTAAACATTTCCAAACAAACCCTCTACTTCTGTTTGTCGTCAGCTGAGTTTCCATTTTTCGCTCCGTTATTCGTTTGTGTGGTTGGTTTATTTTTTGGGTTATTTTTTTTTGTTCGAGTCAAAGGTGTGCACGGTTTTAAAAAAAAACAACAAACAAAAAAAAAATATGTTCCTTCGGATCGTTAAAGGCTTCTCAGAAAGGCCTTAAAAAGCCTGTGTGTGTTCTTCTTCTCCAAGGTGACCTGAAGACCTTCAGCGCGCTGGACTACGAGGACGACCCGCTGCACAGGATGAAGGTGCGCGCGCTGGACGGGGGAGGCCGATACTGCGAGGCTGACGTGGAGGTGACGGTGGAGGACGTCAACGATAACGCTCCTCGCTTCACCGCCGACCCCTTGTCCATCAGCGTGTTCGAGAATACAGAGACCCACACACCTGTCGCCCGGCTGCAGGCGACGGATCTCGACAGCGGTGAGCTTCGCCGACTGCCCACGTGGCGCTAATGCCAGTTTACACCGCGAGCTTTTATTATTTTGAGCAAAAATCCGCTCGCGAATCGCGTATCAATGTTAGAGTTGACGCACGATCTTTCACGGCACGCAGGATTTCGTTTATAAAGCAGCGCGCGGCGGGTTAAACCCTCGCTTCGTGTCTTGCTAAAGAGAGCGATGCAGCGGCGCTGTAGCCCTTGAACATTCCTACCTTGTTTTCACGAAGCAAAAAAAGAAGAAGAAAAAGAAAATGTGACATCACTGGTCGGATATTTTTCCCGGAAACATTTCACGCTGTTTCGTCGCCTGCTGGTCAGACAGTGGGAAGGGAGCAGATGGCTGAATTTTCACACGCTCGTCCGTAAAGAGCAAACACACACCGATAAAGTCGGCCATGTTTAAGCGGCGCGGGGAAATATATTTGGTTATCGGTGAAAGGCGAGAACTTTTGTCCTGCTTCAAAGTGCAGACTTCAAAGAGCAGGTGGAGTTAAAGCAGAGTTCAAAGATGAAAGCTGGCGAGAAAGTTTTATATATATAATGTGTGTGTGTGTGTGAGTGAAAGAGAGAGAGAGAGAGAGAGAGAGAGAGAGAGCGAGAGAGAGAAGTATTTAATGTCTAAACATGTACGCCCTTCACCCTGTTTGCTCTGTGTGTGTGTGTGTGTGTGTGTGTGTGTGTGTGTCCTCTCTCTGTCTCTCTCTCTCTCCTCTATGAGATCCTCTTTCTCTTCTCCTCTTTCACTGTCCTTTGTTCACGTCGCTCCGTCAGTTCCGTCCTAAATGTCATCCTGTTTTTCAGCAGCTCTGAATTCCAGGCTGTGTTTGAGAAGCCCACGCAAACCGCTTTGCTTTCTCTCCTTCCGTTCTTCCATCCCGTCCTTTATTACCCAGAATGCAGCTGTTCTACGTCGCGTATACACCGGGGCCCGACCGATAGGAGATTTTTGGCACCGATACCGATCGAAAAAGGTCCGTGATTTCCGACAAGCGCGATCATCGGCCGACACCCAACCCTTGAACAGGAAATTCAAGCAGACGTGGATTAGGTGTAATGTCCGATGATGATTGCGGTCCGCTAAAAATTGTAAAATATTTATAAAATATTTCAAATTCGTGTGCAGGCATCGCAGGCAGGCCAGCGTAACAGCGTATGACGTACGCGGACGTTCAGACGACGCCCGGATCACTCGCCTCGCGCGATGCGCCACTCTCTCCCGTAACTGTCAGAGTAACCTTGTGTGGCGGTGTACTGTACAGGGCATTACCGCAGGGTTTTTTGTGATTATTAACGGAACAGCTTCAGCGGCGGCTGTCTGTAGACGGAGCTCAGTATTTGTGTAGCGGGGTGTGGCGACTGGACAGAGACACAGTGAGGCGGCCTCCACCAGGTGCGGAGTCTGACAAACTCTCTGTTTTGACAGAAATGCGATTTAAATGAAGTCTCCATAAGTCGGGGGCTCCTGTATTTCAATTAGTGCCCTATAAAGGGTTAATAAATCTGTGCTACTGGCAGAGCTGCGGTTCCAGACTCCGAAGCGTCCAATCCAAATCCGTTTCACTTCGGGGGAAAAACAAACAAAAACAAAAACGTCTGCCGAGCAATTTAGATGTAAATGCGATTGAAGTGCCAGGCTGAGATGCAATTTAAGACCGATTTCTGACCGGAGCTTGGAGTGTCTCTTCACAGGAGCTTCCCCCGGCGCGAACGACCCGTGACACCAGATAAAAATCGCTGGCTGTGATTCACTTAAACGTCATTAACCGATTTCAGAGTGTGGGGGGACAGAAACCGGAGGGTGTTTCCTCACAAGGGGTGTGATAAATGTGAATCTAATGACAAGGGGAAAAAACGCAAATCAGCCGCTTCATCACAGTCTCGTTCCACAGTGTGTGTGTGTGTGTGTGTGTGTGTAACTCAGCTCTCTTTTTAAAAATCTGTTCAGGCACAGAGGCACAAATTCTCCTCACGAGTGTTTACAGGGTTTTATTGCACGCCGGCGTTAGCGTAGGTCACAGCGGCCGGATTATCGGTTCTGGCGCCGTTCGCGAAATCGATGCATACGAATCCTGGAGACGTGTTAATGCATCGTGATGGCTTGATGCCGGCGAGAATGGAATCAATATCGTAGACGCGGGGAAATAATGAACTCATTATCCAACCTAAACATGGGAACCGGCTTATTAGGACCGTGATGATGTTTTCTCCTCCACGGGTACACGATTTATTCTGCAAGGATAACGGTAGTAATAATAATAATAATAATAATAATAATAATAATAATAATACCAGGCATGTTCTAATAGCCGTTACGCGGTTATTACACGGCGCTGTTGGGTTCTCACGTCTGATTGGGTTCGTTTCCTGTAACAGACAGCTGCTGGTTTCTGGAGGAAGCTGTTTATGGAAGGAGTCTCCAGCGTCAGGGCTTTTACGTGTCTTTATCTGGTGTGTCTGTGCAGGCTCTAACGGCGAGCTCACGTACGCTCTGTTGGATTCGGCCGACGGAGCGTTCTCTATCGACGAGCACTCTGGCGTGCTAAGCCTGGCCACGCCCCTGGACCGTGAGCTCCACCCTTCGTACACTCTCCGAGCCCGTGCCATGGACCGTGGCTGGCCCCGCCCTCTTTCTGCAGTCTGCTTAGTGACCATATCTGTGCTGGACCTCAACGACGACCCGCCTGTCTTCCAGCGGCGAGATTACATCGCCTCGGTCCCCGAGGACGTTGCCGCGGGAACCCAGGTGCTGCGCGTGCATGCGGCTAGCCGCGACGCCGAAGCTCAGATTTCCTACGCCATCGTGGACGGGAACGACAGGGGCACGTTCAGCGTGGACACCCACACAGGTAAAGGTATCCCACTGTGATGGCAGTGTGTACTCAGAGGTTTGACGTCGCCTCACTCTGGTGTTAAAGATGAATCTTTCTCGTGCTCCTTTTACTAACTCGGGTTCCTGCGTGCGTAGGGGTCGTTTTCCTGATCGCCCCGCTGGACTATGAGATATCCCACGAGTTCTCTCTGACGGTGGAGGCGACAAACGGAGACACGCCGTCGCTGAGTGACAGGGCCATTGTCAGTGTCAACGTGACGGACATAAACGACAACAGCCCCGTTTTCAGCCAGGCGGTTTACGCAGCCGTGGTGAGCGAGGACGTCGAGCCGGGCAAGGCGGTGCTGACGGTGAGTCTCCGCCCCCTCACAGGTCACATGACATGTAATGACCATGAACAGGCTGTAGAGGGTGCACTATTAAAGCCTAATGCTAACGAGATAGACAGCTAAAGCGCGTGTGTGTGTGTGTGTGTGTGTTCGTGTGTGTGTGTGTGTGTGCAGGTCATGGCTGAAGACGCAGACGGACCCTCTAATAACCAGGTGCGCTACTCCATCGTTAGTGGCAACCAAGGAAGCCCCTTCTCCATCGACCCTTTGAAGGGAGAGGTGAAGGTGGCACGGCATCTGGACCGAGAGAAGGTACACACACACACACACACACACACACACACACACACACGAAAGGGACATGTATTTGATCAACCATCATCACTATTTTTCAGTTATTCTGGTTTTTGCTTTATCTTACTGTGTGTGTGTGTGTGTGTGTGTGTGTGTGTGTGTGTGTGTGTGTGTGTGTGTGTGTGTGTGTGTAGGTGTCTGGTTACACTCTGACCGTCAGGGCATCTGATAGTGGGAGTCCAGTTCGTGTAAGCAATGCCAAAATCAACATCGATGTCTCCGACATCAACGACAACCCACCCACGTTTACCCAGAGCAACTACACAGTCATCATCCAGGTACACACACACACACACACACACACACTGCAGGTCACACAGAAGAACGTTCAAGAAACTAACACCTAAAACAGGGGTAAACATTTTTCTAAATCACCTCCTTGAGTGAGTCTACTGATTCTGAATCATGATTCCTGGATGGATTTGCTTATCCTTTAAGTGACTCAGAGGTGAATCTGAATCCTTTCTCTTTCTTTCTCTCTCTCTCTGTCTCTCTTTCTCTCATTCTCTCTCTCTCTGTCTTGCTCGCATTCTTTCTCTCTTCCATTCTTTCTTGCTCTGTCTTTCTCTCTCTCTCCCTCTCCTTTTCTTTTTCCATTTTCTGAATCAAATGATTTATTTATCCTTTAAGTGACTCATTGGTGAATCTGAATTCTCTCTCTCTCTCTCTCTGTATCTCTCTCTCTTTCTCTCTCTCTCCATTTTCTGTATCAATTCGCTTTCTTTGTTCCTGATTCGATGATGACTGCATCATGAAGGGAAAAAAAACTTTCTCTTTTAATTCATTTCATTCAAAATGTTTCACTTGCCCTTTAAGAACAGACTGTGGGTCAGGACATCTCAACAAATAAACCTGTTTTTAACTCTCTCTATCTCCGAACAATTAAACCCTACTCTTCTAATTCAAGTACCTGGATTTTCTCCTAAAATCTCAACAGAAAGACGCTGTACGTGAAGCGTTTGGGGAAAACGTAGGTCCTGTTAACGTGCGTTAATGGCGACGGTGTGTGTTTGATCTGTAGGAGAACCGTCCGGTCGGGACCAGCATCCTCCAGCTCAGCGTATCGGACCGGGACGCCTCACACAACGGGCCGCCGTTCTCCTTCTCCATCGTCAGCGGTAACGAGGACCACACGTTTGACATCACGTCTCAGGGAGCGCTGGTGTCGATCGGCACGCTGAGCCGCCGCAACAAGGACAGCTACGTCTTGGAGATTCAGGTGGGAAGTCCAGGATTTTGTTGATTACAGCGTTATTAAACTGCTTTACTGGTGATTATCTGTAAAACCGGTGTGTGGTTTTGTTTTGTTTTTGTTTTTTGCGTATCTGCTTAAAACACGAGTCAGAATTTAGGGAATTCTTTGTCTCCTACTGAAACAAGCAGAAGTGCGGTGTGTACTGAGGGGCTCTGAGCCGCCGATTTGTCCGGGTTTGTACACAAACACTCCGTTCCCCCCCGGTGTGCCCCGATATCGATGTGTTCCTGTGCCGTCGCTGCCGCCGCGAGCGCCATAATGATCCACCTCAAAGGCAATTACAGCTGCTAAAGCTTCGGCTGCTTCTGCGCGTCCCGAGCAATCTCACACTGGGTTTACGCTCACAAAACAAAAGCTTGATAAATCGCTGTACTGGCAGCAGAAAGCTGCAGTAAATACTAACTCCGATCGAAATCTCTGTAAGGAGCTCGGCCAGGTGTGCGAGAGCGAGAGAGCGTGTCGGACTGAAATCCACCCCGCTGGTGCGGTCCTGCTTGGGCAAGATGGCGTTTATCTGTCCATCATTTTATTTACATGTTTTTTTTCTTCATCTTCTGTCATTTAAAAAAAAAAAACGGTCCCAAATGATTCTAAATTCAGTTCAGTTTCCTTAAATGATTCGTTTATCATTCTGAATCTCTCGCTCCCGTTCTCTCTGTCCATGAAAATGTATTTCCTTTTTCTGAATCCATTCTCTCTCTTTTTTTCTTTTTCTTTTTCCCAAATTAGAGACTCACAAATGACAAAATCCCAATCACAAAAACCCCCTCTTTTGAATCATTTTCGTAAAATGATTCATTTATTTACCCTGGAAAAGACTCAGTGCTGATTCTGAACCAAGTGATTCTGGATCTTTTTTCTTACGGAATCAATTCATTAACCGCATATTTAATTACATGTACAGCGGACCCTCGGCTCGCAAACGCGTCGGATGGATGTACGGACTAAATTCCCGAACAGATTTTGTCCCGATCGTTGAAAAAATCCTCGCCTGACGTCCAGACAGCCAACCCACGCTTCACGCCACAAACATCCAGTTCTGGTCAAGCACTCGTGGTGTGAACGTATTCGACGCATTTTTCCGTTGTGTTTCTATGCATTTTTGCTCTATAATATTAACTCCTTGTGATGAATCACGTCGTTTACCTTGTAAGTGAATCGTTGGTGACTCTGAATCATGACCTCTGGAACCACCTCTGTGTTTCAGGTGTCGGACTCTGGCCGGCCGCCGCTCTCCTCCTCTGCCCTGGTGTTCGTTCGTCTGATCGAAGAGAGCATCCACCCACCAGTCATCCTCCCCCTCGACGTTTTCGTCACCACCACCACCTCAGAGTACGCGGGTGGTGGAGTGCTGGGAAAAATCCATGCCACTGACCAAGATGTGCACGACACCCTCACTTATGGGATCAGCTCTGACTCCGCCCCTTCCGATAACTCCGCCCTCTTCTCTGTCTCTCCTGCTGACGGTCGCCTTGTGGCGCTGGGTGCCCTGGACTCGGGTCGCTACTCGCTCAACGCTACTGTCACAGATGGCCGCTACACGACGTGGGCGCGCGTCACTGTGCACGTACGCCCCGCCCCTGCGCTCATCAATCTCGTGAGCATCCGTCTGGGCTCCATAGCGCCTGAAGAGTTCATTGGCGAGCACTGGCGCAATTTTGCCAGGGCGTTGCGGAACACGGCGGGCGTCCGGCGCAGCGACGTGCAGCTCGTCAGCCTGCAGCCTGAACGCGGTGATTTGGAAGTGCTCCTCGCGCTGGACAAAGCAGGAAGTCTGGAGCAGGCACAGGAAGTGCTCCTGAGGAAGCTGAATGCCTCCGCTGGCACCATCGAGGAGATAACCGGGGTGAAAATTGTCCGTGTGGGGAACAAGCTATGCCCTCAGTTGGACTGCCCAGCACGTCACTGCCAAGAGACGGTGACCTTGGAGACAAGCACCATGGCAACGTACAGCACAGCAAGGCTCAGCTTCGTCACTCCACGCCACACGAGGACAGCTGACTGCCTCTGCCGCGGTAACACACACTCCCCGAATACGACCTTGTGCTTAGCTGCTACACGCTGATATACACACAGGGTGTTATTTGCATTATTGAATCGATTCCTTCGTGTATTTGTGAAGGTGCTGAGTGCGCTGAGCTGAGAAAGCTATGTGTAGGGAACCCGTGTCCCGAGGGTACGGAGTGTGTGGAAGACCCGACACACACCACATTCAGCTGCGTCTGCTCAGACGACAAACACGGACAGTGTGCTGGTAAGGACATACTCTCACAACACTTCAGCGTAATTCCGTAAACACACTTCATTATTACTCTGTGTGTGTGTGTGTTTCAGAAGGTCATGCGCTGACATTCAGCGGGAACGGCTACGTGCGCTACAGACTGATGGAGAATGACAACAAGGAGGAGATGAATCTCTCTCTCAGGCTGCGGACGTTCTCCGACCACGCCACTATCATGTACGCCAAGGGCACTGACTACAGCATCTTGGAGGTGAACACACACACACACACACATGCACGCGTGCATGCTCACACGGAACTGTAAGAATCACAATATGATTAGCGGTGAAAACCAGAGGCCATGCCCCCTTCATGTGGGACAGGACTAATGCTGAGGCTACTCTTTTTTTATTTGGACTAAAACCACACATCTGGGTCTAAAACCAACAGAGGCGGAGACCACACCTCTGTTACTGCTAGGCCACGCCCCCTTTAATGAGACTCAAAGGTGCCTAGGCTCCGCCTCGTTCACCGTAAAGCCGCGTCTCTTTAAGTGACGTTAAAGAGCCCAAAGGGCACACCGCCTTCTCGTCTTTTTCATCATGTCCAGTGCACCTGCTTCACAGAATGTGACCGGCGTAGGCCACGCCTCTTTCACAGCTAGGCCACACCTTTATTCACAGTGACTGACACTATGTACAGCACTAAACAGAAATCCTGGAGCGTAGCATTATTCCAGCAGGTTTTCCCACGCAGCATGTGGGGAAACCTTCTCTTTCTCTTCACTCTCTTCTGCCTGCCATGCTTTCTGTTCTCCCACACTCTGTCCATCGTCTCCTCAACATGGCCGCCTCAAGGGTCTCAACGCAAAACAGACAGCGGGTTATTTTGGTGGGGTGAGAGGGCGAGAGAGAGTGCTTTCTCACAGATTCCTTTTCAGCAGTGAAAAAAGAGAGAGCGAGAGACACAGGCTGAGAAAGAGCAAGAGAGAGAGAGGCAGACAGAACGAGAGAGAGGGGCAGACAACACGAGAGAGAGAGAGGCAGGCAGAGGCAGAGAGAATGAGAGAGACAGACAGGCAGAGACATAGAGGCCGACAGAGCAAGAGAGAGAGACAGACAGAACAAGAGAAAGAGACAGGCAGAGAGAGGCAAAGAAAACGAGAGAGAGAGAATGAGAGAGACAGACAGGCAGCGAGAGAGAGCAAGAGAGAGGGAGACGGACAGAACGAGAGAAAGAGAGACAGGCAGAGAGAGAGAGCAAGAGAGAGGGAGACAGACAGAACGAGAGAAAGAGAGACAGGCAGAGAGAATGAGAGAGACACAGGCAGAGAGAGAGAGGTGGTGCAATGTTATCCTTATTACAGCATCCTTCTATTTCTGCCTTGCGTACCCACTACGCGCTACGCTGTGTTACATTTAGCCTTTGAGAATGTTTTACACACACACACGCACACACACACGCACACACACACACACACACATACGCATTTCTTGCACCATACTTTATTATTTAATCTGTGAAAAAGTTGTAAACATTTGTGCTGTATTCTAATCTAATGTTAGCTAATTCAGTACCAATCTTTACTGCTATAATGTGTTTTAATCCAACACATTATGGAATGTTATCTTGGTTGCTGGGCTAAATGACCTAATTACATAGTTTAATTAACATTTTAGCCCTTTGAACCTGTCTGACTGCACAAAGTAATAGAAAAATATAATGTGATATATAATCCTAGCTGGCTTTCTAACAAACCTGGCTGCCCCATTTCATTTACACACCATACTAGTAAGCCCAATGTTAGCTACATTGCTAACTGGCTACTATAATAGTTTACGTAACATTAGGGTGTGTTCATTGAAGGCAGCTCATTTCTTCACGTCGGATCCCGACTGCTGGGTAGATAGCTTTAGTTTAGCAGAATAGTTTTCGCTAGTTTACCACTGTGGTAAGAAACAGCCATAGAACTGAAACAAAAGGCCTCAGTAAAGTTTGTTTGCTAACGTGTTTTTTATTGTGTGTGTGTGTGTGTGTGTGTGTGTGTGTAGATTGTGAATGGACGCCTGCAGTACAAGTTTGACTGTGGCAGTGGGCCGGGTGTCGTCCCCATCCACAGCCCATTAGTAAATGATGGAGAATGGCACACAGTTTCGCTCGAGGTGGATGGCAACTATGCTCGCCTGGTGCTTGACCGAACACACACCGCCTCAGGCAAAGCACAGGGCAACCTTCGTACACTCAACCTCGACACCAGCGTCTTCTTTGGTGGGCAGGTGTGGCAGGCAGGGGTGGCCAATGGCCTGAGGGGCTGCCTGCAGGGGGTTGTGTTGAACGGACGTGAGCTGCCACTGAGATCGCAGCCTCGTAGCGCCCACTCTGTGCTGGAGGAACTCGTGGAAGCTGTGCCTGGATGTAGCCCACCTCCTCGGGTATCGAGCTGCGCCAGTGAACCATGCACCAATGGGGGAACCTGCACTGAGCTGCCCAGTGGAGGTATGGGGTCAAGGGTCGGGGGCAGAGTTAAAGAGAACACATTTTAAAAAGGAGTTTCAGTAAGTAGTAGTAACGTTTGAAAAAATATATGCTTAGCACATAATTTGTGCCATAGTACTATTAGTCCTTAGGCACTTAACATGCTAGCAGAGCAAAGATAGCTAGTTATGTCAAGTTACATATAGAAAGAAATTGCAAATGTTTGTCCACATTTGTTGCTCTGGGGTTTTTTTTGTAGGTTATTTCTGTAAGTGCAGTGCTCTCTTTGTGGGCAGCCACTGTGAGGTTAGCATCAGCCCCTGCTCATCCAATCCCTGTCTTTATGGTGGAACCTGTGTGCCTCGTGGAGATGACTTCTACTGCCAGTGCCGAGGCCAGTACTCCGGCCAGTGGTAAGAGAAAACACACAAAATCATCGGAGCGTTTGAGATGTCCAGAATGCGCACTTTCTTGGGAATTTCAACTCCCAAGATTAGCTTGCATTGAGTTACCCCTTCTCAGTGAATTCCCGTTAAATGCCCGTGTAAAAGTGCACAAAAACAAGCATGAAGTTAAAGGGATGTAAGATGTCAGGGTGTACCATGTTGCCAGCTTGATGGGGGGTGAGGACACCGGGGAATTCCCTTGCAATTAAAGTAATGCCTGTGAAACTTCGAGTCCCGCTGTAAACCTGACCTGAAACAATTTTGGTATCTCCAAGTTTGGCTTTCTGATTGTTTGTTTGTTTTCTGATGATGTTCTGGCTGCTTGCTCGGTTGTGTTAGTGATTTGAATTGTTGGATTTAAAAACTCGACCAAAGTATTTTTTGCTCTTGCTCGTCTTATTCACTTGTCTTGGGTGTATGACAGGTGTCAGCTGGGCCCGTACTGCACAGAGAACCCCTGCAAGAACAACGGCAGGTGCATCGGCAGCCTGGACGGCCCAGTGTGCGAGTGTGAGCCTGGTTTCCAAGGAAACAGGTTCGTATGTGTGAGACAATGAGTTCTATGCCTTCAGAGATCTTCAAAGTACTATTTGCAGTAATAGTAGAACAGGATGGTGTGTGTGTTGTCTAATTGTCTGTATGCATTGCCAGGTGCCTGAGCGATGTGGACGAGTGCCTGAAGAACCCATGCACCAACGGAGGCCAGTGCCAGAACACGTACGGCTCCTACAGCTGCAACTGCTCGCTTGGCTATGGAGGGCACCACTGTGAGAAGTATGCCCACATAAGCAACCAGGTGCTCTCTACGTCCTGGAACATTGGCCTGGAGGAGGTCATTGGCATTGCCGTCTTCATCGCCGTGATCTTCGTCTTGGCTCTGCTATTTGTCGTGATCCGTAAGCGCGTATGCCGGCGCACCAAGCCCCAATCGCATGATGAGGACAAGCGCCTGCCCTCGTCCTTCCTGCAGCGCCCCTATTACGACTCCAAGCTTGGCAGGAATGTCTACTCTGATGTACCACCCCAAGTGCCCGTGCGACCCATCTCGTACACTCCCAGCGTGCCGAGTGACTCTCGGAACAACCTGGACCGGAGCTCCTTTGAAGGCTCGGCTGTTCCCGAGCACACTGAGTTCAGCACGTTCAACCCTGACCCGGTAGGACATGGGCACCGCAAGGCTGTCGCCGTGTGCAGCGTGGCGCCCAACCTGCCCCCGCCACCGCCCTCCAACTCTGCCTCAGACAGCGACTCGATTCAGAAACCCAGCTGGGACTATGATTATGACGGTAGGGACAGAGCTGACGTTCCGTTTCCAAGAATATATTTATGTTAAATAGTAATAAATAAATAAATACATACATAAAGCAAGCGAAACTAGAATTACTGTATCCGAAGGCTCAATTTGTGCAACGTCCTTGTTTACTTGCAGCTAAAGTCGTAGATCTGGATCCGTGTTTCAGTAAGAAGGCAGCAGAGGACAGCACGTGTCACCCCTATAACACCAGGGGCAGCATGTCCGAGGTGCAGTCACTCAGCTCTTTCCAGTCCGAGTCCTGCGACGACAACGGTACGTGTGTGTGTATGCGTTTTGTGCTAATTGGTACTGGATTGGTTGGCATCATTAGCATCTGTTCTGATGTACAATTAGCAGAAGCCTTTTAGAGCTTGATTAAATAGTACTGTTCTGTGTGCTTAACTGTTATCTCATGCTAATTTTTGTTGTGAATCTTTCTGACAAAGCGAAATTATTGAAATGCTTCACCAAAATAAGCTAACTGCGAAGAAAATCTGACCCTAATTTACACAAAGCTAACTAGCTGGGGTTTGTCTTCCACCATTATTAGCAGGACTAATATTTTTTATGGAAAATGTTACCAGGGCTAAATGCTAATCTCCCTGCATTTGTTATTAGCATATATATTATATTTGTTGGTTAGCTTTGTGTGTTTTTTGCTGTTAGCCATATTTTTAACACAAAAGCTTCTACGCACTTGCATGTTACAGCAAGCTGGAAACAGACCAACAAAAAGAAAACAACTTTGTGATCTACATGGTTTCTTATCGTTTCCATCGTAGCACTGTACTCTTGTTAGCATTAGCATGAATACTAACCACCTCGTTCTTTCTTTCTCTCTCTCTTGGTAACGTCAGTAAACGGTTTGTGGTTTGAGGGTCATGTTGTTGTGTTATGTTTCTCTCCCCCTCTTTAACTCGCTGCTTTGGGACTTTAGCTCCCATTTGGATCAAACCGCACCAAAGACGCAGGGCGAGGTTTTAGCTAAACTCGTAAGTCCAACATAGCGACATGGAGAAGGAAGGGATCGCCTTACAAACAAGGCCTAGTGGGATTCTCAGGGTATAAAAAAGACCCATGGGTTGTGTTTTTTCCCCACTTTCTTCTATTTTGTGATAATTTGGTTAATTTGTCTGCTTCTTTTTCTGTATTTTTTATTATTATTTTTTTTTGCATCCAAGCCGCTAAGGATAGTCGAAGACCTCAGTGGTACAGAAATCCCACTTGTATCTCAAAATATTTTATTCCATTCATTTTGGCCCTCGACTTTCCTTTTTTTGTTGTTTTTTTTTTTTTTAAATCCCCAATCTCGGGTACATCAAAGTACCCTGTTTCCTCTTTCCACCTGGACCCAAATGGATGTTTCCCTTTTTCCCTTTTCTTTTTTAATCCTTGAGAATTCTGCTGATCCCAATCCTTCCTCATGCCCGCATCGTACCGCACTGTCAAGTGTCCGTGGAACCATGCGCATCACCGATGTGTGTCACCATCAACCCAAAAACATTGAGTCCTCCCTCCACCATGATGCATCAAGAACCTGGTGCAGATAGAAACCAGACTCGGACCTGTAAACCCACAGCTTCAGTCGTGTTCACCTAAAACCTCGTGACTCGGCAATTTCTGTCCTCCGATTAGGAAAGAATACGCGGTACGATTTTTCGACTCGCATTTAACATACGACCAAACAGTTTTCAGAAGGATCAAGCTAGAACTCATAACGTCATCGCTAATCTTAGCTGCCTACCTTGTTGGTTTTGGAGATAACCAGAGACGTGATTTCATGGAGGCATGGAGCCATGTTTGGTCTCACTTGGTAGGCTGAACATACAGAGGTTTAAAAATGCCTAATTTCCAAATAGGAGACGTTTAACCGAAGTCTAACCTGAGTAGCGTTTAAAAGACCTCACCATCCCCATATCCTCTTGACGCGTTCCACCATAATTGGCTTGCTAATTCTTGGTGAATTCCACCGCCATCTTGAACCTAGGCAAGATTAAGCTGTGTAGTTTTGTGGCCTTAAAGAACGTAAGATGGAGCACTTTAGTTGGAGATGAAGCTAAAACAGTGTAATTCGTGTCAAACTGGCGTGCTGTACGAGGAATAAAACACTTTTGGGCATTCTGCAACGGGAAAATAATCAGCAAGTGTTTTATTCCTTACTTGTATCTTAGACAGCGCACGGTCTGGATGGGCACGATCTTTCATTTCAGGAATATTCCCGTGTGCTTTCAAAGCCCCAAATCTTTTAAAGTCGTCCGTCGTTTGCAACACTGCAAAGCAAGCGCTCAAAGCGAGACTGTCGTTCGTCTCTGGGTGTCGGAGAGAGACATTGAGCGTCCTCAACGGGGGTAGGGGGACATTCAGGCTCGCGGTGTCACACCATGCCACCGTGCCATCGCCTTTACTCCAGGTGCTTGTTCATTTTCCTCTCACTAACGCCAACTCTCTCTCATCTGCTCCCTCCATCCCTTCATCCATCCATCCATCCGTGCATCCGTCCTTCCCTTCCCTGAAGCCTCCGTAGTGACCGTAATCCACCTGGTCAGCTCGGCGGCTGGCTCGGTGGACACGCAAGGTACCGTCTGTTTGATTGTCTCGCCGTCTCCATGAGTAGTGTCGGGGTGGGAGATCATTAAAAAGACTGCACGGAGGCCACTTTTATTTAATCAGGCACGTCTCATGAAGGGAAAAGACTTCACGGGGGATTAGGAACACGTAGACGAGTATTTACGACTCGACTCAGGAATACGACTCAATATTTGACGGGTATTTCTCGGAGACTCATGTCTGATTAAGCAAATGGCCTCCTTGCGTCCTAGAGATGTCTTTTTTTTTTTTTTTTATTAAATATTTCCTTCTCTTTCTCTCTTGTCGTTTTTAATCTTTTAACCTTTTCTTTCCTCTGTCTCCGCTGCTTGCTTTCGCCTAAAGAGTCACTCCCGTCTCATGAGCTCAAGAACCCGAGAGGTGAATTGAATCATTTTTTTGCCTGAAGCCCTGTGGTTTCTCCCTGAACCTGCATGCAGTGCTGTGAGAAAGGAAAAAAGGAAAACATTGTTTTAATGAGGAAAAAAATGGAACGGACGCTAATCCAAAAATTAAATCATGCTAACATGCTGCTTGTGGTTGTTTTTATTAACCAGTGACCTAATTTTATTTTTCTGCTTTTCTCATAGAAGAGTAACGTGTCGTAAATGTCATGCTTTTTTGTTTGTTTGTTTGTTTGTTTTTTTTAGAAGTCTCCTCCCTAAAAAAAAAAAAAGGCCCTAATGAGACCTTCTTCAGTCCGCGTCAGCGTTTTATTCCATTTTCGTTTCATTGATGTACTTCTTCGTGTTGTCTATAATGTGTGTATACGGAGGTTTTAACCGTGTGATTCTCGTTTGTCGTCCATGTGGAACGTGTGCTGCATGACGTTTTGGTTTTGTTTGTTTCCCTTTAGCGTAACAATATTATTGCGACGCTATGATGTCATGCGTGACATTTGTCATTTCGTCCTCTAGGGTATCACTGGGACACATCTGATTGGATGCCGAGTGTTCAACTTCCTGGAATCCAGGAGTTTCCTCAGTATGAGGTGGTGGAATCTCCACCCACCCTGTACAACGACCCCGCCTTGCTAGACACGGACTATTACGCGGGTGGCTACGACATCGAGAGCGATTTCCCGCCTCCACCCGATGACTTCCCCGCCCATGACGATCTGCCTCCTCCTCCGCCTCCGCCCGCATCTTACGACACGCTCGGCCCCGCCCCCTCCAGTCCTGGAGGGTCATGGGTACGCAAGCGGCCGCCTTTACCCCATCTCTACACGCTCAGCCATTATCTCCCTCAGCACCAGTACCCTTCATCCGACCCGGAGCCGGCGAAAAGCGGCAGCATCGCGGCCGATGACGTTTCTCTGTCGCTGTACGCGTCCACGGTGTCGTGCTCGGATGTGGAGGAGTCGGAGGCGCCGATGAGCGACTGCGAGAGCGGTGCCGAGGACGGGGCGCAGTTTCGACGGCTCCTCGTGGCACCCCAAGCGCAACAGCAGCAACACACCGAAGTCTGACACTGGATCCATAAAGAGCAGAAATCAAAAAGTGCCTGAAAATTAAACCTTATGCAGGAGACTGTTGTCGTAAACACACACACACACACACACACACACACACACACACACACGTATAATGTACGACCAGACAATAAATTCAAGCGCACACATTCTCTTAGGTACAGACACGTTCACGGACATTGTGTCCTCTGGAGCTTATTTCTGGGGGAGCGGAGCGGACCCGAGCGAGCACACGTGCGTGCGCGCGTCCACACGCCGTCGCCCGACATAGCATTCACGCCATCTCGTTCATGAGGAAAAAAATAAGAAGAAGAAAAACGTGTCATTTCAAGCGTTGGCTGTCTGTATCTGTATAGATAAAATCATTGCGATCTGTGTTTTTTTATTATTATTATTATTACAAATGCTCGCGCATTTGTAATGTAAATGGTACTGTACAGTTTTGATCTTAAGAGTCGACTAGTTTCTTTTGTAGATATTTTATTATTTTTATTTTTCAAAAAAGAACCGACGGCGAAAAAAAAGAAAAGACGAGATAACGCGTGGCGTTATCAGCTTTTGCCGCACAACAAAAAAAAACAAAAAAAAAAAGAGGAAAAAGATATAAGAAGATTCACACGGCGGTAAAAGAAGAAAAAACAAAGTCGTGTGCGTGACCGTCTCCACACTTCCTGCTCCGCTCTGACGGGTGTCTCCATATTATCGTGATGTCAGTTTCATTTTTTTTTTTTTGTGTGTGTGTGTGTGTTTTGTTTTTGGTTTTTTTTTTTTGTTTTTTTTTTTGTAAAACTTTTGAAACTTCTTTATTTTTCCACCGAGAAAAAAACCCCCAAAACAGGACCTGGTATATTTATATTGCGAGATAGAGTGTGGACTCGTTCCTTTTTTCGAGCAGCCGCTCGTGTGTGAGCAATGCTTCGGTCTTGTTTATGGTTTGTTTTTTTGTTTTTTTCTTTTTGTTTTTTTTTAATACTGCCACTAGCTTAATCGCTTTACTACTGGCAATAAATTATTCTTAAAAATACCAGCACTTGTCTCTGTGCTTTACTCCGGAGACAGTCTCAAAGCATGGTGTGGAATCAGAAAGCAATAAATTAGACCCGCAGGGTCAGGGGGGAAAAGCGTGCAATTAAGCGTCCTAAAATATTCTTCGGGTTGTCCGCTGTTTAAGGACCCATCTAAGAATCTAGAACGGTTAACCATCTGAAGAACGCCTTCAGAAATTTTTACGTAAACCTGGACTGCACATGCTTGTACCTACGTGTGCACGAATGTGGTTTGTGAGCATCCTCAGAAATGAATCCTATGTGCCCTGCAGAGTGCAATACCAATGTAAATGGCGACAGTGCTCGGCTTGGGGGCGCTCTAGAACGATACGCACAAGAAACTAGGCATGTAACGATATATCATGAAAGAGCATATCACCATCTTGCAAATTTATCATGATTTGAATCGAGGAAATAAAAATAAACGGAACCACAAATATGATCTGCGTAATCTGTTAGGTTTTGATTTCCTAGTGGTAACTGCATTGTTCAGACAGCAGAGGGCACAATAACATACAACAGAGGGTATGCACGTGATGTCACTGGAGGTGAAGGTAACACAGCACGAATGTTGTGAAAATGCATAAACACACACACACACACACACACAAAGATGTAAACTGGGAATAAGCTTTTGTGCGGTTCACCGACTCAAGATTCAACAAGTAATCAGAGTTATCTTTTGACAGAATGCTGAGAGGTGAAGAAAAAAGGTGCAAAAGGAGGGAGTTGTTTTGTGTTTAAGCTGACTACAGCCTTCACAAAGGTTTGTACACGCTTATTAAGAAAAGGCACATTTCTAATTAAAAAACTTTTTTTTTTCATTTCTAATAAAAAGGAATATCAGATTTATCGCTATCAGGATCGGCTCAAAATCGGATTGAATCGAATCGTTATCTTATGGGTAGCTGTGCTAATACCCAGCCCTAATTCTTACATTGTTTTGTATTTTTTTATTTTTTTTTAATCGTCTAAAAGCTAAGCTCTTAACAATCATGATGTCCTGAATAGAACAGGCTATATCTCTAAAGCATAGCTACCTTGTATATGTATTTTTTTTTTTTTTTGTGGTCATCTTATCAAACATTTAATCCATGGGTGAAAAGCTTAATGTTTAAATCCTCCCTCTGCTTAAAAAGGTAATTCAATCCAAACGTCGGTTTAATGTGCGTCCGGGATTCGGAACGAGTTTCTAACGAGTTTGTAATGCGCTCTAAAGAGGTACGTGTCATTCAATTATACGGGGGTTACAAAAAAAAGAAGTCATTTGATACGTTATGGATTGCATTTAGCGTGTGTAAATCAACTCCTGTTTCCTGAAGGGTGTGATGGAAGGTAATGACAAAACCAAGGCATTTAAATCTCATTTGGGAGATTTATTCGGGACAAGCGGAACTATCAGTGGCATATCAAATGATCTGAATAAAAAGCTTGAGATAAGGAAAGAGACTTTGCTCTTAGCTCGGGATCTGTACATTATAATAATTTAACGTTGATATCAGCTTTATTTGTCAACCAAATTCTCATTTCAACTTCTTCCAACACTCACATATCACCGATTGTCCTGAAAACATGTTAGGCCTGACCCTACAGATTCACCTCCGACAACAAGAAGCACTCATTTTTATGGGACTACAAGCGATCCCGTAACCCTTCATGACAGAGACACTTATGGTACAATCCACAGCAGTACATTTCATCAGGAATATCTCAAGTAGATCTTTGTTATCCAGGAGAAAAGACTCGAACCAACAAGCCGACGTTTCCGTGTGTTCATCTGCAAGTTCAGTTTTTATCAGGCATCAAGTGGATGGGTACCATTTGATGGTATTCCCAAACTCCTTGGGAAAAATGAAATCCATAAAGCTGCGTCCTTGGAACGAAGATAATTTCTTGGTTAATACTGCAAGGCAAAATGGGATTTAGCTCAGTTTTCCAAACACTAAATCTACTTCCAGACTCAAAAGGTTCTTTATCGTGACCTCAAGTAGCTCTGTTAGATACTGAGAACCAAGCTGGATAAGAGTAAGGACGGAAACACGTATAACTGGGAACAGGCTAGGACGAGACAAGAAATGTTACTGTTCAGAATAGAATAGGAGGCAATCAGATCAGGATCTAGAAAACCCAGCCGAGTCGGGAAGGTTGGCTGTTGTTTATTAGTTGGAAAGAAAATTTAAAGATCTAGCATTATAGGTGGTCTTTAAAAGATGGCGGTTTCTACCAAAATACACAACAACAGAGCGAAAACAAAATAGTCCTACAGGTTAAGATGTTGTTTAATGGTTATTCTTTCCAAGACACAAAGGCAAATGTTCTGGAAAATCCATTCCTAGAGGTTGTATTGTTTAAAAGTTGCTTTATTCTCTAAGGGTCATCTATTTGTACCATACAATACCTAGTAAGGGAAATGTAGCTTTTTGAAATACTTGAAATATCATACTTGGCGACACTTATGCCCTGAAGGCGCAAAGACCCAGGGTCTGGGAAAGTTCCACCACCTGGTCCTAAAAGTACAGCTATTATTTGAAGATTGACTGACTATTCCTCCCAGGGTACTGTTCGAGCTTTCTCACTACCATAATGTGAGGTTAACATAAATCGAGCCTGGACTCCAGGGCCAATGTGCACACTGGACTCATAGTGAAAAATCTCATACTCCGAAGAACAATCGTCATCGGAACTCTTCTCAAAGTTTATAGTCCACGCAAATTCTTTATATTTCGCGTTAGCATCTGCCTTGCTAGCATAGAATCCCACCCATGCGTTATTGAAGGCATTTTTCCAATTCCTGAAGGACGTCTTGATGTAGAGTCTGGCACAGGCGTAGCCGTCTTGGGTATAAAGCTGGAGGCTGCCCTGATAACCTCTGATATTAGCCGGAGGACTCCCGTTGGCCTCGTCGAGCTCTGGACCTTTCCAGATCGTTGTGTAGTACGTGGTTCTGAAAAAAAAGTAGTAAGGAACCTTTTCACTTTGGAGCAGCTGTACCTGAAGGCCAGGATTTAGAGGAACACTAGTGTCTATGGATCCATATGTCCTTTCTTTCAGTGGATACTCTCTCAAAGGGTCCGTACTGGTTCTGCCCATGTAAAGGCCTATTTTTAGCTTCATCCTTGCGATATTTTCTGGTATTCCGCTCCATGTGATCTTTGCATACCCTTCTGAAGTGGATTTCACCTCTAGTTTTACTTTGTTATGCATGACATCACCGATACCAGTGAAGGGTGGAGAGCAATTACCATTTCGAGTCCCAGTTTGGTTAATCGCACAGAATGACGCTCGGGAATATACATCAAACCGCGAGTCGATGTTGTAACCAGCCAAAGTCAAAAACCATTCAAGACCTGGAGACTTTGGATACATCATTAATACTTTGGTAGCTTTTTGTTGGTGATTCAAAAACTCACACAGGCTAAAATTCAGTCTAGGATCATCTGCGTGACATACGACGTCCGAACCAAGTGCTTGGATTTGAATCAAGAGCTGAGCACTGACCTCGTAAGTACAATCTGGATTGGAGCTGCTTCCTTGGGAGGAGTTTTTATGGTACTCTGTTATATACACCTTCTCTATTTTTGTCGGATTGCTCTTCTGAACTTGAATCAGCACACGGTCTATATTTTTCTGAGGCGATTCCATTGAATGGTGGAAATCGTACATAACGTAAAAAGGCAGCATTCGAGCGCTTCTACGCTCAAGGTCACCCAAAAAGTAATAAAGACTTTCAGAGGACATAAAAGGCGCTCTTTGAGCACCATCTTTAGAGCAAGGTAAGCCATAGCTGCCTTGTCCTGGATCAAAATCAAGTTGCATCTCTCCGCTTTTATCAATTCTGACGTTGTTAGCAAACCAGTGCAAAAGCATGAGGCCATGCCGCGGGAATTCTTTCATCCAGGTGGTTGTGGTTTTCAAGTCCTTGATGTCTTTCAGGGTCCGGATGGCAGCAGCAGCAGCACTGGTCGAGATCAGGTAGAAAAGGAAACCACGAAGCAGTCCGCGCCTGTCCATTTTAAAATCTACAAAAAACGGAGAAAAAGAGAGAACACCTCGTAGTTAGAGGATTATCAGTGATGTTTGGACTCCTGCAAAGCAATACTGGTCAAAGACTGGCGCTGCTTTGGTCTAGGTAAGGGCGTCCCATCTCCCATTACCTTCAAAACTGTGGTTTACTGGGTACCTATTCCATAGGGGATTAGAAGAACTATGATTAGTCCTGCTCACTCCCAAATGTGCAAAACTATTATATGATGTAATTCATAATTAAACCCTGAAGAAATAATGATGTATGATGTGTATTCAAAACTTGACTGTGAGTCACTGGGTTACATTACATTACTGTCATTTGGCAGACGCTCTTATCCAAAGCAACTGACATTTAAAAAAAAAAAAAATCTCATTTGAGCATTTGAGGTTAAGGGCCCCGCAGTGGCAGCTTGGCGGTGTCGGGATTTGAACTCCCGACTGGCCGAACAGTAGTGCAGCTTCTAAACCCCCTGAATGGATTTTGAGTAAGCAAAGCACACAGATTTATCTGTGAAGAAGTGTTTATTGGAGGAAATTGTTCAAAATAAAATTGTGTCTAAACTAATGGGGACTTTATTTTGAGGGTGCTTAAAAATAAATCAGTTAAATTTGGAAAGGTCCTGGTGATAGCCTATAATATCATAAAAAGTCTTGAACCACTGACTTTAGCTCTAACAGCTCCTAGAAATAAACATGAAGCTACATGTGACCTGTATTCAGATAAGGAAGCAAAACCTGACGCGGGGTAAAATGCGAAAAAAAAAAAAAAAATTAATTACATTGAAAAACGTTGCGTTCTCAAGCAGTGTGTACTTTAGTTCTCAAGAAATCTGTGTCTTATTTACATTTACATTCATGGCACCAGGCAGACGCCCATATCCAGAGCAACCTACAGAAGTGCTGATACCCAATCACGCTCACATCAGCACCAGAGGGCGCTGTGTGGAACTTTTTGAACTCTGATTCTGCCTTCCTTGTGCAGGACGTTTCCCATCAGCCTCTGCAGGTCACATGGCCCTGATCTGAGTCACCTGGATTGTGTTTGTGGTTCAGTAGCGTGTGTGTTTAAGGTGCTCATTCTTAAAAATTTTTCATCAAGCTGCTGTTGGTTTTGCTGCATGTGCTGCGGCCCGCCTGGTAGGTTTATATCTTGTGTCCAAGTTCATGTTTATGCCAAGTTCAGCCTGTGTTTTTGATCAGCTGTAGTATTGACCAACGGATTGACTGATTATATGTAAGGGGGGGGGGGGTCACCCAAAAAAAACCAAAAAACCAAAAAAAAAAAAACATCCAGTGTAGCAAAAGTTCTTGTGGCGCTCCCTTCTAGATTTATGCTACCGCTTGTAAAAAATGGCGGCTCTGTAGAGGTGGACCCGCCCCCTATGCAGGGGGGCTATATGTCAGGCTCTATAAAGGGCTCTTTCTAAGCCTACGAAAACACAACGAATCCTAGGTACGGACAATTATATACTAATGAAACGATGACCTCCATATGTAGTCCGTCTATTGGAATATATAGGCTGTTACATTTATGTTAATAGATACTCTCAAAATCCTACGTAGTGGACCTTTAAACTGTAGATTTAAAATATCCTGCAAAACAACTCTTCATTTTTTTAACCAACTGGACTCAGGTCGTGGTGACGCTCCAGATGTACAGCAGGCTATCTAAAGTAAATGTATAGAATGGATCGCAGTTTGGGAAGGATAAGAAGGGACACAGCTGGGACACTGCACGTCCCGTTACTTCTGGTGGAATGGTGCATGAACATTAGGCGCTAGAAACAAAGGTCAGATGTTCGTTTGTAGCAGAGATGCATATTTTGCTCGTGTGGAAATCTGATTATTCCAACATAAATATTTTTTCATTGATTTTTATTTATTTTATTTTTTTTTTTTTTATTCATTTTTCTCAGCAAAAGCCAAAGTGGATTTGCCCCACTCTTCCCTAAATGAGTATCTGGATTATAACAGGTGAAAAGTTTGTGTACAAAGTTGATTGTTAAAATCGTTAATTTTACACGTAGACACACAAAAAAAAATCAGTGAGGCCGAATGGGGGGGG
>JAQMCW010000013.1:1256004-1272267 GCA_030068335.1 Chrysichthys cranchii
ATGCTGCATGCTGGTACAGCCATACCAGTAAATCTGCTTTGAACTAAACTAAGTATTGTGTGTGTGTGTGTGTGTGTGTGTGTGTGTGTGTTAAACCGTATGAATTCTCCTACCACTCTTCCCACCCACTCCCCCCCACCCCCACCCCCCAACTGCACCAAATCCGAGACTTGGCAGCCGAATGCAGGGAAGCAACAGTTTCTCATCACACACACAGGGGCAGTAATCTTAAGACCTTGGCACCAGGCGCGGCCGAAGAAAGGACAGCACTGTGAGAGAACTCATCCTTCTGTCTCACACACACACACACACACACACACACACACGCCACGATTAAACAAAGAGCAGCAGTGACAGAGGGGCGATCACACAGAAATATTCACAAACGTGATAAAATCTGAGAGAGAGAGAGAGAGAGAGATAGAGAGAGGGAGAGAGACAGAGAGAGAGAGAGACAGAGAGAGGGAGAGAGAGAGCAGTGGTAAAATGATTTACCTAGGGTAGTTTCCTCATGTCTGTCTAGATCGCTGTCACGTGGAAAATGTCTGACGTGCATCGAGAAGCATCATGACACACTCAGGTATGAGCAAGAGCCACATTAGTAGCAGCAACAGAATGACCGTGTTATCTGGAACAAAAGCTCCATGTTTTGTCGTTCATTAAAATGCCGGTACTGTCTATAGCCTAGTTTTTGGGGGTTTTTTTTATCTGTACATGTTAGTGTTAGTCTGGAAAATATAGTCATTTCTGCAGTCTTATTAACACTTACATCATTGGTAAATGCAGGTACCGGAAATGAAAAAAAAAAACCACCTAATAAACATCTCTCATCGTTTGGGGATCATGAACATGATCCCCAAAACCACACCAGGTCACTTCACTTCTTGTGCTTTCTTTTTTCCCTTAAAGCTCTTGACAGAAATATCGTAACCCCAGGCTCGGTGGAGCGTCCAGCCCAGCCTCTGCTCCACCACCCCACCAGAGGGCGCCCTCATGTGACCTTTTTAACCTCTTTTTCTAGGTCATTTTTACTTCCTGTGCCCTCACTATGTAAAGGACATGGGCGCTTTAACACTACGCGAAGTCTTATAGTTTGGCGCGTCTTTCTAGTGAGCTCTGAGCCTTGTTTTTTCTGCCCCTTTGTTTTGCCCCTGTATCCGCATTTTGCCCCTTTCGTCCATCACCTGTTCTCTCATTGGTGATGACCAGATATTACTTTTCATAGTGCAGTATTGCAAGGGATGCTTGTTCATCTCAGAGCCCTGTGTACACACACACATACACACACACACACACACCCTCGTTCATACCTAGGGGCAATTTCGACTCAATCAGCCCACTGGCATGTTTTTAGAGGAAACCAGGGAACCCAGAGGAAACCTGCGCAGACACCAGGAGAACTTCTCAAACACAACCAAGCCAATCGAGCCGTCGCACGGAGCAGACAGGGCATGAAATGTTGCCAGGTAATAGCATCTAATTGCATAAATACCATGAATGTAGTCCGAATTATTGAATATTTCTAATTCCAGCATTACAATAAACCAACTATACGATCATTAACCCTTTTTCTAGACTGTGTTACTCTTTCCAAGCTTGTTTCATGGCTAATTTGAGGTATCTATGTCTGAGAAGAAGTAACCGTTTAAAACTTGAAATGAGTAAAAAGGTCCAGGATTTCAGTTTAATGGGATCTAAAGTTTGGTTTGTCGTCATATTTTGGCAGAAATTTGACATTCAGCATTCGAGATTTTTTTCACTTTTTTCCCCCCAGCGCTTCAAACTTCAGAAGTGTAATATTTCAAACAATAAAAGTGAAAATAATGAACGTCTGCTTTTTTTTCTTTAAGGACTGAAGGCATTATTTTTAGTGGATTTTTTTTTTCATTTCAGCTTTAATTTTTGTCCTAGTCGTAGTTTTAGTGTTTCTTAATAACGATGATCATCTTGATTCCTTGACTTAAGTGCCAAAGTTGAGCATTAAATATGTGTGAGTATGTGTGTGTGTGTGTGTGTGTGTGTGTGCACGCTGTGGGAATCAATCAAAGAAGCAACAGTTTCCCTCTCACACACTCCCACTGCGGGAATCAGAGGTGTTGGCACTGACACATGATCCAGACCTTCTGTGAACTTGGCTGCTCTAAAGCCTATTAAGAGTCACTAATCTGAGTGCTGGCGACGACGGGCTACCTCAGCCTGGTTGGCACTCTTTCTCCTACTCTATCTCTCTCTCTCTCTCTCTCTCTCTCTCTCTCTCTGTCTCTCTCTCTGCCAGGGCCACGCCACAGATTATGTAAATCCATCAGCCCCCCCAGCTCTCCGTTCCCTTTCGCACTCATCCCAGCTCTGAGAAAAATGAATGAAGAGATAAAAGAGGGTGATAAAGAAGCAAGAAAACAACAAGAGAGAGAGCAGGGTGTGAGAAAAGTGAACGACAAAAGGGTCGAAGGAAAAGCCGGGGGGTCGAAGAGAGAGAGAGAGAGAGAGAGAGAGAGAGGAGTAAACGGTAAACAGATAAATAAATGATTGGTGGATGGTGGTGGGCATTAACGGCGGAGACGGCTGACGCATGAGACAGTGCGGGGAAGAAAGATGGATAGATGGAAGGATGGACAAAGATAGACCGATAGATGCACAGAGAGCTAGACAGAATGGATGAAAGCTAGACAGACTGATAGATTGAAAGAGAGAGAGAGAGAGAGAAATATGGCAAGAAAGACAGATGGATAATTCGAAAGATGGATAGACTGGAAGACAGGCATACGGAAAGATAAGTGAATAAATTGACGACAGGGTGACGGACAGGTCTGGAAGATGAACAGATAGGCCGAGCGACAGACAGATAAACAGATTGACAGACATTTAGATGGGAACGAGTGACCGAGAAAAAGAGAGAAAGAGATCAAGACAAACAGAAATAAAGCCAAAAAGTTAAAGGAAAGATGTGTAAGCCGTAACACAGACAGATAGAAAGAAGGAGGAATACATAGGTAGATAGATAGATAGACAGATTGACAGACATACGGGCAGAAAGACAGGTGGGTAGAATGAAAGACGGACAGACAGACAGACAGATACATGTAGGATGTCTGCGTTTTGTCATACTGTGGATATGTTCAGACAGACAGACAGATGGACAGACAGGGGTATGGGAATGTGTAAGAGGAAAGCAGTGGAGTGTAAAAAGCCTCATTAGCTCATCACTTTGTTATTCATGGAGCTGAAGCAGAGCTGGTTATCTCACACAATTAAGGCATCACTGACACAGAGAAAGCTCGGGCGTCTGATCGCATTGTCTTCCACAACAAAAGAGTTTCAAAGCTGCTCGTAAACAGATGACAGGCTTTGTGTAAGCACAAAACTCCATAAAACCCCCCAACTGAAACAGATATTATGTGGGAGAATCAAAATGTAAAGGCAATTTTTCTATTACGCGATAACCCGGAAAGCAAAAGACGACGCATGGAGTGGAGACGTCCATCTTCTCCAGTGGAGAAGAAATTCAAAAGTCAGCCCTCATCCAAGAACATCATCTTAACGTTCTTTCGGGACGTGAAGGTTCCTATTGTGGGGCATTTCCAAGCGCATGGGCAAACACTGAACAGTGAAAAATTCCTGTACATCGCTCATTGAAATGAACTTCAACCTGCAATTCGCAGCAAAAGAAGAGGAACGCTGTCAAAAACGGTCTTGCTGCACCATGACAATGCACGTCCTCGTACAGCAGCAGGGACAGTAGGGACAGCGCACCAGCTCGGGGTCCGACGTCTCCCACGTCCTCCTTACAGCCCGGATCTGGTGCCAACCCATTATCACATCTTTGGTCCCCCGAAGTAGGCGCTGCGCGGTCGCAGATTCACCTCTGACGATGAAGTAAAGGAAGCGAGGCTCACCTGGGTTTGGGAGCAGAAGAAAAACTTCTTCTCTGGAGGAATCCAGGAGATAGATGAAAGATACGACAAATGCGTCGTCTCACATGGGGACCATGTGGAACAGTGACATGTTCAAGTTCCCACAGTTACTTCGGTTAAAGCCGTTACATGGATTTTGCCTTTACTTTTCGAGTCTCCCTCAAAATATTCAATGCAATTTTATTTGTATAGCGCTTTTAACAACAGACATTGTCGCAAAGCAGCTTTACAATACATAATGTCCAATTAAAGGCTTATTAATCAAGAAACATATATATATATTTGATTTGGTCTAGTGCTCTGCATGTAATCGTTATGATGTCATTATTTCCGAACCCATAACAATCTGACCCTCACTTTGGCGTTCTCAGGAGAGGGCAGTTAATCCTGAGTGTTTAATTCCAAAATCCATTCTCTCAAAACTATCCCAAAAGGGGACAGACGAAGGACGACGCCTTCATCGAGGCCGATTCATCCGCCTTTGTGTCTCCAAACTCCCCGAGTCCTGAGGAACTCTTTGCGTTTGCGCTCGAGTGACGCGTTCGGGAGCTGACCGCGCAGGATAAAGGCCTAAAGGGTCAAGTGGCCATGATAGCTTTGGGGGTCGTGTGGCGTGGAGAAATCCTAGAATGCACCTGATACGTCTGGAGTCTGAAACGGAGGGTGTGTGGAAGCACGTGAGAATAAGGACGAGGCACAAAACCCGATCGGGGCTAATACGCTCCATGCATGCATGGATGGCTTGATAGGGCACAGAGCAGGTGACCGCTACAGCCGGGGTTTCTTTTGTCCAGGGAAGGGGACAGCGTCCAGGGCTGGAGTGGGCGGATCGCGGGCTGGACGGGTCACGAACGGGATCCGAGAGAACCAGAGGGCAGGAGTGGATTTAACGCTCCTGTTCACTACTATAGCATTTCCAGCCCTACAAAAGACATTTTTTATTATTAGCAATAATAAAACCGAAACCCTTCTCACGCTCGGCGATCTTCCTGATGGCAGGTGTGTTTAATGAACACGGGAATGAGGGCTGGACGAGGGAACGCGAGTTATCTGGGACATTTTTGTGTTATTCGCTCAGCCCGCATGTACACGACAGCAGGACTGTATCCAAGCGGCGAAGTTTACTTAGCCTTATTAGTTGAAGAAGGAAAAAAACCTTTTCCTTTCCCTAAACCACTTTATTTTTGTTTGGTTTTTTGCCCTTCTAGTTAACTTCAACAGATAACTTAAACAATCCTGAAATTAAAAAGGTTTTTTTTTTTTCGTCAATTGCCTTGCTGCAGGGATTCCCACAGAGCTGACCCGCTGCACCGCTACACCAGGAAACCGCTGTGCGACAACATGACCGCAAAACCCGGCACAGCAGGGTCCCGTACGGCCACTAAGTCATCCCCAGACCACCTGTGAACATACACGCACGCACAACACATGACCTGTGTGACCGCAGAGACAGGATTTAGCTCAGTATGATCTCACAACAAGCAAAATCCAAATAAGATTATTGGTACGTACATGTGCCCTGTGTAGAATATCCAATATAAATATTATATGTAATATAAAACTAAATCGCACCTTAGTTTGGGATTAGAAAATGACCGTCTTGGCCCACCGGGTACTTTATTCTGAGTCAAATTATTCCACACAATCACAACAAGACAAGAGCCCTAAGTACTAAGTACATACTGCCTAGATTTAAAAAAAAAAAAAAAAACACCACCAAAATAAAAGCAAACAAACTCACAAAAGGTTCATTTTAAGTTAAACAATGCATGTCAAGTCTGAAACTGAGAAATATATATATATATATGTTTTTGTTACTGCTGTTCACTTGTTTTTAGCTTCAGGTTTTGATTTTGAACAAATTCAGCAATGCCGAGATGCAAACCTTTTAATATCTTGAAAAATAATTGGAAAAAAAAAGAAAAGAAAAGAAATTATAAGCTCTGAGTCAGAGAAAAATATGAAAAAATAGGGGGAAACAGAGAAAACATCTAAATGGCAACTCGTTTTGAAAGGTTTTATATGATTTAGACATAAATAAAGGTCTTTCGTCGATCTTGTTAGCTTAAAGAGTACCCCAAAGGGAATACAACTCCTTTCTTTCGTGTTTCTAAAAAGCTTTGTTCTCTGATTTCGCTACATTTTTCTCTTTTAAATCCTCTCATTGATACAACCGCGAAAAGTCCATTGGATAAAGTTTGACCCTGTGCCCCACTCTGTCCCTCTGTACAGACAGGAATTCCCCCGTACGCCGATCTCAGATCGGCCCGTCATCCCCGAATCCGAATCTCGTCCACTACAAAAGCCCCATCAACACTGATCTGAGGTCAGTTTGGCACTGATATTGGAAATAAAGAGTCTTTGTGCAAGGCCGTTAACCCTACTCAGGTTTGTCTCTCCACATCACGTCAGAGCATCAGGAATGGCAGAGTGAATTCCATCCTCATGTCTCCTCCGACACAAGCCTCTAATCCGATCTGCTAAAAGCACCAGAGCCACAATTACACGAAAGAACGCAGCGAAGACCGTGTGCGAGAGCGACACCCAGGCGAAATGCCACAGAGGCAACGACATGAAGGCAAACTGTTTGCGACATAGAAACACTGCCACTGCCACAGCACGTTTATTTCACACCGGCGTCCCAACACGGGAAGGTTTCGAATGAAAACGTTTTAAAAAAGGAAAAATGACAATAATCTAGATTATTTTTCATGTTTAATTCTTTATTAAATATTTAATTATATTAATTATCATCGTATATAAATGTGACGAGATAAATAAGCAGTCAGATATAATTTTCGGAGATTTTTAGATCATTAAAAAATAAAAAATAAAAAAAATGTTTTTAACCCGAAAATCAATTCTTAATAAATGATAAAAAAAAAGAAAAAATTGGCCCCAAAGTTCTGAAAAGTTTAATATCATATACAATAGCATTAAAATTTAAACTGGATCATTTTTTGAGCAAAGATATATATATATATTATGAAAATGAAGCATGTGAGATTTTTAAAACAAACAAATTAACATTTGAATAATTTTGTTGTTGTTGTTGTTGTTGTTGTTGTTGTTTTTTTTAAATAACAAATTCTTTATTATTTGAACAAGCAAAATTTTAAAAGCAGCTTATTATTAGAGCCCTGGAAATAGATCACATTAAAAATGAAAAACCAGGGTTAAAATAAAAATGTTTACTAATAAATAAATACGGTGCATTTTCAATAATAATAATAATAATGTTATAATGTAAATAAAGTAATATGAAACATTAGTCATTTCTTTCTTTATTGTTTTTTAAAGAACACATTTTTGTTTTAAAAAAGAACAAAAAAAAAAAGAAAACAATAAATAAGTCTTAAATGGCACAAATAACCAAATCTGAACTTCATTTTGAATAAATGAAACATTTAAAAAATTATTACTTATCATTTTAAACACTTTGAAACAAAAATATCGGAATTTTCCTTTAATAAATTTTCCTTCAAATAAATCATTAAAGTTACGGTTAAGAACCTGACTAAAACACACGTTTAATCATTTAAAATGATCGACGTTTCGCAAACCTAAAATAAATTTTCGTCTAATAAGCAACGTGCATCGTCCATCTGAAGTCGGTCACCGGAGCCCCAGTCTCGCTCACGAGGCCACAATCTAGCGGTGTTTATGTGAAAGAGGGATCGGTTTCCCTGCTCACGTTCCCACTGTTCTCCACAGGCTGAGAAAGAGGGATTTGTGGACAAGAAAGAGAGACGAGAGAGACGGAGCCCGAGAAAAGAATGATCCCCATCACTCGCGGAGACAAGACACCCCGAGAGATAACGGCTGGATGAATGAGTGGCTTATTCCTCTCTTTCTTTCGTCCCATGTGAGGAGAGAGAGAGAGAGGGAGAGATGGGATGGACGGATGGAGAGAGGGAGAGAATAAGGCATGGGGAGGAGGGGAGGATAACTAGACGCCCGTTTATCTGCTGCCCTGCTTAATCTGGGCCACCATCTGAGAGCTGTGTGTGTGTGTATTTTTACTGCTTTGTGAGGACCAAATGTCCCCATAACCATAGGAATACGTGACTCTCTCTCTCTGTGTGTGTGTGTGTGTGTGTGTGTGTGTGTGTGTGTGTGTGTGTGTGTGTGCGTGTGTGTGTGTGTGGTATGGACATCTTCTGATATCTTGAACGGGGCCAAATGTCCCCACAAGTGTAGAAATGCCTGATAGATTTAATTTATTGTTTTTTTGTTCTTGTTTTTTTGGTTTTGTTTTGTTTTTTTTAACAAAAACAACTGCAAGCTTTATGCAAATGAACAAAAAAAATGGCTAGGGAGAATACTCACGAAGACAGTAAGGAAAAACTCTGTGTGTGTGTGTGTGTGTGTGTGTGTGTGTGTGTGTGTGTGTGTGTGCTGTATTGTGATTTTCTGAGCTAATCTTCATAAACTATCATAAACGTTCATAATTCATGGTTATTTGTTTGTTTGTTTGTTTGTTTGTTTGTTTGTTTGTTTGTTCATAGAAATATAGTCATTTTAAATGGTGAATTCTTCTTGTTCCTCTTGTTCTTGTTCATCAGCTTCATATTGTTGTTGTTATTATTATTATTATTATTATTATTATTATTATTATTATTATTATTATTATTATTATTATTATTATTCATGATAGTGGTGATCCCTGTAAACTCTTACAAAATGTTTTATTTATGTGCTTATTTATTACAGTTGTGCATATAAAATTTTTACATGCTATGTCTTTATCACTTGTTGCTTGTTTATTTTCATCTAAATTAATGTTGGTTTTAAAAAATTGCAGCTAAATAATCTTTTTTTTTTAAATCAGCTTTAATATAAGTGTATATTTAATACAGATCGAGCTCTGTTGCCACAGCATGTTTAGAGCGTCCATGTTTAGCTTCCCATTTGTGTAAAATCCAAAATAAAACACCTCTAATGGCTTTCACGTGAGATCCATCCTGAAATCCTGTCTCTGGAGGTTTCCTAGGCAGCACCATGACCACCAGGTGGCGCTACTGCGCATGCTCAGTCGAGCTCCCCTACTGAACGGCCCAGTGTAAAGTCTATTAAATGTATAATCGTGTAAAATATCAATATTTAATAAGGCCCCGAGGAAGACTGTGCTCTTGTTGATGAATTAGGAGAGTGTATTTAAAGAGCCAGTACACAGCTCCCCTCATTTACACTCAGAAATGACAAGGTGCACAAGATCTCCTTTTGATCCTGGGTGTCTGTTTAACCTGGAGTTTACAATCTTCCTGTTAAACGGCTCAGAGTTAAAGATGTCTGATTTCTCTCTGATTTGTCCAGACAACCAAGAAAAATAACAGACCAAAAAGAACCCTTAAATAAACAATAAATAAGGAATTGAATTAAACATAAGCTTGTACAAGAGGCTGTTCGTGCTTTTCCGAAATTATTGCTTATATGATTATGAAATTACTAAATGATCTTTCTGTTTTCTTTCTTTCTTTCTTTTTATTTTTTATTATTGTTATTTTATTTTTTTTCACAAAATGATTGGGTTTTAAAGCTCACCCAATAAAAGCATTCAATTATTTCCTTGTCCTGAGAGAAATAACCAGGGCATCTAACCATGCCAGCACCCCATTCATCATATCAGCTCATTCATCCTGCTGGAAACTAGCTTTCTGTCTGAATGCAAGAAAAGTCCATTTGAATGAAAAGTCTCTTTTAGACCTCCAAACACAAACACATAAATAAGTAAATAAACAAACAAACAAGCACAGTTTATCAGAATATGGATTCTCAGAACCTGACATGTGAGAAAGGCTCTATAAAAATAAATAAATAAATAAATAAATTAAAGGAATTGTAACTGAGTGTTAATAACTGATGTATTTTTTTTTTAATGGATATTAATTTACTTCCGTGTTAATCAGGGGGTCACGTGGTGTTCTGTAGCCTCGGGTAGCAGCGTCATCAGGTCTGTTCAGCGTGCAGTCTAATTGCTGATGACTAATTTGTAGTACAAGACCATAACACACACACAGGGCGGAGCATCACACACACACACACACACACACACACACACACACACACACGTATCTCCTCTCTCTCTCTCTCCTCCCTCTCCCTCTCTCTCTCCTCCCTCTCGCTCTCCCTCCTTCTCTCTCCCTCCCTCCCTCTCCCCCCTCTGTCTCTCCCTTAGCCATGTTATCCCTCCTTAAATCCCATTTGCCATTGTGCTCAGAGCTCAGTGTCCGCATTTAACTTGGATGACATTTTGATTTCATCATTACCCTCCAGACGCGTCCATTCATCACCTATCTATCTATCTATCTATCTATCTATCTATCTATCTATCTATCTATCTATCTGTCTGTCTGTCTGTCTATCTGTCTGTCTGTCTGTAAGTTCTCCATTCCCCATCCAGGTTGATCTTCTGGGCGTTTCTGGAGCGCGTCAGGGATCCTAAAAGCTTCTTCCAAGCGTTGCGCGTTTCCTCTCCAGACTCCTGGGACTGTCTGGGTTTTTATGGTGATCCGATGGCCGAGACAACGCCGGAGACTCGCCCGTTTAAAGACTCTCCGTTCTCCATCAAGAACCTGCTGAACTGCGAGAGCAAGCCGACTCTGATCAAACCCAGGGCCATCATGAACTCCACCAAGGGCCTCCTGGAGCACGGCCTGTCTCTGGCCCGCGTCGGGGACTTGAGTTTTCCGCGCTTTGATTTGCCGGTGCAGAGGTTCGGATTAGCGGCTCACTGGTGGTACCCTTACGGACACTTACACAGGAGTGCAGGTCAGACCCAAAGCCCACAAACACCTCAGAAATGCCCTGAGTGCACCACACAGCCCGACTCTCCCTGCCCCTCTCTCTCTCTCTCTCTGGGCTGGACGCTTCATTTACACTCCATCTCATCACCTTTAGGAACCTCTTAAACCTGTTGACGGTTTACCTTTAGGTCTGATTTTAGAATTTAACAGCCACACGTGCTCCAAAATGGCACTTTTGTACCTTTTTCCTTTTTCTCTCTCTGTGTTTTTTGTTTTGTTTTTTGTTTTTTAAAGGTACTAATCTGTACCCTTCTACTTCTTGAATGGTAGCTACTCTCAAACATTCTTCTTTGGCATCTCTGCTCTTCATTGTGTGTGTGTGTGTGTGTGTGTGTGTGTGTGTGTGTGTGTGTGTGTGTGTGTGTTTTACCTGTAAGGTAACTTGTACCTCCTGGACCTAACATCATGTTAAAGCTATAAATATACTCCATTAAGGTACTAAATTACGCACCTGGTCGTACCAGATCATTCCCGCGTAAAGGTGGATAAAAGGTCCAGTTTATTTCTGTTGGGGTTTTTTTTCTGAATGTGTATTACACATGATATTTTAATAATTCTTCGGATATGGTATTTTTCCTGATCGTACAGTGTAGGCTCTCTGAAAAAAAGGTTCATTTAAATCCTTTGTATGTTTGTACCTTTAAAGGATCATTTAAGGCACATGATCCTGATTATCCTTTAACGCGTTTAGTCTAAAAGATAATATTTTCCCCCTTTAATTAAAGGTAGTTTATTCACATGTCCAGGTGAGGGGGAAATATTATTAGAGGTAAATATGAACCCAATACTGTGTACATGATGTCAAGCCTAGAGGAGGTAAAGGTGGCACTCTACAGTGACCAGGAACAGCAAAGTTTGGTGCTCTAACTTGGAATAGAATAGAATAGAATAGAATAGAATAGAATAGAATAGAATAGAATAGAATAGAATAGAATAGAATAGAATATTTAAACTAGTACACTGTTCTACACTCTGGAAAAAGGTACTACCTGAACCTTTACTTGTCATTCATGCAGCTACCCATAATCTCTTATGTAGCCCGTATCTAACATCTGTCTCTCACCTGGAAACATGGATGCGTCATTTAAAATAAACTGAAGCTAAATAAACTTAAAGGCGGAAAAGGTTTTGTTTGTATCAAACCAGAGATCAGGAATGGTATTCCGTGTAGTACCTTTCTTTCCTGAGAGTGTACACAGGGGATTCCTCCTCACCGTGATGATTATGCAGTCTAAAGTCTTCAGTGTTAATTTGGATTCATTATATTAAAAAATAATTAATTAATAAATAAATAAATAAATAAATAAATAAATAAATAAATACATACATAAATAAATAAATAGCCACAACATTAATGTAGAATTAAAGAAGGGTGAATTTATTATTGAAGCTATGAGGATGATGATCAACCCAGAGAAACCACGTGACCATACATTTAAATGCGTGAAATGTGGCCTGTATAACTGTAGCAGGCTATTAATATAATAATAATAATAATAATAATAATAATAATAATAATAATAATAATAATAATAATAATAATAATCGCCTTTAACAGAAGGCTGCGGTGTTACATCACGGTTTTTACACCTGAGAGTGCGTTTATGTTATTATATTATTTATTTTTGTTTCTATTTTTCTGTGCGTGTAATAAAATTGTCGCGTTTTTATTCATTCCCTCTTGATGTAATTTAATGTCAGGTAATAAATGAGTTTTTCTTTCATTTTTGACAGGGTTGTCAGAGGTGATATTTAACACTTAGGGTAACATTTTCGCACGCGCACAGGCCGCCATAATTAACGGGGAATAATTATTTCCCAGCTTCGCTTCATTTTCGGATATTTGTAACCAGTACATTTTGGAAGATTACTTTATGCGGATTTTGGTTTTTTTTTGTTGTTTTGTTTTGTTTTGTTTTGTTTTGTATCCGTTTGGATGTAAACCACTGTCGTTTCTTTGGGATTAAAATCCTCCTAAATGGGGGAAAGTTATTTTCCCCCCGAATACTTTATAATTCAAGTGAAAGCCAGCAAATTACTATTAACAATTAATGACAACTTTTTTTTTAAACATCGGCTTCTCACATTTTGGATGAAATCCGCTCTCTGTGCCGCACTGGCTAAAAATATCTATCTATAAATAGGTTTTTGTCTAATAGCTTCATTAGCCACTGGTCCTGCTGAAGGGCTCTGATCAGGGCCGGAGATTCATTTACAGACGAGCCGAAAACACTGTGCAGGGCATCTGTTCTCAAATGTACACACAACCTGTTTCATTACATTCAGCAATACAGCAGGAGAGAGAAAAGAAAACGCTTGTTTTCATTATTTATTCATTTGATTATTTTAACAGCGACCGAATTTCAGTTTTGGAAACAAAGGGTTCCTTGAGATTGCCTCTAAATGGTTAATTGGTGAAGATGTAAAAATAAAAATAAAAATAAAAAATAGTAATCAAAAAAACCCAGATCCTGCTTGGTGGAGCAGTCCCCGGATTTTCCTGAACGGTGTTTTTATTACCAAACAAAACGCGTCTCTCGGTTGTAAGTAGCGCGCGCCGCGTCCCGAACGTCTCCGTCCTCCGCCAGGGCTGTGAGACAAACCGAGTCCATAAGTGTTCCGTGTAGGGCTTTAAATACTGTCCCTGTCCCTGACCCTGACCCTGTCCCTCTCCCTGTCCCTGACACTGTCCCTGTCCCTCTCCCTGACGCTGACCCTGTCCCTGTCCCTCTCCCTGATCATGTCCCTGTCCCTCTCCCTGATCCTGTCCCTCTCCCTGACCCTGTCCCTGTCCCTGTCCCTGGTGCTGGTTCAGGACCACAGCGGGCGGGTTTGGGGTGTATCTACACCTTCAGTGTCAATCTGACCCATTTTGTCTTCACTCTATATAAAAACAATGAAAGTTAATACAGCACACGCACTTCATTACGACAAAAGCTAAGCCATGAGGTGTCCTTGGGAATGCAGGACAGGTCCACGTTTCCGTAGCGCTGTTTGGGGACCAGGCTGGAGACAGCAGATACACTACACTCAGGTCTCCAGAACCTGCAAAGTTCATGCATTCCCTGCAAGCCCACCCTATCCCTGACACTCTGAAATCATGATGTGTTTCTGGGAGACTGAAGTGTGCAGTGTGACACAGTGTTAACGGTGTGTGTGTGTGTGTGTGTGTGTGTGTGTGGTTCCAGTGTCGGAGAGGCCCGCGGTTAGAGACTCCTCCCCGGCGTCCGGTACAGACAGGGACTCCCCGGAGCCGCGGCTCGCCTTAGAGCTCCCCGACTCCAAGGAGGACGAGGAGAGCAAGAGCGTGGATGAGATCCTGCTGGAGGAGAGCGACACGGACGAGCCGAAGCGGGACGACGGGCCGGGAGCGGCCAGCGCGGCGGCGGAGAGCTCAGACAAGCGGCCGCCGTGCCGGAAGAAGAAGACGCGCACGGTGTTCTCGCGCAGCCAGGTGTTCCAGCTCGAGTCCACCTTCGACGCCAAGCGCTACCTGAGCAGCGCCGAGCGCGCGTGCCTGGCCTCCAGCCTGCAGCTCACCGAGACTCAGGTGAAGATCTGGTTCCAGAACAGGCGCAATAAGTGGAAGCGGCAGCTGGCGGCGGAGCTCGAGGCGGCCAGTCTGAGTCACACGGCCGCGCGCCGCATGGTGCCGGTGCCGGTGCTCTACCGCGAGAGCTCATCCAGCGACACCGCCGCCGCCGCGTCCGGCCACGCCGCAGCCGGCCAGCCTCTCCTCACCTTCCCACATCCGGTCTATTACCCACATCCGGTGGTCGCCGCCGTGCCGCTGCTCAGACCCGTATGAACTCCTCATCAGTCACTGCGCGCGCTCATGAACCGCTTCTCACGCGCCGTGCACCCTCACCTACCGTTTCTAATGAAATCATGTAAAGAAAGGAGAAAACACACACACACTCGCTTGTATTGCTGGGAGAAAAAAAATCAGCTCAGCAGGTGCCATCATCTTATTATTATTATTATTATTATTATTATTATTATTATTATTATTATTATTATTATTATTATTATTATAGCTGCCCATATCAAATACATGAACGAGTTCCTTTGTTTTTTGTTTTCTTTTTAATATATATTGTCTTTTTTAACATTACAATTCGCCACATCAGTGTGTGTGTGTGTGTGTGTGTGTGTGTGTGTGGATAACTGCAGTCGGCGCTTCAGTGTGTGGACAATCACCAATTAACACCACCTGTCTTACGCCTTTATACCAATGACGTCATCAGTCTTTTTATTAAAATCATCCACTTTTTTGCTTCGATCTGTTTGTTTGTTTGTTTTGTTTTGTTTTGTTTTGTTTTTTTACTTTTTGGGAAGCCCGGTTCAGTGTAGATATTTATACATATATATAAATATATATATAGATATAAAGGGTGTTGTAAATATACATAAATCATGCTGGTGAGAAATGCAATGTTGTGTATATGAAACAGATTTTGATATTGTATTGCTGTAATAAAACTGGTTGATTGAGGTTTCGGCGTGTGAGATCTCTCCATGTCGGGAATTCTCTTCCAAATGAAAATGAAATGAAATGAAAACGAGTCTGTTTACTAATAAATATCCAGCAAAAGTTAAAGATCGTGAGCAGAAGCTGTTGGATTAGGCATGAAATGATGGGAAACGTATTAAAAGCGGTTTATGAGCCTCACATTAAGGATGGACTGGGTTTAGTGTCTTGTTTTGTAAAGGACAACTGGAAGAATAAATAATATATAATGAATAAAGCAATTTAAAAAAAATTGATAAATAAATTGCCGCATTTAAAAAAAAAAAAGACAAAATAATAAATAATTAATTGATGATGTGCGATATTTCGGCCTATTAAAAATAACAGCTTAGTAATAAAAGTTAGATGCCGTTCTGTTCTTTCTCTAATTGTGAGTATTATATTTAAACACACATTTAAATAAAATGATATTTAAAACTTAGACATATACATATTTCCATTTGTCTAAATTGTGTGTATGCTCCGAATAGTAATGAGTTCTGATCATTGTGTTTGGAAAACAGGAAACAGTTCATTTTCCTGTATTTGAGTCAGGGTTATTCATTTATTTATTTATTTGTTTGTTTGTTTATTCATTTATTTATTACATGGTGTATTTTCACGCATGTGAGCAACATGATTATTTAGATTATTAGAAAAATTAGTTGTTTTTTTTTTTAGCTGTAGAACAGGAGGTGAAGAGAGGTTCTTACTTTATCAAAAACTTTTAACATTTCAAACTGAAACTCTCCGTGAAAAGAAAAACACCAATGTTAAACAAATATAATATTTATTAATATTTTATTCATACGTAGTAATTTTTTTTTCAATAATTGTGTTTTCTGTTTTCTTTCTTTTTTTTCTTTCCTTAACCTGCAGTCAGCTGCAGGTGATAGTGAGTGTGGAATCAGCCATTATTGTTTGAGTGTAAACTTCACTGAGACACTGAGATCAGTGTAACACACACACACACACACACACACACACACACACACACAGAGAGAGAGAGAGAGAGAGAGAGAGAGAGAGAGAGAGA
>JAQMCW010000013.1:1279920-1282420 GCA_030068335.1 Chrysichthys cranchii
CACACACACACACACACACACACACACACACACACACACACACACACACACACACACACACACACACACAATTAAATGATCAGGTGGTCCCCATTTGTCCCTAACATTAAAGGGGGAATTCACTTCAGACACAGAAGCTCCTCGAGCTCTTCAGGCTCTTCACGCTCACACAGAGTCCAGAGAGACATGAGGCTTTAATGAGCAACCGCTTTAACCTCAGCGCTTCATACACACACTGAAGGTTTAATTAAAGAACCCAGGGGCCTCAGCGGACTCTGACCTTTGACCTCTCACGCAATAGAGAGATACTGAGGAGCTACAGCACCTTTAAATACTTCTGAAACGTGTCAGGGATCCTTCCCATACACACAAAAGAGAGGAAATGGGAGGCGGGAAGAAAAACTATGTAGAGAACGACAAGAAGATGATAATAATAATAATAATATTAATGACATACTAATAATTATTATTAATGTATATATATATCACAACAATTTCAATGTTTCGCTCAAATGAGGGAACAAAATATTCCCCTTAATTCCAAGAAGAAAAAATCTTTTGCGAAACTTTATGTTTAATTGTGCTTTAATTTATTTGACATTTTGATAGTATTGTTTTGCGCATAAGCCTGCAGGAAGGTAACTGACATTCTTTAAGCAATAACTGAGTGTACGGGTAATTTTGAAGCCAAGGTCCTCTGCAGTAAAAATGCACTATTTAGGAAGGGGAAAAAATGGCATTCAAAAGCTACGGTGAAAAATTGTAAATAATAAGGTGTCTGAATATTTCAGCTCGTGTGTTGGGCGGGTTATTATTTCCACACGTGTATAAATTCCGCGTATTTTTATGAAGGGTGCCAAATTGTACGTGTGCGCTACACGGATGGCACTTTAATTCTTTGAAAAGAGACAAAAATCGGAGAAAATAGGAATAGCGTGGAAACCGTCTTAACGACCAACATGTCGGGCTTAAAATGGCATTTAATATCATTTTTTTAAAAATTAAAAAAACAAACTGGGACGTAGCCTATATACCACGGTAGTGCAAATCGTGAGCTTAATCGTACAGTCGATTTATCATCCTGAATAAAGTGTCTTTACGAGACTGATGTGCTACAGAATCACACCACAGGTCCCAGCAACCGTTGCTACAGCGACTCATCCCGCTCCTGGAGATGGTGGACAGTGTTTGCCCGTGGGTTTTTTCTTTGCCGTTCCCAAATCCTTTAAGCTGTGGACATCCTGCATAAAGCATGAATCGGGCATTTATGAGATGTGTGTGCACCCGCTGACCCAGGGCACAGGAGGACTATGGGACGTAAGCCTGTTACAGCTCAAGTCAGTTTGAGTACAAGAGTCGGGAGCCCAAGGTCTCCACGGTCGTGTGGCGTTTGTTGGCAGGAAGGGAGCTTCATGAAGTGAGAAAGATTTCCGTCTGAGTTTGTTAGGTCAGGGACGGGGAAGCGAAAGTTCACACGGATCCAGTGGTACCTACAAAATGTTACTACGCCATACGTACGATACTTCATTATACCGGATTATTCCAAAGAATTCTCAATTCTATTAACATGCCCCATCGGATATGTTACCGTTTCTATAGTAACAGCTAGACGTAGCAGTTCACAGAATCGAAGACTAACAAGAAACATCACACGTTTCCATTTAATCACACCACACCAGACGCGTGACATGGATGTGTGCGCACGTTCACATGCAGCGGCTGTTCGAGCGTCATTCTTCGCACACTTGTGTTTATCATGTTTCATAACCAGACTCTAAAATGTGTCGTGGTTTTATGCATACTGATGCACTGAACACCCTGGTGAGCCCTGTCGCTCTGAAAACTTTCCTCTGTTGTCGTGATGTTTGTCAGGAGCTTCGGGCCAAATTCACAGCCCTGAGTTTACGCTCAAAACTGCATGAGAGGTTTTAAAAAGACAAACATTAAGTGTAATAAGAGAACCAGTTAGTGTTAGGGTTCAGTAATGGGCTACACATGTATATACGAATTCAACAAAAGGCTAGTTTATTTAGCCGAGGGAGATAGATGGGGAAAGCAGTGTATGATATAAGCATACCTTTATAATCTCTGGTTCTCTGTTGAGCCGTACATCTATCTGAGCGTCACTATATGGGAGTGATAAAGATTAGCTTCAGGATTGAATAGATTTCGAACTTCTAAGAAACGTTTAAGCAGTATTGCACAAGGAAGATTCTGCTTGTCAGAACTAACAGTATAATATATAATGAAATTAGTGGGTGTCCCAGGGAAGAGAACGGACTCCGTTTCAAGTCTGGTTCCTTTCAAGCGTTCGTCCGGATGAAGTCTCGGGGGGTTTTCCCTTGCTACTTACACCTCTGGCTTGCTCACTAGGGATATAAAATCAACGCCCATACAAATAAAATTCAATTTAAAAGAGTTAAAAACAAGTTACCTATTTACATTAGGTTTACAACAATCATTTTTGAGCATAGCCAATATGTTTTGCCAAAGTAGGGAG
>JAQMCW010000013.1:1287420-1299201 GCA_030068335.1 Chrysichthys cranchii
CTGGATGATTGCCCAGACCGTCACTGCTGTGGCTGGTATCATCTCCTATCCATTCGACACTGTCAGACGTCGTATGATGATGCAGTCAGGACGCAAAGGAGGTAAGGAGAGTTTACTTTAAAAAATATATATATATGCTATCAAAAAGTTGACGATATCCCTTGCAGTCTGTAAGGAACCCAATTTGGACCAAAACTGTGTGTGACCTAGCACTCCATAGTGTTAAAATTTCCAAAATACCCCTCAGTGCAGAAAAGGCCAGTAGGTGGAGACATCTTAGTGAGCTTCAAACTGGAGAAGGGTGTTGTTAAGTGTGTTAAGTTCTATATTGTTGGTTAAGATTAGGCTTATATGTATGAGGTCAGGTCTAGCTCCACCACCTGGACGTTTGGTTCTGCAGCAAGGGCTGTAAAGATCTTGACGTAGCAAAGGCCAAAATTCTGCTAAGGCATAACAAACAATACATCGTGCAATCGATGTTTCAACAAACGTGACCGTTCCCATTTCCTTCCCCAGCCGAAATCATGTACAAGGGCACAGTGGACTGCTGGAAGAAGATCATCAAGGACGAGGGACCGAGGGCCTTCTTCAAGGGCGCCTGGTCGAATGTGCTGAGAGGAATGGGTGGCGCTTTCGTGCTTGTCCTCTATGACGAGATCAAAAAGTTCACATAAATATTGAAGTCTCCAGATCCATCTTACCAAAAGAAGACCCTCAGCGCTGTGAATGTCTTAAATCAGGCTAGATGTGTGCAAGAGTGTGCTGAGTGTCCGAGAGCGACAGGAAGCAGCCACTTCATCGTCCGCTCCTAAACCTGTGTAAATATATTTAACCCTAACCCACCCACATCCCCCATCACGACTGTCCACTCAGGTCCGATTACTCTTGGTATGCAAAGATTGTTTCAGTTCGTTTAGAATATTTGTTCCATTTAGAAAACAAAAAGCTAACAAACATGAGCACCTCTGGAGCCGGCGGGGCTCTGCTAACGGAAGAAGCGCGTGCCTGTACACCAGAAAAGTCAACGATTCTTGCGTTCTTTTAATAAAATAAACATGAAAATACCATCTGATCTTCTGTCTCAACTTTTCTTTATCAGAAACAAGTTGTTTCTTCATTTCCATAGGCTAACGTAGCAACAGTGCTCCTCTAACGTTCCGGGTTTTTGTTGTTTTTTTTTTTGTTGTATTTTGGTGGCATCAAAGTAAAATATTACAAAAAGGGGTAGCCCCTTTGAAAATACATATACAGATGTGTACATAATGTAATCCTTAGCACTAAATTTACACAATTAGCCAAGGAATGGGAGGCATGGTGGCTAAGTGGTTAGCACTGTCACCTCACAGCAAGAAGGTCCTGGGTTCGAGCCCTGGGGTCGACATGGGTGTCTTTCTGTGTGGACTTTGCATGTTCTCCCTGTGTCCATGTGGGTTTCCTCCGGGTACTCTGGTTTCCTCCCACAGTCCAAAGACATGACATTAGGTGAATTGGCTACCCTAAAGTAAGTGTGTGTGTGTGTGTGTGTGTACCTGAATTAGGGGAGGGTTGGGTGTGGGGCTAGCGACCTCACCCTGTAGAATGCACTTAGCTACAGAAAGGTCAACGTGCCCGTGGGGGCCGCTTGACACCCTACATGACAGGACAGAGATAATTAAAGGTATATAATATTCTATGGGCCATATTTATAAAGGGTCCCAATACTCACACAGCGACATTACATGACCAAAAGTATGTGGACACCTGACCATCACATCCATATGTCCTTTTTAAATATCTTATTCCAGGTTTAGTCGTCTCCATTCTTCTGGGAAGGCTTTGCACTATATTTTGGAGCATAGCTGTGAGGTTTGTGATGTTGGGTGACAAGCGGGGCCAGTAACTAGAATCAGTGTGTGTGTGTGTGTGTGTGTGTGTGTATGAATTGAATGATCTTACACTACAGATGAAATGCTCTTATTCGAGTAAAAGAGTAAAAACCTTGAATTGTCCTCAGGAGGTTAATCATTTAAGCTTACTGCTATTTCAGGCCACAGAAAGCAAGCGCACTGTAGATAGGCATCGATGTCGGCGTAGTTCTGCGAGGAACGTATGAGCGATTCCAAACACGTTTTGCGTCTCTACGACTCCACGTCTCGACGTCGACGTCCATTGCAAATGTACAGCTACAAAGCAAACGCCGGATCATCCAGCCAAATAAGGCTTTATCTCCTTCACAGCTCAACAAATGCAGATTATTGTGTGTGTGTGTGTGTGTGTGTGTGTGTGTGTGTGTGTGTGTGTGTGTGTGTGTGTGTGTGTGTGTGTGTGTGTACCCCAAGAATAGTCTGAAAAAGCCACCAATGTGTTTTATGGGCGCAAATCTATTGTGGGTTAGGACGTCTAACAAGGAATCATTAAGGTTACACCCGGAAAAGGGTGTGTATGGATCTACAGTGTGCAATTTTCTTCTATAGTTACACTTTATATATTAATATAAATAATATCAGACACATATATTCTAAGGTACTCTATTTTCCAGATTATAAATATCCAACCATTCGCAGGCTTATGGTAATCGTTGGTAAATTCCAGTAGAATGAAAGGAATAAAACTCTGCAGGACTTCAGGAAGATGTGTTTCCTATTATTTCCTCTGTCGGTTTTTTATCAATCTTTAATTGCCTTATCATGAGTAAGAATGGTTTTATGAAATCTCAACACCTCCAAAAGACAAACGTGTCGGACAGAGAGTTCACCGAGTGCTAGAATGGAGTGAAAGGTTCCTTGTGACCCACTGAAGGTATAAATAACCCGGGCGTTGGGATCAGAATGTCAGTAGCACTCATGCATCCTAGAGCCTTTGGAAACACTACAGTAAGCAGAAGCCGTCGAGAAGCGCGTCACTGGAAACGGAGCGAAGGCTGAAGGCCATGGTTATGGAGATGTACCAGAGGTGGGGAGATCCAACGATCTGCTACGGTTCACTCCAATAAATAAGGAAGAGAATCTTCAACCAGACGGGTTTATACTGAGGAAAGGAAAGCGACAGGGAGGGTATATATGCGCGCGGGGGAAGAAAATTAAAAAAAAAAAAAAAAAAAAAAAGACCACCAGTGGGATTGTGTTACGCCTCTGGGCTAAGAATAGAGGGACAGTGAAAGAGCAAGTGGAAGGAAAGAGAGAGAGAGAGAGAGAGAGAAAGGGAGCAGGACAATTTGTCCCGACCTCATGAACTATGACAAAGTTCATAGATTTAGTTGAACCCTGAATTAAAATTCACAGAGCTTGTAGTTACTGAACTTCAAAATCCAACTCACCAGAATAAACTGCACCGTGATTCAGGACATCATACTTGGTGCAAATGTTCTGAAATAACTTTATTTTAAGCTAATTACTATTTAGAAACATTATCAAAGTTGTTTACATGGGCAGTCCCAGCGAAAGGGGCGTGGCCTCTGTGCCTGTCAGTATACTAGTGACCAAATTTCCATTTACCAAATTTCCCTTTGCGGAATAATAAGGTAATCAATCAATCAATCAATCAGTCAATCAATCTAGCTGGCTAGCTAGCACAAATGTCTCAAATAGAGCACTTTCTCCCCCTGAATAACAACATAACTGCACTGAAACACTGATAACTCTTATAATATTCAATCTACAGCTGCTTCAACTATTTATTTTATACATCGGATCACTGAGCACATCCCAGGACAGATAAACACGCCTGTCATTTCCTTATGTCCAAGCTACAGAAATCGGAGCTCCAATATACTTGGAAATTAAAAATCTTTTCAGCGTATCAAGTACGTACAGGTGACAAAGAAATTCAGCACAAATTTGCCTGCAGTAAGTAAAAAAAAACAAAAAAAAAACCCCTGAACAGGCCCACTCGTCCTCGGAGACTGGGACTCCTCCACCTGTCTCTGCCTGTCTGATAGTGTGACTCTCGCTTAGCAACTCCTGCAGTCCTGGACACACACACACACCCAGACACACCACTGGTATGCAACTGGTACAAAGGAGATCCTGCGTGACGTTATATTTCTCATCAGATGTCCAAAAAATGTACGCCGTGCCTCCCATTCTAGAGAAACGAACCCAAAATCCTTTTGTCATGTTGTCAGTCTTGCAGCCTGTGCAGTAGGGACCTGATGTCACGCCTTTGCTAGCCTCACCCCCTTATCTGGTAGAAATGACCAGACGAATACGGTCACTTTTATTTTATTTTTTTTACTTCTATCCAGGGAGCCTACATAGTTCAAGCTGGGGATATTCTCCTACAGATGAATGGGACGGCAGTGAGCTCACCAGGGTGAGTTAAAAAGTATGACTTGGGATCCTTGGCTATTCCGAGCGCACCGTAAACTAACTAACTAACTAACTAGTGATAAAAGGAAGGACACAAGGAAACTCTGAGTTGTGGGAGAGTGTGAGGCATCACACAAGGCGAGTGCCGGGTACATCCAGACATCGTCTGTACATATGGTACCTGTTACGCTGGAATATGCTGGCCATGCCTGCCCATGAATCTTAAATATTCTCTAAATATTTTACAATTTTTAGTGCATCACAAACGTCATTGTAACTCTGAAAAATCACAAGTTGGACCATCGTAACTAGGGGACCATCTGTATGGCTAGTAAGCGAGCATGGCTGCTATATAGCTAGGTAGCTAGAGTGATATGCTACATGTTACACTAGCATTTTCTCTAAATGTTTCAAGAGATGGCTGTTTGTACAGGGCGGGCCATGAAAAATGAGCCCCGCCTCCAATCCCAGTGCCACACTCTTCGGAGGAGGCCGTAGCCCCTTTCTTTCCATCCGTCGCCCCATGCGTAGGTGCACAGACATGAACGGGGACCACTTTCAGCATCTGTTGTGACTTTTTTTAAGTGAATAAAAACAATTTATTTGCTCGTTCATCTCATCATTTTATTTTAGGCTATGTTTTTCGTGGCCCACCCTGTATTTGTGCATGTGTCCAGAAAAGTTTCAATACGTAGGCGCATGACAGCAAAATGTGGGGGTTTTTTTGAGTGAAGTTAACCGCTATCTTCCGGCCAAGGCTCATAGTCAAGTGTAGCCACGCCCTCTTACTTCATAGTAGAGTAACTCATTTCTGGGAATTTTAAAAATATCATCATAGGCAAAAGTAACCATCTGAATTGGACACTGTATATGGGGAACAATTTAGATGAGAAAAGTGACATGGAAAATAAACTGTTTTGTTATTGAAACAAATAGGGATGGGCGAGGCTAAAACCTGTAACCCTGTCCTGCAGCCAACCACACAGCAGGGGGTGCTAGACCGGTGCAGGCTACACTTTATGTACACAAACATGCTCTCCTTTTTTTATACCATATACCATCATCATCATCATCATCATCATCATCAACGCTGTCTGCCAGCCATAGGGTGGCAATAGCTGGGTAGGAGATGCTTCCAACATTCCTAGCTTCCATAACCGTAATTTACACCGAGCACTGGCCAGGACTTCTGGACAGCACACATGGCACAATCACACCTGTGGGCTATTTACAGCACCCAATCCACCTAATGTGCATGTCCTTGGACTGTGGGAGGAAACTCGAGTAACCGGAGGAAACCCACGTGGACTCAGGGAGAACATGCAAACTTCACACAGAAAGGCACCCGTGCCAAACCCAGGACCTTCTCGCTGTGAGGCGACAGTGCTAATCACTAAGCCACCGTGCCGCCCTATACCATATATAAATGATATATTTAAAAAATTGCTCGTAAGGCAAGTTTGCCTGTCCACTCCTGTCCATACGTGTATTAACACCAAGGCACGCAGTCCAACTGTAGAAGATAAGTTCCCTCACCAAGCACGTGCCTACTGACCAGTGTAATAATCAGAGAATAATTAACTGTGTTCAGTGCTGGCCAGTGAACCTGTTCATTCATGATATTCTGGTGCAGACAAAGCTGTGGGGTCAATAAATAGATGGATGCACGTGCACAAACACATGAAGTACACGCTGTAGCGCTGGTCCGGAGAAATCTCTCTGAATGCTTGCACACTGAGTGTTTTGAGGTTAGATTATGATGTGTATAGAATTGGTTATTGGTGCGACACAGAGTGTGTGACACCGGCTATGAACAGGTGAAAATCGAGCTAAGGCGCCCTCTAGTGGTCATATTATGAAACAGCATTTTTTTTCTTGTTTTGTCTTCCCACCTGTATGAATGATTTCAGACATGAACAATAGAACAGGCTATATGTATACACACACACACACACACACACACACACACACACACACACACACACACACACATTCTCTCTCTCTCTCTCTCTCCTAGAAAAGGAGTTTTGCGGCCAGGAATGCAGACCGTAAAGCACAGGATGATAATCAACTTCTGAATTATACCGAGCAGGAGATTCAGGAAGCCATCAAGACTCAGAGAGATGTCACGTTAATGTGCAGGTCAGCAACGAAGGGCAAATAAAGGAAGGCTTAGTCTTGTGTTTAGAGGAGTTAGACCAACACATTCACTTTGGGATCAATCAGGGATGCAGATGCCCAGAAATGGGTACAGTTATAGTCAGGCCATGAAGCACCTGAATGAACCAACTGACACTCAGGATGATAAGGATCGACTGGGATTGACTTGGGAATTTTAAGCATTGTGGCTGCAGTTTGCACAGAAAGAACCATAACTCACCTTCCGAATGAAACGAATGAATGGAACAAACGAACGAAAGGAGCAAACCAACCAACGGAGCCAACAGAACCACCCAACCTGTGCAAGTCAGATAACAATGCCATTAGACCGCATCATGCCACGGCACCCTGAAGATGACAGAAAGAAGCCTCACGTGCTGTCCTTCAGGACGGCTGACTCCAGACTCTTCTGCTTCCAGGCTGAGAGTGAAGTAAAGCAGGCATTGTGGCTCATGATCATGAAGCGCGTCACCACCCGTTGCCCTGCTCCTCCACTCACTTCTGCCATTTCTGCCACATCAAACTACCAGGCCCTCAGGTCCTACTTTGGTTCTTTAGGTTATATGGAACGGGAGCTGAAGTGCTACACATCATATGTGAGAGCATCACAGGAACTCGTTCGCAGAAGACGACACTGGAGAAGGCTACACAAACAGGATAACAACAATGTGCAGGAACCTACTTAATTTTATTGCTTACACTTTATAAGAGTGATTAATGCATGTAAAGTGTAATACAATCAAGTGGAAGTCAAATATCAAGGTAATATGAGATAATTAAACTACTGTATAAAACATAATACTGTTAACATAACATATGCGTACTTCATATGCTTTGAGACCTTTGCTCTGGCCTTTTGTCTCCTTTCTATGGACTGCAAGACACCTTGCCTCTTATGTCCCCAGAACGTCTGTTCAGGGTCATGGAAGGAAGCTGGAGCCAATCCCAGCTGACTTTGGGTGAGAGAGAGGCGGGGTTACACCCTGGGCAGGTCACCAATCCAGCGCAGGGCGACACACAGAGACAGGCAACCATTCACACTCACATTCACACCTACGTCCAATTTAGAGTCGTCAATTAGCCTAATCCCCTCTGGGCATGTCTTTGGACTGTGGGAGGAAACCGGAGTACCAGGAGGAAACCCACACATAACACGGGGAAAACATGCAAACTCCACACTGAAAGGAGCCCAGGTCGACCCCGGGGATGAAACCTAGGACCTTCTTGATGTGAGGGGACAGTGCTAACCACCACACCACCGTGTTGCCCACGTTTATCATGAAATTAAAATGAAATGAAAATGGCGTCCCTGCTTGTAGGCCTCATAAATACTGGGCATACATTAGACTACAGGAGGCTCAGAAGGCTTTCACTTGGAAACAGCTCCACTTTTGGAACATTGCCGAACTCTTCAATGTCACTTCTCTCTCAGTGACGAATCAAAATCAAGAAGGGGTGGGGCTTACGATAGCCACACTGTCAACAATGGCAGAGGAGAAACTGAGCTACTGCCTGTAGCTGACAACCCAGTTATTAATAATCCAACACTGAAGGGTTATCATGATCAATATTTGAAATGAACAGTTTCTCCCATCACTTTAGCTAACCCTTTTAAACTAAACAGACTTGATGTTCAGAACGAAGAAATGTGGACGTGCTAGATGTTTTTTTTTGGCAACCTAGGAACAATAAAGTGCTCATGAAAAGCTCTCTGAAATTTTTTTTTAGCACGTTTAAAGGTCCACTGTGTAGGATTCAATCACCTAAATGCCCTCCCTTTCCAAGCATGCACTAGAGCGTACGGTGGCCGTTAGGAGCTTCCAACGACTCACATTCGCACTCCATTGCTTTTTCCGTGATAAACAATAAAAATCAGCCTCAATTTCTCACATTTGCGATCCAGCACCAATAAACACCGATTGCACTTCTTTCTTTTTCCTCGTGTTCCTTTCTTCTCCTTTGTCGTCCTTTCGCTGCTGCTTGTAAAAATGCGAAACACAAAAGGCGCTCTCTAGACGTTCGTCCGTTCTGGGCTACTGTAGCGGCGTGACGTGGCGGCTCCGTAGATGTGGACCCACCCCCTATGGAGATATAAAGTCCTCACTCTAAGCCTACGAAAATACGATTTGTAGTTACAGGTAAATCTAAACTAATGAGAAACATACTCCTGCATATTATATTCCATTTCTGATAACAGCTCCCCCCCTCAATCCTACACAGTGGACTTCTAATATAACTATAGGTAAGATTTCCCTTCTGTGTCATTGTGAGCTAAGGACTCCAGTGGGTTTGGAGCCAACACAGCTACATAACATGGCCAAAAGTATGTGAACACCACGCCCATATGTCCTAGCCAACCATGTCAGATGTGTAGAAATTGTTAATATGTCTTTAGACCCTTTAAGCCATAGTCCACTTATTAAATCTACACTGCTATTGATGTTAGCCATGCAGCGTTTTGAGTACTTTAACAGTTCCTAGAGGTGAGTAAGGTTCCCAGGTCGACTTAAATAACGTCAAAAAGATCTTAATGAGGGTCACGCGTCCTAAAGACAGTGCAGTAAAACACACGGGTTGTTGATGGGTGCATGCCTACGGGACCAGTGCGAGTCTTTCCGTGCGGAGCTTAATGAGTGACAGAACGTCAGGATTATCAGTACTGCAGTAATGAAGTGACCCAAAGTAACAGTTCAGAAACTTGCATCAGTGTATGTGTGTGCATGTGTGGAATCAAGTGGCACACAATAGATGAAATTGAAGACTTTTATTTCAACAAGCAGATGTGACAATATCAAATAAATAATCTATATATATTATATATATGTGACCCGTGCTGGCATAATGAGTCGGAATGCGCATTGGCTAATTATGAGCTACGAGGCAAAACATGGTTTTGGTCGAAATGAGATTTTCTCAAAAATGAGTCCTTAAAGCCCTGATTTACTGATCCCCATGATAAAAATAGGAAGAAAAACATCCCAAACTACTTTTATTTTAAGGTTTTGTTCATTATGTTCATTCGTATGTCTTCATTAATTAGTCCTTTGGCGTAATGTTCCTTGATAAATCTGTGTTTTTCACCGCGCACTCGCGGCGAGACGGGGGAATCCCCCTGCTCATGTTTGGTATCCTTGTTAAGCGTAGCTCCTCTACTTCCTGATAATGCACATGGAATTCCTCATGACGATGGGACGCGAGTTTCCAAACCCATTAGACGTGGGCGACTTCAGTTGGATGGAACTCGGTCATTTTTTGCCCGATTTCAACAAACCAGGCCTCATTTTGAAGGATGGACAGTGTGGACGTGACAATAACTCCCTTTTGAAAACTTCCTCATTCCGACTCATTATGCCAATACGGGTCACATACACATTATATAATATATATATAAAATAAAATTTAGATTTAATGATCTTTAATCTTACACTACAGATGAAATGCTCTTATTCGAGTAAAACAGTAAAAACCTTGAATTGTCCTCAGGAGGTTACTCATTTAAGCTTACTGCTATTTCAGGCACAAAGAAAGCAAGCGTACTGTAGATAGGCGTCGACGGCGTAGTTCTGCGAGAAGCGTACGAGTGATTCCAAACACGTTTTTAATTAAGCACACCCTCAAGTCACCCAGTGCAATATACAGACACAAAATAAACATCCAGTCAAATAAGGCTTTATCTTTAAAACTTTAGATTTAAAACTCTATAAATGGCTGATGTAGATTGTCATGTGCGTGTGTACTCTGAGAACAGGAAAAGTCACTAAGGTGGTGGGAGGTTTTTTTTGTTGTTTTTTCACCCCAACCCAAGATTATTGGGGGTTCAAACTTAGGGTCTGTTCTTTAGATTTGAGCTTGTACGCTCAAAGCCCTGGTTTGTAAAACAATTACAGATAAAAATTTGTCATTATAAATGTGGAAGTAGTAAAAAGAGCATTCGGTGTGATGCATGATATATCCAAGGATCCAGAGAGACCATCCATATTTATTTATTTATTGTTTTAGATAAAAAGTTGTTCCATTTAGTAAACAAAACTAAGTAAACAAGATGTGAAAAATGTTCAAAAGTCAAATAACTCTTGCACTAATTTGGCCAATGTTAACTAGCGAACTGATTTTTATTCATTTTCTTCGGTTGAGACACTAAGTGAAATCATTTTAATGCATTGCCTGTACAGACATCGGAATAGACTGACCAGTTTGGCAAATTTTGAGATCAAATTTTTAGATTGAGTATAGTTTTCAGCACACAGCTTTCAAAAGTAGCTATTTCTGGGGGAATGAAATTTTAATTTAATTCTGAAAGTTTAAAATAAATAAATAAATAAATAAGAATACAATAAAAGCCATGTGGGGTGAGTGTGTTTTGTTATCACGTTCCCTACTCTACCAACCATTTCTATTAATCCTTCAACACATACACAATCAATAACATAACTAACTGATCGCCTGACCATGAAGGTCCTACTTACAACATTAAACTGGTCCATGAGAAACTCGGCTTCTCAGGACGATCTGAGATCTGAGGTGCTGCATTGCAGGAAGCATTTAAAGCGGATTCGGACGTGACCGAGCTGGGGTTTGGATCAGGACCAGGCCGGTCTTGGAGCCGTAGTTCTGGAGGGTTGCGAAGTCTCAGGTCTGGTTCTGTGAGGACTGGTGGAACTGCAGGTTCTGGTAGTTCTTCCTGTGGACAGTAGCATATATACAGATGACTAATCATCTACTCCAATTCACTTTAACTCCTCATCGTAGACACGGCCATTAGAGCACCTGGTAGAATTACACCTGACGTCACACGTCTGGCTAGATAAGGGTTTCCCTCCGAGTTCTTGCGCTGCCCTGTGTCGCAGCAAGCTTGGCAGCTCAGAAAGATCTGCTTAGGTAACTTCTAACTAGTGGGCAGGAATTGGCAACTGACCAATGTGTGGAGATTAATTTAGAATAAAAAAAAAAAAAAAGAATAAAAAAAAAAGGAGCACAATTAATACAATCTGACCAGACTTAAAAAAAAAAACCATTAGCTCCTTGTCAAGATAGTAATTGGCACCATTTCCTACTTTATATAAATCTTTACTAGGAAAAAAAAAAACCCATGAAATTTGTGCACAAGATTTAACTTCTTCCTGTGTACCTGACGTAGGTCGGATGAGAGGTGTAGGTAGTCCAAGGTATCCGGCTTGGCGCTGGTAATCTGTTAATTGTTCTAATCGGGTCATTCCTGGAGTCGCCTTTACTGACTCCAGACGCCTTAGAAAGGCCTGGTGCACGCGCGCACGCACACACACACACACACACACACACACACACACACACACACACACACACACACACACACACA
>JAQMCW010000013.1:1339288-1356064 GCA_030068335.1 Chrysichthys cranchii
TCGTAACAACCAACGATTTATACAGGAAAATCATGAAGATTAACAAGGTTGCCCAAACTTTCGCATCCCACTGTATTGTGTCTTCTGTAAGGAAATTGATTTAGTGTTTATGGAAGGAGTCTCGGGTATATAAGTGGATAACTAGAAAAGGATAAAAAGTTTGACATGTTCTTCTTTGCTAATAAAAAAAAAAGTTATCACTGGAAACCTGCTGTAGATAACGGAATGAAGAACGAAACGGTAACTCAGTCGATTCACCATCATTGATTATGACTCAATAAAAGCACAACACGACAGGGTCCTTCTTGATTTTTTTTAATTTTTTTTTTTTTTAGCGTCTTTGCTCAATTATACTTTGACCATTTTAAATGTCCACCAATTACCATGTATGCACAGGATTTACACAACAATGACTGATCAGCTGAAACTCTCTTAACTCTAGTAATTAGATAGAAATACAGTAGTTTGCGCGCACACACACACACACACACACACACACACACACACACACACACACACACACACACACAGAGTACACTTAACAATAACAATGCTGATGCTTATTTAACTTGTACTGTATATTAGAACCCCCGCGTACATTTTCCCCCCTCCCTGTTGTTGTCGATTTTCTTTCTTTAATAAGAACAGTAGTACGGTAATCCCCCGGCTATATCGCGGGTCACATTTCGCGCCCCTGGGTATTTGCGGATCTTTATTTAGAATATATCAAATTTATTTTGCAGATTTCCCCGGTGTTGTAAAATATAAACATGAATTAAAATGGAGTCAAATGTTTAAAAAATACATAGATGAAATACAGTAGAGTGTAGATCATATTTGCACAAGAGACAAAGAATACGTAGCGTTGTGTGATGAAAACGTGGTGTGGGGATACTGAAAAAAAAAAATGTCCGCAGGAACTATTCTGGCCAATCGGAACGCCCTATTCATTTAACCTTGGTTGTGATTGGCTGCTGGCTATGGCGCATACGGTCGGGGAGAAGCAACCAGCATTCGCCAACATCCCAGTTCTTCTCCTGTAGCAGTACTCACTATGAATGTGATGTTTCTACGAATTTGACACAAAATTCCCCTCGCTATATGCTCACATGTTTTTTTTTAACGTGTTTAATTGTGTCTAGAAAGTGTTTAAAGAGTGCGGGAGGATCATTTAGGGCTTAAACTATTTTTTTAAAAAAAAGCATTTGGGGGTGGCGCCCCTGTGTCGCAGATTTTCATCTTTCATGGAAAGTTTTGGAACGCAACCCCCGCGAAAGACGAGGGACTACTGTAACCGATTTTGACATTTCTTCAGATGTATAACAGCCTCACCTTCTGCGCCCTGTAGGTGTCTGCACGGTGAGTGGGACTTTTCAAAGGGGATCCCTTGATGACATCTACGTATGACACAGGGAAAATCCCTTGCTTGTTAGAGCCAGGAATCCTCCCTTCATACCAGTTTTTGTCAACTTTCCTCAGCAAGATCACTCTCTCTCCCTGAAAAAAAAACCGCACAAGTATATAAATAGCACTGATAAGTTTGTAAAGCAACCACACAATATACACAATATATGAGAACCAAACGCATGAGTTAGCTGGCGTCTGAAGAAAATCATTTAGCTAGCTTGCACTTATTACGTCTTTCATTTGCATAATGTACAGGCAGAATGAGACCAAACCATCGAGGACATCAACATTTCCCTCAGGTGTGTTGGTATATTAGTAAGAAAGGACTCTGTTAGTGTGCGTCTCATGCCTTCCTGAGCGAAAGCTCCACGTTGGTGTCAGCGTTGAAGTTGTAGCGAGCCACGGCCTCTCCCATCTCCCGGAGCTGGGCTGGAGGAGGAGGACGCGCCGGCTGCTTCCTCTCCGGAGACGCGACCTTCTGAGAGTCCATGAAACCACAAAATAGAGATATTTTTTTTTTCTCTTCAGGTTACCACGATGTAATGAAAATACTTTTACAAATACAGTAGAAAGCTTATATTCTGGAGACTATGCAGCTGTGTTTAAAAGATCTATAAACACACACATACACACCTCGACGTAAGAAATAGGGAATATCCCGATGCGTCCCCTGTGCTCTCCCTCATACCAATTGCTGTCGATCTGTCTGACGATGTTGATTGCATCGCCCTTCTTAAAGGAGAGCTCTCTGCATAACACACAACACAGTATTTAAAGTATAATTTATTACTGTACAACATTTCATTTCAACAAGACTACACAACGGTCAACAATGACATGAAAATGTGCACAAGTATAGTCGTTTTTAATGGAAAAGGACAGTCGCGACATCAGACGGTAGAGAGAAACATGACAGTATACAAGTTCCATAAAGGAAAGTATGATGTCATAACCATGCGCCGGACAGCATGCCGGTTTTTTTTTTTTTACTTTTTTTTTTTTTACATATGTACTCACTTGCTGGTCTGAGCTTTAAAGTCGTAAATAGCCCTGGCAGACTGTCTCTGATGGAGAAGAGAAGACAATATGAGATATGTCATCTGCTTAGAGGACACCTAGGAGACAATCAGAGAGGGCGCCAGTTCTCACTTTCGTCTTATTATTTATTTTACAGTAGAGCCTAAGGTGTTCTAAGAAGTGGGTTTGGAAAAAGTTTGCCCTAGAGGCATGTTTATTAGGGTTAGGGTAACCATAGTTCCTGTAGCACAGGAACACGAAAACAGCCAGGTAATGAGAACAGGAAGTACTGACCATATAAGGAAGGCAAATAAGCTAGGCAGATAACAGGAGTACAGTGATGGAGCAGATGCGACAAATGTATGAATTTTGTGATGCAAACAGGAAAAGGCACAGAAAGGCACCTTTAATCTGGCCCTCATCAAGAAATCCATATTTTATTAATACACAATATGAAAAAACTTCAGCGTAGCGTGTTCTGTATTTGCGTACTAAAACACACACACATTTAAAGAATGTCACAAAACTGTTTTTTTTTCTTTCTTTTTTTGGACTTTGATGATAAATATAAACAGGTTTTGATTACATTCAGCTAACTTTGATAAGGCCGTATAATGGTACATAACATTATAATAAACATCTTTATAATATAATATAATATAATATAATATAATATAATATAATACAGTAGTGCCTCTTCTTTCGCGGGGTTTACGTTCCAAAACTTTCCGCGGAAGATGAAAATTCGCGGCACACGGACGCCACCCCTAAATGCTTTTTTTTTAAAAATAGTTTAAGCCCTAAATGATCCTTCCACACTCTTTAAGCACATTCTAGACACAATTAAACACATAAAGAAAACATTTGCGATCATATAACGAGGTGAATTTTGTGTCAAATTTGTAGAAACATCATATTTATTGCGAGTACTGCTACTGGCTGTACTCTGAATTAGGATGTTTGCGATTGCTGGTTGCGTCTCCCCGACCGTATGCGTCATAACCAGCAGCCAATCACAACCAAGGTTAAATGAATAAGGCTTTCCGATTGGCCAGACTCGTTCCTCCAGCCATAATTTCTTTTTTCAGTATCCTCACACCGTGTTTTCATAAACAACGCTACGTGTTCTCTGTGCCTTGTGTAAATATGATATACACTGTACTGTGTTTTTATACTATTAATATTTGACTCCATTTTAATGTTTATATTTTATAATACCGGGGAAATCCGCAAAAAAAATGTGACGTATTCTAAATAAAATCCGCGAAAAGCCGGGGACGCGGAATGTGAACCGCGATATCGTGGGGGATTACTGTTTAATAAGACATCATTACCTCTCGATCTGGAGTTGGTCTTCTGATCTGAGGTGTGAGGCGTCCAGCTTCAGTGCCCTGATCTGTAAATTACACATTATAGGTGATAAAGGTTAATGGCAATGAGACGCCATGCCATGAAGAGACCGTTTAAATGAACGTGGTGGGGTTGAAAGATGAGAAAAGTGAAGTACTGGTGGGAAAAAAGAACGATGGGATAAAACAACGGCAAAGCAAAATCAAAAGTGTTTATTGAACGTTGGAAACAGTGTAAAGTAATAGTGTTTTTTTTCTTCAGTTGCTTCGTACACCAAAACTTTGAACAAATGAATCATATTTGGTATAATAAAAGAAAAATAACAAATATGTTACCTTTTTCCTAAATATCGATGTAACTGAAGCAACTGGAAAAACTGTACTTTACTTTGTTACTGTCCACAATTGCACTGTTGAACGAGTTAAATAACAAATAAACAAGAAATTCGACATAGAATCAAATGCTTCTTTTGCGTTTTCACCCGATAATGTAAGACATAACATCTTGTATGCAAGAAAAAAAAAGCTGCAAAAACGGATGGACCAAAATGACATGAAACATACCATATTTCACATGCATTTAACAAACAGAACAATCATGGATCATGCTTTTTTGCCTCTTTTCCGCAAAAACATCTTACAGACCCTATTATATATATATACCATTACTACAAGGCTGAATAGACCAATAAACCATGAGGAAAGAGACTATAAACACAAAATCTGTGCTAACTGTCTCTACATTTTTAAAAAAACAACAGCAGAGAAGAGGCAGAGTTTTAAATACACCAGCACAGTGAGCATGTGGGAATGACAATGGGACCGTGCAACTGTGGTAATATCGGAAAGGACAGGGTTCTTAACGAGTGAGGGAAATTTAGTGCGGCTGCACCTGAATAGTACTGTGCGTTAGAGCTAGCATTAGTTTGCTGGTTGATGTTGGAGGCATCTGCGTGTTGCAGCTGCTGGAAGGAGGCACTGTGGTAAGGCTGGTAGTGGTGGGAAGAGGAAGTCCCCCGCCGACTCCGCAGTGACGAGCTCCTTTCGGGAACTTCCGGGAGCAACTCCTGCAGTAGCCGGCGCAAAATGCTATCATCTGGCAACCGAGCAGCCCCCAGCCCTTTCTCAGCCCTTAAGTGGTTATAAATGTCCTGTAGAGCAGCATCTAAAGCCTCGTACATTGCTGCCTTTGATTTGTGGTGGCCGGAGCGACTGTGGCGCCGCTGGGTCGGTGGGGAACCCCGCTTCTTGCGGAAAGGCACCGGGCTGACAAGGAAGGCCAGCTTGGAAAGGCCTGATTCGCTGGGTGATTGTTGAGCCAGTGGAGGTGTGATCGCAGTGCGGCTCTCTTGCTGTGCTCTTTCATGCTTAAGCATTGTGGTGAAGCGAGTATAGGAAGCCGGGCAACGCCCCTTACATGAGCTGATGAGGTGGCGGTGGTGGTAACCTTGACTCTGGCCCAGACTCTGGTGGAGATGGTGGTGGTGGTGGCTGCTGTGATGACGGCGTCCGTGGTGATGGTGGTGGTGATGAAGGTGGTGATGATGGTGTCCGGAACCACAGAAGCTCTCAGACGACGCTAGTGAGCAGTGGTCCAAGTCACTCTCACTGCAAAGGGAAGATCCTTCTATCTGAATGAAGTCACTCAATTCAGAGGCACAAGCGTCCTGCTCACTGTCCGAGAAGTCTTGTTGCTGGTGCTGGTTCTGCCTGACCACCGGCACGAGGCTGCGATCTTCTGGACCTGGCCGTGGTTGACCTTCTGGGGGACTTCTCGCCCTTTCCGGAGCATCTTCCTCCTCCAGGAGTGACTCCACAGAGAAGCGGCGCTTGGGGCAACTGCTGGCTCGAGAGGACCCTGGCGTGGAGGTGCCTGACGGAGTGTTATCTTCGCCAAGGTCTGGCATGGACTTGGACTTTTGGATCAGCTGTTCATATTCTGAGATCCGATTTGGCACCATGCGCTGCGGTACTTCTTGCCCAAAAGATGCCCACGAGTGGAGGCTCTTCCGCTGCTGCTGCTGTTGTCGTTCGAGTTCCAGGATACGGGCACGGACAGAGCAGATCACTTCAGAGGGCAAAAGCTGTGCCCGGTCGATGTGGTGCATCGTCTTGTAAAGCTGCAGGAATCCTGGAGTATCATGGGCCATTTTGCGCCGATGGTGCCGACGTGCTCTAGGGGATGAATTAAGACTCTTGGCTTGTGTCTGCTGTTGACTGGCCCCGCCTTCACCATGCAGCAATCCAACACTTTCCGAGCGATTGCCGTTAATTCCGACATTACTGTCCGAGAGTAAGTCGTCGCAGCTGCGAGACTTGAGGCGAGGTGAGGAAGCGCCCGCTTCCTCATCCTCCACGCTGCTCCAGGTTTCAGCACTGTCCTTCTGGCACACCTGCCAGCCGTTCTTGAAGCTGATAGATTGCTTGGAGCTGCGCAGGGTGGATGTGGAGAGGGAGAGGGTATCGGAGGAAAGGTGGGAGGACACGTGGTCCATACCTGGGGAGCTCACTGATGGAGAGAGAGACTCACAAGTGCCTCCAGCTGCAGAGGCAGCAAATGCAGCATGCCAAAAGAAAGGAGACAGGAGCAGAAGTTAACAGGTTCAACAGGAAGAAAGAGAGAGTTAGTGCGGTTATAAGAACATTTGAGTCAAAGAGACAGAGAGATCCTAAACAGATATGCAAGAAAGTGTGGTGCAAATGACAGAGGAAACGTTAGAGCGGAGTAATTTCTTGAAAGTAATAGGAGGGAAGGTTACAAGCATCAATTTATACTGTATCTAACAAGCTTAAGTGTTAAATTGCATTTAAACAGAACTTGTGATTTCATGACATTGGAAGTGGCTAAATTCATGAGAGCAAACAGAAAATAAAGTCATTGTTTAGCAAGCTAGCAATTATATTATTCGGACAATATAAAGGCATGAGTCAGGCTGACAGTAAAACTGTGGAATGTCATGATATGCACTGCGACTCACTAACACTGAGTTATGAAAAATAATTGACTTCCAAATTTGTGAATACCTAAAGGGTGGGTCATGTGCGTGAAATCATTTCACAAAAATATTGGGGAAGAAAAGATGTTTGTTAGTGTCAGCTTGGGCACTCGGTGATTGTGCACGTGTACCTTTTACTTTTGCTGGGGAGGAAGGCGAGGAACGTATGGCAGGTTTCTTCAGACTGTTGGATTTGTAGGGCTCGAGTCTCGAGCCTGAAGCAGCATTCTGCTCATTTCCCTTGCTCTGCTGAGTGGCGAACGGCTCAGACTTTCGTCTTTTCCTGTGGTCGCTGGTGGCACCACAAATACCGGAACATCACAAACGTCAAAATAATTTTAATGATTTCCACTACTCTCTTGTATCAAACGTTACAAAATCCACCACCATGTTATATTTGTATCAAAATAAGCTTCCTGGACAAATAAATGTCACATGTATCATTTTTTTTGAATGCTTGGTTACACCTCCTCTTAACTAAATAAAAGTGTCAATCCAGTTAGGTAAGGATATCTCCAACATCTTAAGCTCTCTGGGCAAGAGCCTACATAAGCTACCAACAAACATGGGAAATAGGATGCACGCATTATTATTCTACACATCCATTATGTATGTACTGATGGGGGTCTCAAGCCTCAGCACTGCCAAGCCTGCCACCGCTGAACCCCTACCTGCCCCGAGCAGTGTATCATGGCCGACCCTGAAATTTGACCCCTGCGTTTACGAAAGGTTTCTACGTCTTTTCTATTCGCATAGACTCTGTGTGACACAGTTTAACCTAACAGAAGTGGCTTCGTTCTGATTTTTCTTCTCACTCATTCACCAAATCGTCAACATGGCCAGCATTTGAGGCTTATTTGGCCCATTTTAGTTTGGAGTTCATTCTTAATTCAATCCATTTGAGGAAAATGAACGCTGTCCATGGTTTTCTTTTGTTTAATCTGCCCATCTAGCTCCATTTACAACCTAACTGGCTGTGCACTGGTTACAAATTCAGACCCATGAACGGATAATGTTTGCAAATGATCTCTGATGCAGTGATAGGTGTTCTGTGGTGCTTAGCATAATGGTCAATTAGTCTATCATTATCATCAATTTTATGCTTGTCAAGGGACCCCTGGTGGCCAGGACCTCTGAGATGATACCTACTGTATTTTATCCCATGAGTTTCAATTGGGACTGGGGGCCACAGATTGTTTCATAATGCTTACCAAACAAGACGCACACACGTTTTGGTCCTTTTCTGTGTCTGATTGGACGTGAAGCACAAAAGGCAGCCATATAGTCAAGTGACCAATCAATAATCTGATTTTATAGCGAGTTACATTTTCCACCTGGTATACGGTGCAGATATACAGTAGGGGGATGCAGCTGTTTTGTTTGCCTAATGAGCTTAAGTATTTGTTTTTCAATCAGCTAACCATTCATGTGCAAGCCTCTGACCTTCGCATACACCAATACACCATTCTGCACCCTAAAAACTCATCCAGATTTATTACACACCATTCTAGATGCATACAATACCACTACGATGAGTGTTACGTCCACAATAATAGCTGCTAATACGTTCGTAGGCCGACTCTATAGAGACTGAAGGATCGTTGAATCCTAATGAGCTGAGCTGAGATGAATAGAGAACAGCAGGAGGTCATGGACACAATGCAGTGTCACTCACTCACACACACACAGACAAACACACTCCCAAGCTCACTTGTGATATAAATTCCTTGTGCACTTATGCACAAACACCAAGACGCACACATGCTCTAACATAAGTATATCATGAAAACTTGATGGCTAGTAGTTTAATGGAAGTGGATGTTTAATTCACAAGATGTTTTGATGACTAAGGAAGCAAAAAAAAAAAAAAAAACAAGCAACAGAACTCACCTGGAGGCACTCTCGGGCCGCTCGGAGGACGAGAGATTGAGAGACGTCTAAAAAGAAGGACACACAAAAGAAGACAGGCATGAGATGCAGGGAAACAAAGAAGCCCTGACGTTGCTTTTCAGCACCGTGCGACGCTCAAAACCTTCCCCCATCTCCTTACGGGCGGCTGTACCTCACAACAGTTCCACCCCCCTCCATTCCCTTTCACGCTGAACAACACTGTGATGTGATGACCTTTGACCTGCTTTAAAAAAGACAAAGTCTTAAGGTAACCACGGTAACCCTACACAGCTCAGGATGATTCACTTGAAGAAATTCAGCACGCACGTGTGTTTATCCACAAGACATCCACGTGGCGTTTGAGTGTGACGACCCGACCCACGATGTCCTTCCAGGTTTGCTCCTCCTTCCTCGTTTACATCAGTGAAGACACAATTGATCCCACAAGTCTACCCACAATGCACTGTGATCAATGTGAGTGAAAGAGCTGGTCAATAAAACCGCAGTGGTTGACAGGGATTCCACGGGCTGGTCATTTAGCAGCATAAATAAATACTTTAGGCTAAATTAGCATATCCTACTGCATGAGAACAATTTCTCTGGATAAAAGTCTAGAGGAACATCCAGGACTTCCCGAGAACAGCTGCTAAGCATTTGAGCAAACCTTTAACCCTCAAATACTAGAACCTGGATTAAAATGTACATAACCACCGTCGTCTATGAATAAGGTTATTTCTGCCACCAAACTGCTGCACATGTAGAAATCGCTAATCCTGGTCAGATTCCATTCATTAAATATAAGACTGTAGTATAATAATGTTTTTATTAACACAAGAATTTCCCACACTTTGATGGTGGCATAAAGTCAGTTTGCACTGTGTTTGTATTTGTATTAATAACACGCTAATGTGGATTAGTGTGATGCCAAAGTAAGGCAGGAGGAGGAGAAGGAAAGAAGTGATGGGGTTGGATCCGTGGCTGGATGGATGGATGGATGGATGGATGGATGGATGGATGGGTAGAAGGGCGAGGGCTAGAGAGAAAAGAAAGCCAAGGAATAAGGAGATGGAAGCATGGTCTGGTCAAAGTATAGACGGATGAATGGATGCACAGATGAGAAGAAATAGGAAAATGGAACAGAAGGTGGATGGAGAGAGAGAAGATGTATGGATGGGGGAATGGGTGGATGGAAAAGTGGAGGGTTGAAAAGACGAAGAGAAGAGAAGGATGGAAGGGAGGAAGGTTGGTAAACAGATAATCAGAATGGAACAGGACTAAAAGTGGATATGGGGACGCAAAAGGGACGGATGGATGGATGGATAGATTGGTTGATAGATGGATTGGTCTGATGCATCAATGGATGGACGGATGGATGGATGGGTAGAACAAAGTGTTGGGCAGAAAAAGAATGGATGATGGATTGATGGATGGATGGATGGATGGATGGGTGAATGAGTGGATGAATAAAACAAAATAGTGGAGAGAAAATGAATGAATGATGGATGGATTGATGGATGGATGAAACGACTGCCAAAAGGATGGATGGATGGATGGGTGGATGAATGGAACAAAATATTGGCCAGATGTGGGTGAAAGGATGGGTAGATGGAATGGAAAATGGATTAGAAGATAGGATGGATGAAGAAGAGAAGAGAAGAGAAGAGAAGAGAAGAGAAGAGAAGAGAAGAGAAGAGAAGAGAAGGATGGCAGGGCAGATGGCTGGACGGTAGATGGAATGATGGCACAATCACAAAGTATAAATTGACCATTTCATGAAAAGAAAAGAGGGTTAGGAAAGGGCTAAGCAGACAAAAAAAAGAGAAAAAATGAGAAGAGAAGGTAGAAAGGGAGAAGATGGATGGATTAAAGGGGTGGATGGGTGAACAGGGGAAAAGACTGGATACCGTATGAGTTGCAAGACGACACTGGAATGGCTTGGAGAAAAGAGAAAGCTGGAGAGAAGATGGAAGGAAGGAAGGAAGGAAGGAAGGAAGGAAGAAAGGACGCAAGGAAGGATGGAGGGATGGAGGGAGCGGGTGGTATTACCTGGGCGCGAGAGTGGGTGGAGCAGTCAGGCGTGTAATCCAGCCTCTTTTTAGGAGGCTAGACGGCCGAGCGGATCGGAGCGGAGCGGAGCGGAGGAGAGGAGAGGAGGAGGAGGAGGAGTGGAGATGAGGTGGAGAAGCAGGTGCACCATGGGAAAGAAAGACACATGTGGAGAAAGCGACAACATTGGCAACATTAGAGCACAGCAGCAAAACACTGAAACTGAAACACACACACACACACACACACACACACACACACACACACACACACACACGCAGGATGTAGGAATAGGGGATGCTATTATGGGAGTGTCAGTACCGTGCCATCACACGCTTTAAAATAGCAAAGCTCGCCAGCAACTGCAATGTGTGTGTGTGTGTGTGTGTGTGTGTAAGCAAATTACTGCATGAGTGAGTCCACATGTGTGTTTTGGGTCGTTCCATACACACAGGACGAGCTCTGAGGATTAACGTTGGCATTATCTGCGTCGGTCATCAGCGACTTTCTGCTTGTTTACTTGATTAGTCACAAACAGTAAACAAGTAAACATGTGAGAAGCAAACAAACAAACAAACAAAGCTCAAGCCGTCGTGTGGTTTTAAAGCTGCAACACTGCCAAAAATTCATTTTACGGGGTGAAATACTACAGGAATCTCTGATTACTTTCGAGATGACTGATTAAACACGATGGGATTTATCGTATTCACGATTGCGTATAAATATCCAAATCGAAGCTCCGGGACGCCGGGAGTTTTGATTCAACCGGCAAGACAGTTCCAGTAAACCAGATTCTTCGGCAGCGTTTGTGAGTCAGGCAGAGGTGTGGCTTCAAGAGTAAATTCGACTGACATCCTGCGCACACCTCCAGACTGCCAGTCCAGCCTTAAAACCACGAAACACTCCCCCCGGCATGTGCCGAATTTGGATGAACCCAGTCCCATAATGCTGTTCACCATGGAAATGGCACAAAACACCCAAGACGGGATGTTTCATAAATAAGCTTTCACACTAGACACTTGCTGCATGTTGATGTGAAAGACCAATATCGGCACATGCCAGACTCACACACTCCTATACACACACACACACACACACACACACACACACACACACACACACACTCCTACATCTGCTAAATCACACGCCAAAGTGCAGCCCTCACACACGAGCTCCCTCTTCGTTTCACTTACCGGCCGACCGAACTCCAGCTCTGAAAAGAACTTAAACCAAGGCTCGTTCTCTAAATCTATCTCATCTGCTTCTAAATCAAAACCCTGCAGCATGGGGCGATGAGAAGGAGACAGAGAGATGGAAAGCATTAAGAGGACTCCACCGATTCACAGAGCATGATGGGTAAAGAATGGGAAAGGACAACAGATAAGAGGCTTATACACACACACACACACACACACACACACACACACACACACACACACACACACACACACACACACACACACACAGGGCAGGCGAAAAGTGAAACCACTTCAATAGAAAAAAAACCATATCATGTTATCAGTTATTTTAGATATTTAAATGAATGACTTGTTTCATATCTATTATTCATCAGTGTGCTTTATTTTAACCCAATTTTAGTCGCATATGATATTTTAACGTAATCTAGTATGTATCAGGATCAGTAAGAGCAAACTTTTGGCTGGGATGTTACTTGATTATGTGTTCTTTGAGAAAAGTTATGAAAAAAAACCCCTCAAAAATACAGATTTATGGAACTTATACAGGAAGTACCTTTTTATTGAAACTGCACTTTAGCCTTTATGCCAACAGAGGGCAGCAATGTATAACTCTTTTGCAAAGTATCTTTCTCTCTCGCTGTCTCTCTCTCTCTCTCTTTCTCTCTCAAAATATCCTACTCTCTCTTTTTCACCTTGCATACATATTCACCCGCTCCACGTTTTGTAATGTTACAACCTGTAACCAAAATGAACTAATCCCCAGTTATACACAGGGATAAAAAAAATTACAAAAATAAAATTTGTGATTGCAGAAATATTCGACCCTGTTCTTGGTCCCTGTTCTCTGGTTTAATCAGACCAAAGGAAAAAAAATTCAGATTTTGACCTTGGAACCAAGTGTTACATTTGGAGGAAACCCGACACACCGACACCATTCCTACGGTGAAGCGCGGTGGTGGTCGCATCATATCGTGGAGACGCTGAGGGCCAAGATGGATGAGTCAAATACTACAAGAGGACCTGTTCCTGTCAAGAGGGACCTGAAAATAGGGCGAGGTTACACCTGGAACGATCCTAATCGTACTGTCAAATCTACCCTGGAGTGATTTTAAACCGAGAACGCGAACGTGATCGAATTTTCCTGTCGAAGCCCGGATCTGAATCGCAATCAGTATTTGCGGCAAGACTTAAAAATTGCTGAATCTGGCTTGAAAGCTTGAAAGCTTTTGCCAAGAAAGATGGGCAAAAATATGAGGAACCAGACATCCAAGGCTGAAAGTGACCGATCTAAGAAGAGCTGTAATTCCAAAAGGTGGCTCAGCCAAGTACTGACCCAAGGGGTATACCATTACTTTTACATAGAACTACTACACCTGGCACCATATTGTGCGGTCCCAGTCAGGTCCGTTTCAGTTCCAGGCTGTAACACAACAAACCGTGGGAACGTCCAAGTGGGGCAAATACTTATGCAAAACTCTGTACAAGAGAAATGCTTCACGATGGATGTGGTAGCTGGCTACGTTTCAAAATGTGTCATATATAAAGAATGTGAGTGTGTGTGTGTGTGTGTGGTTTCATCAGGACTACTGAATTTCTTTCTGTTGTTATTACTTCCTGAGCCGGTGATTCAGTGCGGAGCTGCTCGGAGCTCAAAGCCCTGTGGGAAATGTAGTTTTTATGAGTGTCTGGCTCACCTCACCGTCTCGAGCCCTTTACAAAACTGCTGAGCCGCATAAAGGCAAAGTGCGGAGAGAAGAACCGCTGCGCTAGTCACTTTTTAAACGCCCACACACACACACACACACACACACACACACACACATTCTTTACCTGTTTCACACTGAAACACAATTATCGCCACACTGCTTTAATACTCGCTACTATTAGCTATTCATCTATTTACGCTTAGCTAATACACTAATAGCCCTCTGAGAGCTAGCTAAAATTTACGTAATTCTTCGTCTCGTCAAGCTGATTATCCAGCTATCTGTGTTTACCTAGCTATCCAGCTTGCTCTTTTTCTTACCTTACTTTACAGCGCTCTTTGATAGCTAGCTAACATCTGATATTAAGTTAACGTCCTCAAAGCAGAGTGCTTTGTTATTACGTTAGCTAGCAAATTCATGTACTAAGCTCATTCCAGCTAGCCAGCTGTGCCCCTGATTAAGAAATACTTTTCAAACACGTTGCAATATCAATATCTGATGCCACGTCTGATTCTCTGAAACACAGAATAATAAACGTGTAATAAATGATGTATAAAGGTCACAGATACTCAAGACAGCTTCAGGAGAAGACAGACAAATGGCGGAAAAGTAATGCAAGATGCAAGATATGCGAGCTCACCGGTCTCTCGTGCTCCAGGATGGAGGATTTGCCCGGTTCGTACTCGAAGATGCTACGCGGCTCGGCGCGATACCGCCGCGTGTCCACTTTACGATCCGGGGGACTCCATTCATTTCTTTTATATATACATATAGAGAGAGAGACAGAGAGTGGGGGACATTAAGAAGTAATGGGAAGGGAGAGAAGCATTAAGAAATAATGGAAGAGACATTAAGGAGGATTGAGATTTAATGAGAGTCATAGGGATGTTCAGAAATAATGAGAGCTCTCATTCTCTGTCTCTCTCTCTCTCTCTCTCTCTTTCTATCTCTAGTTCTCTTATTAGAGAGAGAGATTCTCCTACTTGTAGCACCAGTAAGAAAGTCTTACGGATCGTGTGGCTGCTCTTTTTCACGGTCGAGGTCTCGCGAGCGGAGCTGCAGGAGCGAGGGCATGGGTGGGGGTGGGGGTGGGACGGGGCTCAATTCTCGCTGGGGCAGAGCTCTGCTGGGCTCGTTGGAGTTCCGGGACAGAGGACGGTACGTGTGGGTCCGAGGTGGCGGGTGGGCGTGGACGGGGTCGAAGTTCTCTGGGGCGACAAAGGGCACCAGTCAAACATAAATAAATAAATAAATAAATCAAGCACATCTTTCCTAGCACTAAAATGTTGACACGACTATTTACGCCAAAGCAGCCAATCAGATTTGGGGATTTCCTGTACAGTGGTACCTTGGTATTGGAGGCGATTTCATCGGCTTTGTTTTCCTCGGAAATCGACGTTGGCACGGTATTCGACTCGACGAATGTTTTCACGTGATTTTTCACGATTTCCACGGATTTTGACAAATATCAGTATTTCGAAGAAAATTCGAGCCGAATGTTCATTAAAAGTGATTTCCTCCCAAAGAGGCTCAGTTTTGTAAAGTATTTTAGTGTTTTTTACTGTTCAAAACGACTTTATAGGAGCTACTTTTTTTTTTTGTATTACGCCACCATTTCGTACGCCATACGCCCGGCGTAAACAAAGCCGAATCAGACGGCGCGTCGCATCCGTAGCGTACGCATCGTCTGTGAGTGACCGCTCCATAACCCCAGGTGTGTTTTGTTCAGTGTTTCACGGGTAAATACAGTAACCCTGTCTAGCAAGAAAGAAAAGCCCTGAGAACAACCACTGAGGGTCAAAAAGAAATCAGGGCTAAATATGAAAGTGCTGTGTGCGTGACTGATCTCGCCGAAGAAGATCAAATCCCAAGATCTACAATCTCGACTTTTATTCAAAACAATGTTCAATAGGGTTAGTTTACGTTTATGTTTAACAGGATTGTCACTTATGAGTGCAATGTCCAAAAAATAGGGGACAATATCGGGAATTGTGGGAGGCAGCGAAGGATTTCTTTTGATTTACATTATTTCTAAGGGGGAAAATTACTTGGTATTCGACAAAATTGGTATTTGATGTCACCTGTAGAACCTATTAGCGTTGAATACCAAGGTACCACTGCACTTTGTGCTTCAGCTACCAGAAACTAAAATACTGGCAACAATTCAATGTTGGTATCTAGCTAGTCAGGTACGCTAACATTAGATAACTTCCTCGGTCGAATCATCATACCTAGCTATTTTTTTTTATAGATTTAAGTAAAGGGCACTGGCAGTTCTTAAGCGCTGGATTCTAAAATTTAAGCTAGATTTACACAAACATCAGACAGACTTATAGCCTTGTGAACAAACCTAGCATAGCAGAATCAGAAATTGGCAAAATTAGCATTACGTCAAAGGCATTATTTAGCTTTACTGTAAATACGTCTTTTAAAATAAACATTGTCTGGTTACTAGCCCAGTGATGTCATTTTAAGATCATCCAGTTTACTGTTTTTATTTAAAACGCTAGCTAATGTTAGGTTTATGTATCTAACTTCACACTTTTAATGTAATCATTATTCTGAACTGCTTTTAGCTAACGTCAGCTATGCTTTAATTGTCCGTCGGCGTAATTTCTGCTACATAAACACAGTATTTTGTGTGTAATATATAACGATATAATACTCAGAGTTCAGTTCTGCCCGTCTGATTCAGTAACTGAACCTCACGTCGTCGGTTTCCCCTTTCATTCATTTTTCCAAATAAACAATAAATAATTAAAACGAGAAGTGACTTAACCAGCAGGTACCATTATTCACAACAGTGTAGGTAGCACCGCATGTGTCTGCATAGTCATCATCTGTGAAGAGCATCAGAGGAAATCTTTATTAAATATAAATCGAATAAAGATCTTATAGATATTGAGACAAAGATTTTTTTTTAAAGATCAAACTTCTGTTTTGGTTTGTGTGTGTGATGAAATTAATCAGCAGTAATCAGTCTTTGGTGTCTGTTGTGCTGCATAGACACACACACACACACACACGCACACACACACACACACACACACACACACACACACTGGATTTACAGTACTCACCTGGTTTATGCACCATATGGATTTGCTTAAACATGGTCTTGTACCAGTCCTTAGGCCTGTCTACAGTCTGTGGAGGCACAGAATCA
>JAQMCW010000013.1:1385682-1396034 GCA_030068335.1 Chrysichthys cranchii
AAAACTTTCTTGTGTAAATATCTCATTTCACAACGTATATATCTGCGGCTTATAGTCTGGTGCGGCTAATATATGTAGAAATATTTTTTTCTTTTAGAATTACTGGGTGCGGCGTATATTCCGATGCGCTCTGTAGTCCGGAAATTACGGTATTCCCAGAGATTGGTGCTTTTCACCCCTAAATATGACCAAGAATCACCAACTTTTACAGAAAGAACCCATTTGACATGCCATGAGAACAACTTTCCCTTTAACCTGTTGGCAAGTTAGCCTTTTGTATAATGATCTTATTTAATTTTCCTCTCTTTCATGCAAAACTCTGCGGTAACGTTTAAAGACGTAAACACCAGAAACTGTTTTCTATATCTTGTTCCGATGAAAAATCATAACGTGACAGTATTTAAAAGTTGTTGGGTTTTTCCCCTACTGGAAACTGCGTAACCATGTACGTGCCGACAACCAATCAGATTGTAAGCTTAAAGAATCTGGGGCTTGTGGCCAGAAACGCGTGCACAGACTCGCCCTGGCTGAGCCCAGAGTGAAATTCACCTGACAATTTTTGCACTTGATCTGCTCCCATCAAACTTACAAAGTGTTCTGAAACCCGCTCTGACGTCGACTGAATTGTCTGACAACACGTGAGTCAAAATATACAAAGCATGCTGACAAGACGCACACCTGATCGCAGCAGGGCTCCTTCATCGTAAAGGACTTGCTGACGTCAACATATCAGAAGGAAAAATAGAGTGTGGGGCAAATCGTCATACGAGACACTTATGGCATTCATAATTGCAGGAAATATTCTTTCAGGTTACAGGGGAAAAAAAGCAATAAAGGAAATCAGGACAAAAGCGTGCACACGTGCTAGCGGAGCACTGCGGGAGGTAGCTGCGCCTCATTCGGATTCTCAGCGCACATTCTAGTGTACGACACCAAAGAGAAGACGGGAGAACGTGATAAACTTCCTTTAATTACTGACCTGATTCAAAAGCTGCCACACTTCATTAAGCAGCCTGGCTGAATCTGATATGGGCCTGATTGTGACGACTGACATGCGGAAAAAAGAGGCTTTACCCATTTCATTCCGTTACAGATGGGTTTCTAATGGATAGAATTGGAAATCCGTTGGACAACTTTAAAATCCCACTGCAACACCATCAAGACCCGTTCCGTAGTGATATCAGTACCGAACGGAAAACAGGAAGTCACCCTTACGCTCCATTACAGCTTCCTGATGTTTCCTGGTGGTTCTGTGGTTTTGGTTAGGGATGATACTTTGTCTGTTTTCCATTCAATCTTGACATGAAAACATGACATGTAACAGGTGACCGGTGATTAATTCTAGATTTGTTTTCATCGAATGTCTTTGGAAAACCGTTAAAAATCAGTCAGGGGTTAACCTCTTAAGCCATTAGGGTCCATTATGCTGTGATATAAGTGCCAAGTTGAACATTGCTACCCATCGAACCACCACTAGGAACCAACAGAAAGCTTTTCTGCTTTCATATGACCTTAAAATCAAAACAGAAACAGCGTTAATTATTTAAGATCCCAGATCCGTCAGTGATCCTAGATTTAATAGATTCGAAGCTAACTAAACTGAAGTTCCATTGGAAAACCACGGAACACACGGACACGTTGCATTTGTACCATCAGCACCAAGTAGGAAGCAGGAAGTTACATTACTATCACAGAGCCGACAGGAAACCGTAGAAATGTTTCCGTTCCCATGTGACAAAGTAATCGGTCGACCTTTTAATAAATGCATGTTTGATATGAAGGTTATTCCTTGGAAAACCAAAGCAAATATCCTGAATCCCGTTAGACAAACCAGTGTCCCACTTTATGTTCCATGGGAAAAAACATCTGCTATGTGTAGGACACAATGCTAATTACAATGAACCCCAGTGGAAAACCATGAAATGTCTTGATTCAAAGCTAAATACTACAAGTCACATTGGAAACCCATCAAACACATCTAGAATTAGACACAGGTCACAGTTTAAACCGTTAGGACACACGTTTTAACATCAACGGAAAACAGGAAATAAGTACAAAGCCACTAAGAACCGATAGAAACATGATATGTTCTCATATTCCAATGTAATGAGTCCTAAAGATTTAACAGATGGCCTGCGAATGAAAGACGTTTGATGGGGTTTCCAACAAGATTCAAAATTAAATATCCTGAATCCCATTGACAACCTGCAGTGTCCCGCTTTGAGTTCCACTGGGAAACCATCAAATATGTCCCGGATTCGACGCCAAGTACCGTAAATCCCACTTGGGAAACCATCAAAGATGTCTAGAATTAGTCACAGTCCAAGAATGAAACCTTTAAGACACGTTACATTTAATAAGGACACCGAATAAAACACATGAAATAAAATGACTAACATTTCAGAATCACTAGGAACCACTTGTTCCCACGCGTCCCACTTTTGAATCCCATTAGGAAACAAAATCAGATTTGGCTAGGATCAGAAATTGTTAAAGCTGCATGATCCACCATGTAGAAACCAGAACCACAAGAAATGAGTAGTAATGAAGTGCGATGGTCTCTGATGGTACGCCCTTGTAGTATTAGGTTGTGCTTTAATAACTGTATACGTAATGGACGAGAGGTTGTTTGCATGGAAACCACTGATACGGCACATAGCACTGGTTTTAATTATCTGGATTAGTCTATTCGGATTAAAAATAAACTAATACTCCTGTTTGCGATCAAAAGTAAACATCAGCTTTTAAAAGGAGAGCTTTGCATTTAGGGGGAGGAACGCTGGTTCCCAGTGTGTCCCAAAGAGCAAATATCACCCACAGCACTGTAACATCCGTGCATGGAAAAGGTCAAACAGCTAAGGCTATGGCTTAGCAGGAGGTCATCCACCGCCTTCCAGTTGTTAACTTAGTGTACAGTTGGCCTGTGCTGATAGACCACTATGTTCACAATGTTGCTGTGGTGAAAATTCAGAAGCAGGCTGCCTACCTGGGCTGTCGTTAGACACTCTGTGTCATATTGACATTTATATAAACTAGATCACAGAAAACCGTTAACCCTGCCAACAAGAACACCTTGTGACTAGCCAAGCTAACAGCTAGCCACACTTCACAAACACATGCATGCTTTTGTACCATGAAAAACAGCTGTCTTTTAATATTCTTTATTGACGGTGTTTTGCTCTGTTAGCAAAAAAACAACCCTAAAATGTGTTATTTGTTTCGTGTTATTCAAGCCAAAGATGCTAACTATATACCATTTTTGTCACATTTTAACATTGGTTTCAAACCTGTGTGTAAAATCTGTTCTTTTGAGTCATTTCTCAGGCTTCCTGACAGGATTATTTTGTTTACCTTGCTCAAAATGTTCACAATATGCACTGCTAAAGCTAGCTAGCTAGCTAGCTAACTAACTGGCTGGCTAACAGACACTAAGCGGTATTGAGATTTTTCCTGCATTCGGACATCAGATTCCAATCTGTGTTAAAAAATGTGCCCTTGTTGATCCATTTTTCATGCATGTCTCCTTGTTTAAATAAACAGACGTCTGGTCTTGTATGCCTGAAAATAACTGACAAGATGGCCGCCATGAGGACAGATAGCTAAGACAGGCAAAGCTGACAGGATTTCTTACAGGATTTTTTTTTTGTTTACAGTGTTCAAAGTGCTCACAGTTTCCATGGGTTAAGCTAGGTGACTAACATACACTAATTTATATTGATAAGATATTCAAGAAAAGCTCTCTTTTAAAAAACAAAACAAAAACAACAAACAATCAAAATCTTCCGAGGCCCGGGTTCTCACTAGCGCAAAAAAAAAAAAAAAAAAGGGTATTATTGAAACAGGGTTTATTATTGTAGCTCCTCATTGAGGTACAACTAAATATGACTTAATGTTAGCAATATTGTAAAAAATGGCAAGACGTTAACCGATTTTCGTGGTACGGAAATGAAACGACGGAACCTGGATAGCAGATTCTTCTGCACGTCGCTCAGTGACTCACACATGATGCTGTCTAGAAATAAAGATTTTTTTCCCCCCTTACTGGTGGTCAGACTATATTGCAAACTGAAGCTCTAATCCAGAATGACTCCAGTTTAACAAACAGTTACCAGAACCTTCAGTTAGCAAGAAAAGGCACATTAGCAATAAGTGACTTAGCATTTCCTGACCACATTATCTCATAATTAGATCATTTTTCCCTTTAAAAAATGATTGTACATATAGGCATTTATATGGATCAGTAAGATTCACTAATCGCAGCTTTGAAAGATAAGAGATTTCGGATATAAATGAACATCTGCAAATTTAACTACAAATTCAGGTCATAGCAGCACCACTGGTGTTAGCATAGCCTGCTCAGTTAGTGTTATATTTTTTTATCTTCCAACATCCAAAAATAAAAAATAATATATAGGAATACACGGTGAGGAAATAATAAAGAGAAAAAAGAGTAATATATATGGAAACATAAGTGCTGGGGTGAAACGATGATAAAAAAATAATGCTACAGTAGGCCCTCTAGGTCTGCGATACCCGGACGCCACCCTCAAATGATTTTTAAAAAAAATAGTTTAAGCCCTAAATGATCCTCCCACGCTCTTTAAACACATTCTAAACACAATTAAAGACATAAAGAAAACATTTATGAGCATATAGCGAGGTGAATTTTGTGTCAGATTCGTAGAAACATCACATTTTTAGCGAGTTCTGCTTCGGGCGAAGAACTGGGATATTGGTGAATGCTGGTTGCTTCTCCCCGACCGTATGCATCGTTGCCAGCAGCCAATCACAACCAAGGTTAAATGAATAGGGAATTCCGATTGGCCAGACTCGTTCCTCCATCCATAAGTTTTTTTTCACTATCCCCACACCGCGTCTTCGTACACAACACTATGTGTTCTTTGTCTCTTGTGTAAATATCATCTACACTGTACTGTATTTTACCAATAAAACATTGTTAATATTTTTCTCCATTTTACTTAACGTTTATATTTTATAATACCAGAGGAAATAGACAAAAAAAAAATAGATCTATTCTAAATAAAAATCCAAGAATAGCCAGGGACGCGAAATATGAACCGCGATATAGCCGGGAATTACTGCATTGTGATAAATTACAAAACCACAATGCTTTATTTTAAAACAATTATTGATCTCAACATTCCTTTTTTGCCCATCAGCCCAACGTGTGATTGCATGTCAGTTAAGGTATTTATACAGATGTTAATGCAACACTATACTTACATTAAAAAAAAAAAATAGCACTAAGGTGGTTTAAGCAGTGTGTTCGAGGTCAGAGGGAACGAGAAAGAAGCTTCACCTGGCTCCAGCGCCGTACTGCTGTTGCATTTATAATAATAACTTTCCAGTCACATGCCTGGTCCTATGATCACAAATCGCTCATAACGGTGCCCTCGAGTCCCGTTCTCCTCCAGAACGCACACACACACGCACACACACACACACAGAGCCTGCCAGTCTGACACACAAAAGACCCAACACAGGTTTATTTTTATCCCAGTAGCACAGAGTAATAAAACAAACTGAACGGAATGAGTCTGACAGAAAATAAAAATGAGGCTTCCGTGCATGAGATTATCGTTATAACTTTTAATGGTTTGTGTATTCAAGCTAAACCTTCATGATCTGCTGGCCTCAATTATGAGCATGTGGTCGTCTCCAGTATTAACAGAACAAACAAGCTAAGAGCGTGTAATGAACAGGGACACGCAGATGATGCAGAAACTACTTAACATGGGACGACGGTCAAGCTGGCGCAATGGGAGAACCTCGATCATAGCTGGGACGCCCAGGAAGAGGCCAAGCAAAACAGAGCGTTCCAGAGAACAATCTGATCTCATATCTGTGAAAATATATTGGGAATCTTGGTGGGTCGAGAATGTATCTCGGCTTACTAAGCGCCGTTTTTATTACCTCACGCCATTCCTGTGAAGTCCACGGCCATCAAGGCCATTAAGGACGGTGTGATTTAACGTAATTTATACTTTCTGCATTCATACAACCTGAAAGGAAATCCCCTAGTTCGAACAATTCCTATATTCTTCTTAATTACGCGAGATGTATTGTATGCTGTGTACTGCTCCCGAAGCCAGGTGAGCCCCGCTTCCTTTACTTCATCATCAGAGGTGAATCCGCGACCGCGCAGCGCCTCCTTCAGGGGACTGAAGATGTGATGATGGGTCGGCACCAGATCCGGGCTGTAAGGAGGACGTGGGAGACATCGGAACCCGAACCATCGCACTGTCTCTACTGTCCCTGCTGCTGTATGAGGACGTGCATTGTCACGGTGCAGCGAGACTGTTTTGGACAGCGTTCCACTTCTTTTGCTGCGAATTGCAGGTTGAAGTCCATGTCGCAGCAATGTACAGGAATTTACACTGTTCAGTGTTCGTCCATGCGCTTAGAAATGCACCAGAATAGGAACCTTCATGTCCCAAAAGAACGTTAGCAGGATTTTCTTAGGGGAGGACTGGCTTTTAAATTTCTTCTTGGCTGGAGAAGACGGATGTCTCCACTCCACGCTTTGTCTTTTTCACATGAGCATGATTTGTAGACAAAAGCAGAGTGCTGCATGTGGTAACCCTAGGAACACACAAACTCAAACTCACACACACACACACACACACACATGCTCAGCAGGCAGAGTGTGAGGGTAATCTCCAATCCAGCTGATCCGCTGGTAGCTGCATGCATGAACACATCGTCCTCCGACAAAGTGCTTTGTGATTGGACCTTTCCGTAAACACTGCTGTTAACTCAGCAAGGCATCGGCTGATGGAGACAGCTTTCTGCTCCACTGATAAACATTATGGACAAGGGTTTCCTCCACACACACACACATACGCACACAGCGGATTTCTGTTCATTATAAAACACCGTCGGAACAATCCTGACATCTGTGTGTTAAAGAACTGAGGGAACGTGCAGGTGTTTTGCTCTTAGGGAAATAAATGCATGACTTCATGAATTAAATTAGGAACAAACAAGTTCAACAGATGAACAGGCAAATGAAAGAATAAAGGAATGGGTAAATGAATGGATGCCAGATTAAATGATGAATGAAATCCTGAGTAAATGAGCGACTGAACAAATGAAGGACCAAATAAATAGCTTCAAAACACCAGCAAATAATTCCACTCAAAAAAAAAAGAGAGATTTGATGTCATGGTTAAAACCAATGAAGTAATGAATTCCTGAGTGAAAGAATGAATGAAGAAACACATGAAGGACTAAAAAAGTGAATGAAGAAATATTAAGTGAAAGAACTGACTGACTGAATGAATGAATGAATGAATGAATGAATGACAACTAAAATTGTGTAGAAGAATTGAAATAATTCAAAATGCATGAATGAGTGAATGAAGGAATGAATTAATGGATGAATGAATGAATGAATTGATCAATCAAAGAATAAGTCAAAGAATGAATTAATGCATGAATGAGTGCGTGAGTGAGTGAGTGAGTGAATGAATGAATGAATGAATGAATATGTAAATTACTTAACTATAATTGTGCAGCAGAATTTCAAAATGCATGAGTGAGTGAATGAATGAATTGATGGATGGATGAATTAATTGATCAATCAAAGAATAAGTCAAAGAATGAAAGATGCCTGAATGAATGGATGGATGGATAGATAGATAGATGAATGGATGAATGGATGAATGAATGAATAAGTAAATAACTTAACTATAATTGTGCAGCAGAATTTAAATCATTCAAAATGCATGAGTGAGTGAATGAATGAATTAATGGATGGATGGGTGAATTAATTGATCAATCAAAGAATAAGTCAAAGAATGAAAGAATGCCTGAATGAATGAATGGATGGATGTATAGATGAATGAATGAATGAATGAGTAAATAACTTAACTATAATTGTCTAGCAGAATTTAAATAATTCAAAATGCATGAGTGAGTGAGCAAGTGAATGAATGAATGAATGAATGAACAAGTAAATGACGAAACTATAATCGTGTAGCAGAATTTAAATAATTCAAAATGCATGAGTGAGTGAATAAGTGAGTGAGTACGTGAATGAATGAATGAATGAATGAACGAACAAGTAATGGCTATACTATATTCAAGAATAAATAAGTGATAACAGAACAAGCATAGCAATGAATGAATACATGAATGAATGACCAAATGAATGAACCAACACGCACACAGCAGCCTTATCATTGATAAAACAAGTAAATGAATTAAAATCAAAGAACGAACCAAATGAATGAATGAATGAATGAATGAAGCCACATTATGAATGAAGTCATTAATAAATAAAAATGAATGAATGGTGAATGGGCACAAACCTTGTGACTATAGGTCAGCAAATCAACAATGAATGGACAGAGAAGACAGTAAATGAACGAACACATGACTGTTTGAACAACTGAATGGATGGATGAATGAACGGACAGATAGAGGAGGAATACTCATATAGCGATGGAAATAAATGCAACAATGAACAATCAATCATGGAATAAGCAAACTAATAAATGAAGGAATAAATAGACGACCCCCCCCCCCCCCCAACAGGGCTCTAAACCAAAGGCCCTCAAAACAAACGAATAAACAACCCAACAACCAAGAGACTGAACATTAATATGCATGCTTTGCAAATCTTCATATGTAAACTGAAATAACTCTGATGTTGAGATTAACGGATTGAAAAGATTACACACACACACACACACACACACACACACACACACACACAATCATCTCATCCTGTGGAACACCAAATGGCAGACATACTATTTATGTAACTTTTTTTAAATCCTAGACAGCGGGGTGTTGCGTAATCAAGCACAAAGGCGTGTCATTTAAAAACAAAACCAAAAAAGCAGAGATCAGGACGATGTGATGGGAAAGTGGAGCTCAAACTTCAGCCGACCAGGACCTGGGGATTGAGAGAAACTGAGCTCGAAAGGATGAATGAAACTTTCAAGGACGGAAATCTGTTAATGCTGTACACGCACACACACACGCACACACACACACACACACACACACACACACACACACACACACACACACACACACACGCACGCAGGAACTGGGACATGTGCAGCTGTCACTATTGGTTTTATGTGATTCTGGAAGCTGATACCACAGAGTTAGTAACCACCAGCACCACCAGCACCCGCAGCAGCAGCATCCCAGTCACAGCTGATATCTATTTCAGATTTAACACCCGAAAAAAAAAGTGGGGCTTTAAAAGTTTTCTGCCTTAAAAAAAAGCAAGAAAGAAAAAGAAAACATCCATGGCATAATTATGAGATCGAGGAAATACATTCGAGCTCCAAAGTGGGTCAGAGTTAATTAGATTTCCTCGAATCTCCTCATCAGGAAACCAGACAGAAGTTCTTCCAACATTGTTCAGGTCTCGTTGCTCGCACAGGCTTGTGCTGAGGCCCGCGTGGACCGTTTATGACATGTTTAAAGGCTCCCTGAAACATGTTAAATATGTTTGTCTGTATTATAAATATATTTACAGTATGATGGGTTTAATGAGCGCTAATTAGGCGGCGCTAATTTGTTGGTCAGAGCTTTTATTATTATTATTATTATTATTATTATTATTATTGTTATTATTATTATTATTATATTATTGTTATTATTATTATTATTCCTCTTGTGTAAGGAATAATAATGTCTTTTGCACCTTTGTATCTTTTACCTGGTTGCAAAGGTGCGTAATTTAAAGGTCTTCCTCTGAATGAAAGATCCTTAAAGGGACACCAGTGTGGTCCACAGTATTCACACAGCTACGTAAAAGACACAAAAGATGTACGACAGAGTTGACCACATCACCTTAACCCCGGAGCCCCCCTGGGGTCATATTTCACCCTGACTTTTATATCACTCTCATATCCAACCCTGTCATTGGCTGGTGGACAGTAGGGGACATCCCAGGAGGTCTCATGAGGACCAATTTATGACATGTATTAGGTAAGGGTTCATTATATTTTTTGTTTGTTTGTTTGTTTGTTTGTTTGTTTGTTTGTTTGGGGGCTTCACTGGGTCTGGATCATCATGTTACCCAATGGAGAGATTTTCTCCCATGATGAGAAGGTGGTGTGGGTTTTCAAAGGCACGTGTGCACGAGCAGCGCACGTGGCAACACTTCGTTCTGAATGAGAACAAATACACGCGCCTCCACACCAAACAAACAAACAAACAAATAACCAACACGTGCGACGGACCAATGCCCGGGAAACGTCTTTGCGCACGTGCGTAAAACAGTCAATTTTCTGCAAAGCTGGTGCACAGGGTGTGTGTGTGTGTGTGTGTAGATATATGGGGGGGGGGGGGGGGGGGGGGCCCTG
>JAQMCW010000013.1:1412750-1423041 GCA_030068335.1 Chrysichthys cranchii
CTTTAAAAACATGTTTTGAGGCTGAAACACATTCATTGGATTTACATTCATTTCAATGGGAAACATTGATTCGGGTCGCGAACAAATCGGGTCACAGAGTCTCGGAACGGGTTCAGGTCGTGAGCCGAGGGTCCGCTGTATAACCTTTATTAGTAGCTCTGCAGTGCAAAATAAATTATTCGACCCTACGTGGGTAGAACGATTAGACAAATTCACGGCATGAAAAATAATCGTATGATTTGGTATCTTGTTTTTCGTTATTTTGTTACCGGTGTCCGATTTCCCAAGCGTTTATTAAATTCATCAGGTATCCTGCCTTGCCCATCCCTCCATCCATCTTTGTGTACATTCCCGTCTGTCCCTTCATCCATCACGGATGCCAGCTCTTTTTTCTTTTATTTGATTTTTTTGCACAAACATTTTCTGGCATAAAATCGCACCGTGGCAGCTGTGCCGGTCTGTCACAGGGATCTATCTAATATCATATTTCATCAGTGAGACGACAGACCGAGCTAGGGGCTGAGAAGGAGGGAGGGGGGGGGGAATCCTCCTTTCCACGAAGAGGATGAAAGAAGCCGCAATTTCCATTTAGATTGAACGGAACAGGCGCGCCCGAATCGATGTCTCGCTCAAAACGTATTTGAATATCATCCCTGAATTCCCCCCTTTATGATCGCAATCTACAGTTCAAATTTCACAGACGCTTACTGAGAGGAAGGCAGATGGAAGACAGAGGTACCAGTGTGTGTGAGATTAAACGTGTGCTGATGGAAGAGAGAAGCTAATTAGAGATAAGGAGATGACGGGGTGTGGAAAAAATAGCCATATAATTAAACACCCCCCCCCCCCTTTATTTTGTTGTTTTAGCTTTTTTTTTTTTTTTTTTTTTTTTTTTTTACTTATTTTACAGAGCAGTGATTCCCCTGATAAACTGCTCAAGAAGTCAATAGGTTTACCAGTTATCAAGGAAAGTCATGAAGAAACAAAGCCGAGCTGAATTTTGAGCTAACGACAAGAATCCGTCAAATACGGTTCGAACCATTAAATCTGAGCAGAGAATAGAACCCTGAAAAGGCTTAGCCAGGACTAGAGACAAAAATAAATTAGCAAGAAAAAGTTTTTCCTCATTTATTTTAAGCAGGATATTCCCAAAAGGCCTCACTTCACTTGTGTGTGTGTGTGTGTGTGTGTGTGTGTGCGCGAGCACACACACCGTTTGCCTGGTAGATGAATCCACAGAGGAGAAGATGATGCTTGAGGCAGTTTCTGTGTGTGTGTGTGTGTGTGTGTGTGTGTGTATATATATATATATATATATATATATATATATATATAAATAAAAGGAGTGTGAAGAGGAACATTCTGTCAAAATAACCCAGACCCTGTCCTGATCCTGCCATCGCAGACACCGATGTGCTCGAGCATGTTTATACTCGTTAGGAATTAAATGGCTAAATTAATTTACACCAATTTACAGCGCATGAGAAGGAGAGAACTGGGGGAGGGGCTAACTGGTGGACAGACCAACACCAGATTTAAGTGGTTTGGTTGAGTGAGTGATCGACAGACTGCCATGTTCAAGTGGTTGGACATTGAGGATTGGTGGATTAGTCTGACCTTTAAGAATGATGAATGGATTTATGGGACTGGGACAGGCAGGTTTGTCCTTGTGAGTGAGGGATGGATGGACTGACAGACAGGCTAATTTATGCAACTGATGAATATATGGATGGATGGACAGATGGATGAATGGATAACAGGCAGCCTGGTCTATGTGAGGAATTGTTAGATGGATAGATGAATAGACAGATACATGACTGGAAAACTGCATGGACTGCAAGACTGGTCTTTTGGTTAGTGGATGGATGGATGGATGGATGGATGGATGGATGGAATGGGCTGTGATATGCAAGCTGGTCTATACAAGTACAGATGGATGAATGGATGACAGGCAGCCTGATCTATGTGCATGATTGTTAGACGGATGAACTGATGGATAGAGAGATAAATGGATGAGTGGATGGACTTCCAGGTTGGTCTATATGTTGGATGGCTGGATGGATGGATGGATATGTGACAGGCAGCCCGGTCTATGTGTGTGATTGTTAGATGGATAGATGGATGGATGAGTGGATTGCCAGGCTGGAGTTTTTGGTTGGTGGATGAGTGGATGGATGTGGAGATAGGACTGTGATATGCAGGTTGGTCTCTGTGATGGATGGACAGCTGGACGGATAGACGGATGGAACTGTTTGACAAGCAGACAAAGATAAATAAGCGATTGGCAGCTTAATGGATGATCGAACTATTTGGTCAGAGTTAGGAATAGATGGATGGAGGGATGGATGGAACTGCTTGATTAGCAGGCTGTTTTTTGTGATAGATGAAAGGATGGAGAGACTGGTCGACAGGCAGGCTGGTCTATGTGAATGATTGGTAGACGGATGGATGGACAGATGGATGGGTGAATGCATTAACATCCAGGAAGGCCGGCAGTCTAACCTGAGGTTTGAGCAGAGGCAGGCGGATGTGTTGAAGGAGCGCAGGGAGCTGTGACTGGCGGTCGGCAGGATCGTACCGCACCCAGCTGAGCAGAGCCGACACCACTGTTTCCTCATCCGGAACATTCATATCATCAGACACCAAGAGCTTCTCCACCTCGCACGCTGGGAGCAGCAGAAACTCTTGATTTTTCATCACACCCAGGAAGTGCTCCTGAAGAGAAAGAGATTGCCGGAGGTCAGGCTTTACAGAGATACGTGCAAACAGGTCAGCATGTTTTTCTCTTTTAATACACATCACCTGGGAGATTGTTTTTCTTTCTTTGAGGATATTAACCTTACCTCATTCACTGGGCTTGAAGTTACATAATGCTGCTGCAAGGAGCGATGACAGGGGGCCAAGCACCCAGAGTGCATGGTGGAGTATAGAACAAGGTCTACAGATGATGAACACATTTGCAAAACCAAACAGCAAATACGACCAAATACCTGCTCCAAGCAAGCATTAGTAAAATTAGAATAGAGGGCTGTCAATCAAGTTAGTTCACGTGACCATGAGGCCACGCCCACCTAAATATTTCTCAGAGATCTGACCAGCGACTTTGGTCAGCTGATAATGGAGCAAAGGTTCATCAAATGTATATATTTTTTTTTTTATCCAAAATGGCTGGATGTTTAACGTTTAAGTTTGAGATGACACAAATATGCCATATTTTATGTTACATTATTGAACTTTCTTCGTATATTGAACTGAACAACTGCAAAGAGAGATGGAGAGGAAAGAGAGAAAGAGAAGGGGGAAAAAACAGAGCAAGCCTGAGCGATGGACGAGGAAGGAGTCAATGATGCAGTGGAAATGGAACAACAAAAAGGAATCGAGGCACGGTTTCCAGGCGGTCTCCATGACAACTCCCCCCTGGTTGGTAACCATGGGCGAGGTATTATGGGATGGTATTTTTGTGAACGAGCACTCCTCAGGGACGGGATGACATGAGACGAGAGAACCCAGAGTTTCTCCAGGGGAACGCTGGCGTGACCAATTATACACACACACACACACACACACACACACACACACACACACACACTCTTTCCTTTGCACACAAACCATGAAACAGGAAAAGGGGGCAGCGGTAAAGGGTTTGGGTATAATTAACCACGGAGGAGGATAAATCCTTCAGGAAGTGGATTGGGGACTGTGGAAAAAAAAATAACCAAAGGAAAAGACAAAAAGGAGTGAGAAACTGAGAGGGCAAGTGGTAATAAGCCCACACACACACACACACACACACACACACACACACACACTCCCTACACGCCAGTGAAGTATAATGCAGCAGAATAGTTTCCTACAGAGTACAGTGTCATAAGAATACGTGTCTGAGGTAATAAATAAATATTTAAATCAATAAATAAGTGAGAAAAATGATCGATTATAAAACTAAAACCTCTCTTCAGTTAAATTCATAGCCATTATGACTTGGTGTGTGTGTTCGTGTGTGTGGTCCAGGCACGCAAAATCTGATCCAAAATTTCAGCGTATCCGATTTAGGCGCAACAGATTTTACGTCCTCTCAACACAAAATACATTTGTCCAACTTGCCTTTGCATGTGGATTCATATTAGTGTTGCATGATTCTTGAAGAAATAGGAATTCTTCCATTTTCATGTTAATATTCCGTGTTGCACGCAAACCTGCCCAGTGGGACAAGACGTCCAGACGTGTCTCCGACGACCCAAGCATACAGTCAAGAAAGCCAACTATTTAATGTTCGCAAAAAGAAAACAAGACCAGAGTAGCTTTAAACGTTAAGCAGTAATCAGCGAGGAGCTTTAATCTGCTGTGGGAGTGGAGGGATACGCCTTCTCTCGAAATACCACGGCTCCTCAAACAGCCAAACGGGACTGGGACTGCTGACTTTAGCGCACCAGGAAATTAAGGTTTGGACCATTATTCCATAATGACGGGGGCCGATTATACTGTAGACAGTCAGCAGCTCTAATTTGCCTCCGAGTCTATCGTTCTCAGTCAAGGGGGGCGTGGCCATGGTGTGCCCTAAATGCGTTCTCAAACGTGTATGTAGTTTGTGTGTGTGTGTACCATGGTGTAGTTGTGGGCCACTTTGTGCAGGTCCTGGCAGCCCTGGGCGTCGGCAAACGAGCGGATTCCCAGGCAGTTGGACGGGTGCAGCTGCTTCATCAGATAGCTACAGCAGGCCTGAACCACGGCCGAGAGCTGCAGCAAACACGCCGCCGACAGCAGAGCCTCGATCGTGTCCTCCCTCAACTCTAACCGCCCTGAAACAGAGAGGACAGAGGGGGAGGGAGGGAGGTAGGGAGAGGGAGAGAGAGAATGAATCAGCGCTACAGGGTCGATCACATCATGACAACTTCCATCCTGGTTTAGTTTAAAAACTCATGAAATTCAAAACACTCTCTTACCTGTGTATGCATACTGCACCAACACCCACAATGCATCTGGGTCCACTCCCTCCATCTTCACTTCCTCTTGCTTGGCCTCTCGGACGTCGCTGGTGAACATGGCTGCAAAGTAGTCTGAGACGGAGGACAAGACCAACCTGACAGAGTGAGGGAAAAAATGGAGATACAGACGATTATTTCTCTAATCAGATCTACAACAATTTTAACCAACTGGGCATTTATAATCCACAATTAAACCTCCTTAAATGGAACTGAAACAGAGGCCACGCCTCCTTCACTGGAACTGAAATGCAAAAGCCACGCCTCCTTCACTAGAACAGAAACACAGAAGCCACGCCTCCTTCCCTTGGATGTAGACATATAGAAACCACGTTTGACTATAATTGAAGCATAACGATCACATTTCCATTCCTGAGACAAACACAAAGGCCACGCCTCCTTCACTAGGACTGAAACACAGAAGCCACACCTCCTTCACGGCTACTGAAAAAGACAGGCCACACCCCTTCAGTGTCATCACTGCCATTTCCATAAATTTTAAATGGAAATGTGGGAGCGCTAATGAGAAAGGCAATTAGAGAGGAGCGTTAACTCCGACACCGGAAGCACTGTGACGACAAGATAATGCTGTTTCAATTCAGCTCTAATCGCACTCACCCACACACACACACACACCTTCCAGCATTAAAGCTATTAGTTTGATGCCTTTATACAGAACAACCATTAACGACTGCAGTTAAAAAAAACCTACACAAGTACAAATATATGTGTGTGTGTGGGTGTGTGTGTGGTGGGAACATGGCAGCAGATGATCTATAGCAGGCTTCTCCCATTGTTCCTGCAGTCTCCTATACAGTTGAAAGTGCGAGTGCAAAGAGTTGCTTATGTATTTAAACAGCAATAAGAGACTAATAAATCAGTCAATAACTCGGCCTCAGGCAGGAATGGGAAACGTGACCCAGCTGTTACAGCGGCTTCATTATGTATTCCTTTATCCATCCATCTATACGTCCACTGCAATTACACAATCCACTGTAATGCTTTGCTTCATAACAATCTATACAACACAGGTACAAAACCCACTAAACATAAGTAAATCAAATTCAATCTCGAACTGTAGAAATTATTCACACACAAAAACAAAAACAAAACAGCATTAAATGTGTATGATGAAAACATCTGGTTTATTTATTGTTATAAGGCAGTGAAAGACTTTTTCCCACTAGTCTAACAAATATAAAGGTCTAAAAAAATAAATAAATACAATTTCTGAGCTATATGTTGCTCTATGATTATATATACACAATACATCATTACCTAGAACTTCAGACACTAGAAAACAAGATGTTTTTAATGGATTGCTACGTGGTCTTGAAGTGGAGAGGAATTAATAAGTGATGGAACAACATCGTCATCATCATCTTCTTCCGCTTATCCGGGGGTCGGGTCGCGGGGGTAACAGCCTAAGCAGCGAGGTCCAGACTTCCCGCTCCCCAGCCACCTCCTGCAGCTCTTCCGGGGGAACACCAAGGCGTTCCCAGGCCAGCCGGGAGACAGCGTGTCCTGGGTCGGTTGGACACGCCCGAAACACCACACCAGGAAGGCGTTCAGGGGGCATACTTATCAGATGCCCAAGCCACCTCAATTGGTTCCTCTCAATGCGGAGGGGCAGCGGCTCTACTTCGTGTCCCTCCCACCAGGCCTGTATTAAGACAACGTGGTGTCCCTGGGCACTAAATCTCACTGGTTCCCCAACCTTATTCAGCGGGGGGGTGGCAGCAAAATGTTGAGAGGGGGGGGGGTTGCGGCGGCGGCAAAGTGTGTCTTGTGGTGCCCCTGGGCACCGGGCCACTGGCCCATATGGTTAATCCGGCCCTGCTCCCGCCCGTGATGGGACATGATCGCCAAAAAGGGGGAAAAAAAACCCACATGTAAGCTGTTTGATATTTGGCTCCAGATTACACAAGTGGGGAAATTATAACAAAAGAAAAAAAAACATTTGCACAAAACTAGCAAAAATGCATAGAAATGTCTCTAATGAAAACATTTCATAAAAATCGATTAAAGTTTTTTAGGGTTGTTTAAAATATTTTTTTTTTTTTTAGCAGCACTAACAGGGCAGGGTGTTTTCGCTTCTCCAAAAGTTCCTTCAGTTTTCAGAGTGACGCTTGGGTGAAATGATCAAAAATAGCGAAATTGTTAAAGGTTTCATGATGTATAGGTTTTACACACAATTTCCCAGCAATATCGAAGTGTTGTATGTTTTTGTAAAAAATAAATAAATAAATAAATAAATAATGAATAAATAAAATAAAAATAACAATTAATTAATAAAAAAAACTGACAATTTTTGCATACAAAAAAACCCCTAAATTAAAACTGCACAAAAATGACATTTAAAAAAATATTTTTAAAAATGCAATAAAATACAAAATTCTAACGTCACGTCGCCTGCTTCCAATCGGTTTGTAAATACATTTAAAAATGGAATAAAAGATATCGCAATATCCTAAAAAAAAAATTTTAAAAAAAGAGAAAAAAAAAAGCACGATTTGATTTATCAGGTTATTGTAGAAAGCATTGTAAAAATCTATCACAATATTGATATTATACTGTAATATCACCCTGCCCTAGCTGTCTGGTCCTGATTTAGTGGTTTGTGTGTTTTAGCTTCTCAAACATTTAATAATTAATTAACTAACTAACTAACTAACTAACCAATCAATCAATCAATCAATCAATCAATAAGCTGCTTTGTATTAGGTACTGGAACCTGACACAAACGAGTGCTTGTGTGTTGATTTTTATTTTTCGGGAACGTTCTTTCATATTCGTAGCTCTTCTTAGCTACGCTCACTGAAAAAGAAAAAAAAAACATCAGCGCATCTTTGTGATGATTTCATTTCTGTCAGGCTCAGAAAGCCACTTGGTTAGCTCATTACATCACAAAGATCAGCAAGATTATGTGATTTATAAACACATGCTATGTGCAGTAAGTGTACACTGGGAAAATATTCTGCCGTTCTGGATGGATCGAAATTTCAGGAACCGTGGCGGCGTTTAACCGAAGCGGTGGTTAAAGAACGGGGGTGACAGCTTCTGCCTGCGGAGGATCCCTCTGAGAGCTGACCTCAACCACAGCCACCGACGTACCTCTGTCACCGAGCTTCCTCTCAGAGATTAAAGCAAAGACGGCTGAGCAAAAGAGAGTGAGGGAGAACGAGAGAGAACTGAACTTGAGAAGCCACGCCTCCTCGACGAGAACTGACACATGAGACGCTACGCCCCCTTCACTGGAACCGAAACATGCAAAGCCACACCTCCTTCATTAAACCTGAAATGCAGAAGCCACGCCTTCTTCACTAGAACAGAAACACAGAAGCCACACCTCCTTTGCCAGAATTGAAACATGTAACCCACGCCTCCTGCACTGGAACTGAAACAAACACCGTTAACTACGGTCAATACCCCTGCGCTCCTGAATTCTTGAATCTGATTGGACGGAGGGATTTTTTTTCATAACAGCATCGGCAGATCACGCTGATACGTTACGGTTTCTATAGTAACCGAGAGATCACAGGGACTTCGGGTGACAGGGATGGCAAAGTCTCCATGTAACCTACACCTAATAATTAAAAAAAAATAAAATAAAATAAATCAAGCTGTTATTGAACAGAATATTATTGGTTATTTCACATTTTAGGGAAGGAGTCTCCAGCGTCAGTGCTGCGTAACAGTCAGAGGTAAAACTCCATTCACACTACTTACTTACTTACTATATTTATTTATTTATTTATTTTCGGCGTAGCAGCTCCAAGAGAACGTGACAGTTAATGTATTTGAGGAATGAAATACTTCAAAACCATGGAGTTATTAAAATAAAAAATCAACTTCCAGGGCCCTAAGAGTAACTCCGCGTCGTCACTCCATCCTGCCACTGATTCATTTCCCGTAACTGCACGCGTCCGGTGGCCTTCTGTTCTCATGACGTGCAATTCTTCCTGTGTGAAAGCAGGCGAATGCGCATGTTTGAGCTCCTGCTGGATCCTCTTCTACACACCCAAGCTCACAGACACCTCAGAGTCACCTTGATTGACAGGAGAAACAGAGTACGCCCCTCCCACCCTGAGGACACACCCAGATTTGCTCTCTTAGACTCCCGGCGTTGTTGGGATTCGAACTTATGATGACGTAACCACTATGAAGTGGCTTTTCTCTTGTGCCAGTCAGGGACCCCCGAACCGTCTCCTACCAATCTGTTCGCAGCTTCGACGGTTCAGTCCGAGACATCTCACTGAAACATTCACTGAGAGCTGGTTCGGTGAACTGAAGTCCTCGCATCTGGTTCTACTTGTCTTGTGTGAACATCGGCACGGCACCTGGGACACTGTAATACACTGCACGCTAATCCAACAGGGAGAGAAAAGGCAGATGGGATAAAATGTGTCTTTTTTTTTTTTTTTTTTAAAACAAGGTGGGACGCCATGTCCGTACATCCCCGACAAACAGAGCCTTATTAGTAGCTATCAAAGTGCTGCCTTCTCAGAGGCGTAGGCATCAAGGAATAAACGCAGCTGCCATCTGTTACAGACACGCCTAACGAGAAATCTGAAACTAATGAGAGAGAGAGAGAGAGAGAGAGAGAGAAATTAGCTTACAAATGTGTGCACACGTGTGTGTGTGTGTGTGTGTGTGTGTGTGTGCGCGCGTCTCATTACCTGCTAACACAACCAAATCCCGTCCAATTACAGCTGTCTAACTAGGTCACTGACTCCAAGAGAGAAGGACGGAGAGGAAACACGAGGAAGCGACTGAGTGCAAACGAACAGAATGTGATGCAGGAAGAAAACTGCAGAGCTGCTGAAACTGCAGCATCATCTCTGAAGTGCAACTCAACCGTGACAAATACAAGCTTCCTGTGTGAAAAGTGAGTGTGAGCGTGTGTGTGTACACACTTATTTAGCCCAAATAAGGCCTCGCAATGATAGGACAGTGTTTATCTAGTGTTGTTAGAACATAATATGATGGCTGATAGCATTAATTTGCTACAGTAATCAGTGTGTGTGTGTAAGAATAACAATTTATGCTTAATTTTGAGAACATGCCTTAAAAAAAAAAAAAAAAAAAAAAACTTGTGATATCACACCTCCTTCAGTGATGGTGACAGTACAGGTACAGAGGCCATGCTTCCTTCACTTTGAGTGACAGGTACAGAGGCCACGCCTCCTTCACAGTGAGCGACAGGTACAGAGGCCACGCCTCCATCACAGTGAGCGACAGGCACAGAGGCCACGCCTCCTTCACTGAGAGCGACAGGCACAGAGGCCACGCCTCCTTCACTGAGAGCG
>JAQMCW010000013.1:1485524-1497340 GCA_030068335.1 Chrysichthys cranchii
TTTGTTCACCTGTAAAATCTAGCTCTCTCGTTTAACAAACAAACAAAACAGCAGCCCATACTTTGTACCTCAGGTTTATACTCGAGTCGACTCTTCACCTAAAAGAGCCGACTCGCAGATACGAGCTTCGCTTCTGACGTGACGTTACGTTACGTTTCGACCCAGGAGTGTTCAACTTATGGCAGAAATGCTCCGTGTAATCTTACTCTACTTTGTAATCAACAAAATAACGTTACTTTTAAGCTCATATAGGCGAGTGGACTCTCAAGGTCTATCTAAATAATAAAAGAGAAAAAAAACGGATCAAAGAGCCGACTCGGTGGTAAATGACTCATCCCTGGTACAGATTGATGACTTGAAAGTCTGTATGAAAGCACATTGTTTCAGGTTTATAATTTTTTTTTTTTTTAGTGTGATGCCTCATTACAGAGCAGTATCAGATTAAAAAAAATAATAATAAAAAAATCCGTTCCCAAATTGTATGAGCATGTAAGTTTCCTTCGGTGAGTTGTGTACCGGTATGCTACATCCCTGTGGTGATGCGAATTTGGGCTCTTGTCAGTGAATCGGCTCTTATTGGTGAACGAAGCCGACTCCACTCCCAGACGACTCAATGTCTTTCATTTATTTCTAAACCGGACAGTTTTCCATATCTCCACATCTGAGTGATTTCACTGTGGATCATATATTCGAATCGGCTCCCAAGGTTCAGCTAAATGAGCCGATACATAGAGCTGACTCGGTAAGGAACGACGCATCATAACATCCCATACATATATATTATTATATATTATCAATGTTTGGACGTTTTCCTGTCTTGAGAAGGCTGGTTCTCAAACCATTTTCCTTTAGGGATTCTTTTTTAACAAGAGCGATGCCTCAGAAATGACTCATGACTCGTGACTCATGACTCAATCACTCGGCACGCTGACACACCCTTTTTCCAGCTAAATGATGTTTTCCCCACATATTATACTTCAGGCTGTTTGAAAATGACAAATGACAATCATAATGACATTTTAGAATTACGATGATAATAAAAAAATACAAAAAATGTTCATGTTCAGCGTGTTTAAGCTTGTTTTTGGCCGTTTAGGAAACGTTAAACCATTCAAGCGTGCGAATTAGTTTAGCACGCACGTATAGACACGTGAGACAATATAATTTAGCATTTATTTTATTCAAATAATACTTATCTAACACAACAGGCGGCAATGTAAATAAAGCGTCCACTGTAACAAACAGACCCAGAAGAAGAAATGAAATCGCGCGATACTTAGCTGGGCCGAATTCCAAACATCACCTTTGGTATATACAAAGTGCACTACTTGGAGTGCTAGACGCCATGTTTACGCCCATGAACGAAGTACCCAGAGGTAAGGAGTAAGGCTTGGTTTGCAGTGCGACTCCCTGACCAGACGCACAGCTGAGGCTGTTTTAAAGGGCTTTGCACTGGCAACAACGCGTGCTATTTCCTCAAACCCTGAGGTAAATTTTGACGGAAAGTCACCCTAACTTTCAGTAATACCTCGCGAAATGCATGTTGAAGTCGTGTTTGCGTGTCAGGGTGCTTGTGTAGTGGCTAAAGCACTCAGTGCTACAGTGTGAGCTAACTGGCTAACGCTAGCTAGCCTTGGGTATCCACCTGTACGTCAACAAGGCGGCTAGCTAGCTGACTAATCACACTAGCACAGCACCAGCTTAAGTTTTTAAAGGCTATATTTTCATCAATAAGGCGGTTATGATTAAATTTTGTGTTTCTGTGATGCGTGGTGGTGTTTATTTGGGGTTTTAGCACCTGCTGGCTAAATGTAAAAAAAAAAAAAAAACGGGCCTGGGTTAAAAACAGAAAAGAAAGAAAATGCGCGTGAAGACATTTGCACGGCTGATGAACTGGGAAAAGTGTTATTTTGGGGTTTTTAGGCTTTTAAATTAGGGACTAATTTAGTCTAAAATCATCTTTAACTTCATAAAAACTTGCATGACGACGACATGCTGTATTTATAATTTTCACCTATATAATAAGATCTAAATGTATTATTATTATTATTATTATTATTATTGATAATTTTATTAATTTTATTATTGGTGATTCTGTTAATTTTATCATTATTATTATTATTATTATTATTATTATTATTGATTCTGTTAATTTTATCATCATCATTATTATTATTATCATTGATGCTGTTAATTTTATTATTACTATTCAGTAGTAGTATTATTGGTGCTGTTTATTATTATTATGATTATTATTGTTACTATTGATTCTGTTAATTTAATTATTATTATTATTTTTATTATTATTATTATTGACGCTGTTAATTTTATTATTATTATTAGAAGTGGTATTATTATTATTAATCTAATATTCACCAAAAAAAAAAAAGCTAATAATTCGCATTAATGTACCTCTTAAGGGTCATGTGATCACTTTGCGTCTGTGTTCATTCACTGAAACCTCACGCTTGGTTTTCAAGTTGTTCTTTGTTTCACGTCTGTGCCCTCCTTACTGTGTGTGTGTGTGTGTGTTTTGTTTAGTTTTTTAAATATTTTTGTCTTTGTTTCCTCTCTGGCAGGACGGAAATTTCGGCAGGCCGTCATGGCGGGTGCTGGGGCGAACGCCTCTGCGAACCCCACGTGTAAGATTATGACCTTCCGCCCCACCATGGAGGAATTTCGGGATTTTAACAAGTACCTGGTGTACATGGAGTCTCAGGGAGCGCACCGCGCCGGTCTGGCTAAGGTAATAAATATGAACTTCACACACAGACCGGGCTGGACTGAGGATCAGGTTCTCTTTTCTGATGTCGAGTGATGTTAAAGGGAGGATTACTGAAGCAGAACCAAATCATTGGTCCGTCTCCTCGCAGGTGATCCCGCCGAAAGGCTGGAAGCCCAGACGCACCTACGACGACATCGACGACCTCGTCATCGAGGCGCCCATTCAGCAGATGGTGGCTGGCCAGTCGGGGCTCTTCACTCAGTACAACATCCAGAAGAAGCCGCTCACCGTGCAGGAGTTCCGCAGGCTGGCCAACAGCGACAAGTGAGACACGCACACCAATCATAAGCTCTGTACAGGAAACCTAAACCCATGAACCACCACCAAGTCAGTTAGCAGGCTTAGGGGGAAAACAGTGCAGCTCTTGGCGTACTCTTCAGTAGCAGACGAGTGCTGTGTGGCGTGCTGCTAAAATTCTATTACTAAATATAACCACTTGACGTGACGTCACGCTTTAACCCAATCTTAATTACAGTCTAGTAATAATGATTATTAGTGTGCTTGTTCTGCAGGCACACTATTGTTCTTCTTAAGTTTTATTATTCTTATTTTTATTATTACCTTCACCAGTTTTTTCCGCCCCCTACTCCTCTTAGGGCTTTCGAGCTAGAGGCACCGTTCCAGCTGTGAGACGTCCGTGCCGATCCAGACATGATGCCTTGTTCAAATGGTTACGTTACCCCTTGTTGTTCGTTCGGTATTCCCGTTTTTTTGCGAAATTCTGCAAAAAAAACGGCACTCTCTAGGACCTTGAGGAGCCATTTGTGTGCTTGCTGCTTGCAACATTTGAGCAAGCACACTTTGCATTTTCTCTGCGGAAATGCAGTCTAGTTATAATTCTAGACCAAATCCAGAGAGCAATCTAGGCTGGTTAGTTAGTTAATCGATAGTATTGTTAGTTAGGATGGGTGCAGTTACATCGCCCGCGTTAGTGGCGTTGTCTGTAAACCAAAACAGACATGTCACGGGGCTGAAATCAAGCCTCCGCGCCAAACTGAAGCCGAATCACTTTAACGTCCGATAACCCAGGCTCAGGTAGGAGGCGTGGCCTAAACTTTAGGGGCGGAGTTGTACGTCAGGAGTGATCCGGATTCCAACGCGTCCAAAGAAGCATGTGGTTACGAGGCGGGCTTTTGATTTTCAGGTCGTTTTTGCGCAGGTATTGCACTCCTCGGTACCTGAACTACGAGGACCTGGAGAGAAAGTACTGGAAGAACCTGACGTTTGTGCCACCCATATACGGCGCAGACGTGAGCGGGACGCTGTACGACGAGGTCAGGCTGAAAACAGCAGCGTTAAAGATTCAGAATCTTGAATCTATGTCTTCAGTGTTCAACGAATTGTTCAGCTTCAGTGTTGGGATCTGGGGGAAAACAATGTGTGTGTGTGTGTGTGTGTGTGTGTGTGATATGTCAGGGCATGGAGGAGTGGAACATTGGGCACCTGAACTCCATCCTGGACGTGATCGAGGAGGACTGCGGCGTCTCCATCCAAGGCGTGAACACCCCCTACCTGTACTTCGGCATGTGGAAGACGAGCTTCTCCTGGCACACAGAGGACATGGACCTCTACAGCATCAACTACCTGCACTTCGGAGAACCCAAGTCCTGGTTAGACACGCATGCCCTCGGGCCATGCGTTAACTTATTCCGCAGATCATGTTCCGATCCTGGGTCACGTCCAGATCACGCCTCCATTCCAGCTCTAGCCAGTTTAGCGTCTAGCCCGTGTGTAAAGATGAATCGTTATCTATGGTGTGATTGGATTTTCATCTGTTTGTTTAAACCTTTCAGGTACGCCATTCCTCCAGAACATGGGAAGCGCCTGGAGCGATTAGCCACAGGTACGCGTAGACACACACACACACACAAACACACACACACACACTCATTGGTCCTGATACGGGGGGGCCAAACACATTAAATGCATTAAAAAAAAAAAAAACAAGCATCGGTTTTGTAAGCATAGCAACGCTCGTAAGACCACGAGCTAGAATGACAACCTATTGATGATCCCACCTTCCTGCCAGGATTAGATTTATTATTCTCAGTAATGAGCACAACTGCGCCTGTTAAAGTGGGACACGTTAATTCACGTGGCATTGCGTCACATCATGTCATGTACCAAGCAAAGTGCTGAAAACAGACTAGTTACACTGCAGCATTAAGAGATCAGATGTGATTTATTTTCCATATAAGAGCTTGGCTCACTAACGACGATCGCTTCCCACTGGGATCTGTGGTTTCTGACCCAAGTGAGTTGGGGGGGGTCGAGAAGAAAAAGGGAAGAAAAGGCGCTTGAGGTCCTGCAATGATTTATTTATTTATTTTTATTTTTTTAAGGAGAAGGAACGTTTGTTTAACGCCACTGGGAACAAATAAAGCGGGAGCTGTTTTTTAAAAAGACATTTATTTATAAAACGTGAGAGAGGGGAAAAAAAGGATGTTTGAGAAGATTGAAAGGTTCCAGGACCTTCATTTGAGGAACTTTTCGAGGATCGGTTCGAGTTTCGATCGTTTTGAGTCTCCTGCGATGCAAAACAAACTTTAAATCTCTCTCTCTCTCTCTCTCTCTCTTTTTTTTTTTAAAGATACATTCAGGCGGTCAAGGTTGCATTTGATCAGTCAGTGAAGATCAGTATAGTAACGTCCATCTACTTTAGAGAATAAACTTATAAAGGTTCCTGGAGCCAAGAAGTAAAATCAGACGTAGGATTAAATAAAGGCGTGGGATTGAAATACTCGTAAAAATCTCCCGACATACCCAAAAGGTTCCTGTGGAAGGAAACGCCCTGCCTAATTACAGACGGGTCGGTTTACGGCGGTGGGTCACCAACCCTGTTCCTGGAGATCTCACTTCCTGCAGGTTCCCTCTCAGGCCAATCTCCAACTCGCCTCTTTTAGCAGATCAGGAACTTTTTAAAGCAGTGACTGGATGTTCAGGTGGACACGATTATGTTTGGAGCTGGAGTCGGCAGTGAGGTAGACGACTGGTGCCCCCTGGTGTCGGAGAACGTTTCAGTATTGTTAGGATGATGTCCTGTATGTGAAGGTATGATGTGGTGTGTGTTTCTTTATTTATTTTTTTTTCTTTTTCATCGCAGGTTTTTTCCCCAACAGCTTTAAGAGTTGCGAAGCTTTTCTCAGACATAAGATGACCCTCATATCGCCCTCTGTGCTGAAGAAATACAGTATCCCGTTCGATAAGGTACAGGCTGATGTTTAAGAGAAACGCACAGGTGGAAATACAGCCTTGATGCGTCCACATACTTTTGGCCTTGTAGCATAGCTAACAAGTCATCCTTCGTGATTTGCTGACACTCTGTGTGTGTGTGTGTGTGTGTGTGTACCTATGTGATCAGGTAACACAAGAGGCTGGAGAGTTCATGATCACGTTTCCGTATGGCTACCACGCTGGCTTCAACCACGGCTTCAACTGCGCCGAGTCCACCAACTTCGCCAGTTTGCGCTGGATCGACTACGGCAAAGTCGCCATTCAGGTAGGTTCATCGTCATCGAGGGGGGAAAAAAACGTGCAGTCCATAATGAGCTCAGCGTAAAACCTCCAAATATTATCTAGCAATGTAAATAAAATATAAAGCAATAAGATTCTGGTGTCATGTGAAAACTCAAACCTACGGTCTGTACTCTGAGAGAAATCATCAGATCAACCCGAAACCAGTATGTGCGATGTGATTGGTCTGGGAAAACAAGCATGTATTAGGGGTGTCAAAAAAATCGATACGAAGTGATACTAAAAATTACTATCGGTTTAGATACTGATGAGCAGCTGTATAGATACCAGCAACAACAACAGTTTTCGCCTCCTCCGGATCACGCCCAGAAGTGGTTTATTCCTTTCACACTACAACAATTTGCTAGAAATTTACCAGTTTGGCCATTTTTGATACAGCAGTACCTTGGTATTCGACGCTAATTGATTCCAGAGGCGACGTTGAATACCAAGTAATTTTCCCCCATAAGAAATAATGTAAATCAAAATAATTGGTTTCCTGCCTCCCAAAATTCCCCGATATCATCCCCTGTTTTTTTGGACATTTCACTCATAAGGGACAATCCTATTAAACATAAACATAAACTAACCCTGTTAAACATTGTTTTGAATAGAAGTCGAGATCGTACATCTAGGAATTTGATATTCTTCGCACACACCACTTTCATATTTCGCCCCAGTTTCTCTGTGAACCTCAACGGTTGTTCTGACGGCTTTTCTCTCGGCCCCAGTGCTGCCTGAACTCCCTTTCTTGCTAGAAAGGGTTATCTTATTTAACCGTGAAACACTGAACAAAAAAACGCTTTGTTTACGCCGGGCATACGGCGTATGAATTAGTGGCATGATAAAAAAAAATAAAAAATAAAAAAAAAAGGTAGTTCCTATAAAGTTGTTTTTAACATTAAAAACACTAAAATACTTCACGAAACTGACCTGCTTTTGGTAGAAAATCACTTTTAATTAACATTTGGTTGGCATTTTCTTCAAAATATTGATATTTGTGGAAATCCCTGGAAATCATGAAATATCATGGAAAAACATGAAGACGTTTTTCAAGTCAAATACTGCGCCGGCGTCGATTTCTGAGGGGAAAAAAATCAGCCGAAATCGCGCCGGATACCAATTCCGGCGAATACTGGGGACGTCGAATACCAAGGTGCCACTGTACTAAGGAACGTATAAGAGAACTTATACTTTTTATCCATTTATAGGTACGTTCTCGCTTACTTTATAGCACCTGTAAACGTTCCCTCACCAGACTCTTTGCTTTCCCCACATGAACTCTGTTGACACTGGAGACTCCTTCCATCAGTGCACGGAATAAGAGCTGCTGCCTCGGTCTTTAACTCCGCCCATGAATTAATTTAGATCCATTGGCGTTTTCTTGGCCACAGTGCACATGCAGCAAGGACATGGTGAAGATCTCCATGGACCCGTTCATCAGACGTTTCCAGCCCGACCGCTATCAAGCGTGGACGCAAGGCAAGGACCCCTGCTCGATAGACCACACCCTGGCCACGCCCAGCAGCACGCCTGAGCTCCAAACGTGGCTCCAGAGACGCCGCAAGCCCAGAACCAAAAAAAGGTAAAACATGGCACTGATTCGTGAAATGTTCAGAATGGAAGTTCACGTCTGTACGGGTGTGTTTTGTAAATGAAAAATAAATAAATAAAAAAATTTTTCCCCAGAGCGAGCTATCCGTGCACACGCTCTAAACGACTGAAAACCGTGCAGCAGCCGGTTGCCATGGAGAACACAACTGCACAGATAAGTGACAAGGAAGAGGAAGCAAAAGAAGAGGAAGACGACAAACCCAACAACGCATTGTGCCTCTCAGGTCATACATGTAATGCTGTCGTGTAATTTGTTTAGTACTACAGCTACTTATCATTATTATTATTATTATTATTATTATTATTATTATTATTATTATTTCTCCAACCCGGCACTTCGTGTTGGTCTTGCAGGGCCCGCTAGTCTGTGTCAACAGATGTGCTTCGTCAAGGTCACTCGAGTTGAGAGCGATTTACTGGTCCAGTCGTCTAAAAGTGTCCCGCCCCCCGATCCACAAGACGCCTCAAGGGAAGCCTTTGGAACCGATGAACCTCTAAAACCAGAACCAGCTGATAAAGCGCCTGGTTCTGGTACGGATGACGTGCTGGACTCTTCTGAACGTCTGTGCGTTGCGAAGTCCTCCAGCAGCCAATCACCACCTGACCATCAGTCCTCTTGTCAGGGTGCGGGTCAGGAAGGAAAAACCCCTTCTGCTGTAAATCCCTCAAGCACAACAGACACTACTGAAACCTGCGCGTTGGCAGAACAATCAGGAGGAGCTCCTTCGTCCGACATGCCTTTCCTTACCCCTGAGGTCACGGAGGATCCCGAGGGAAGGAAGTCTCCAAATCTGACGTCTGAAATGCCCTTCCTGACGCTTGCGGTCCAATCAGGGGATAACAACACTCTTTCGAATCCTAACGACCCGGAGACATACACCTCACCTCAGAGCACGACGGGTGAAACCAGCGTTGGCTGTAAAGCGCCGCATCCTGATTGGCGCCCAGATCCGTTCCAAGATGTCTGCCAGTCGCTCAGGTCTGACCTGGACACTGAGAAGGAACTCCGCGAAAAGAAAGATGGCGCCGGGGACGGAGCTGCGTCCACGGGTCAAGCCGCAAACCCGGTCTCTGGTATTTCTCATCACCTCAAAGCTAGTACTGAACTTTTCGGGTGTAGCTCTGTCCAGGATTCTCCATTACCGGCTAGCGCTAACGCACTTTCCAGCGAGTCTCCTTCCACATCCTATGAGCAGAACCCTCCCTGCAAGCTCTCGTCTCCTCTCAACGAAACTGACTTCACGTCTTCTGCGTTACCGAACCTCTTCGAGGAATCTTCCACCATCTGGAAGAACTTCAGCTACCAAAATGCAGAAGTTTCCGACCTAGCGGTGCCTTACGCCATGTGGGAGGAGCCTCGGTGCCAGCAAGTGAAGTGCCCCGATCCGTCAGAGTTTCCAGAGAAGAGCCTGACGTTTACCGATCTGGAACCCAGCATGGCGCATCATCCCGAGGCGGAGCTCCTGGATTCTCCAGACAAACCTCAGGGATCGGACAGCAGCAGCGGCGAGTCTGGGGAGGAAAGCTCCATGAGCGAGTCGGAGTATGGAGATTCGGGCATCGAGCCAGGAGAAATCCGCACCGTGAGTACCCCAGACTCTTAACGTCGACCCAAACTGTGCGTGTTTTAATTTTTTATGTTTTTTTTTTTCTTTTTATCTTCCTCTCAGTACGCCATGCCCACAGTGAAGAGAAAGACGACCAAAAGTTGGCGCCACCCTCTGAGGAAACCGACAGCCAGGGCGGTGCCAAGCGCCGTGAAGCAGCAAGCCAACAGCGACGATGGTACGTTTGTACATTACAAATGCAACATGGAGGATGTGTACGCGTGTCCACACGCACCGGGATTGCGGTCAGTTCAGGAATGATATCGGACCGTTGTCACGCGCCGTTGTCACGTCGCTAGCCGCTCTATTTATTTATCTAGCTAGCTAGCGAACATGCGCACGTTGTGCGGCCATTTAGCAGAATCCATAGATACGCTCGGACGTACATGTGTGTTTTTATGCGCGCGTTAAATACCAAATGGTTTGTCCCATCTCATGTCCGTGCATTAGAACCCTCAGAGGATTGTCCCACGGAGGAAGAACTGCAGGAGGCCGAAGTCTGGGCGAGACCCCTGGTTCATCTCTGGCACAACAGGAGGCCTCACTTCGCGTCGGAGAGGGAATACAACAGCACGGCGGCCAACACGGCGCCGCACTGCGCCGTGTGCACGCTGTTCATGCCTTACTATCAGGTAACACACATCCTGAGGTGTTCCGTTTCTCTTATATTACGGCGGGTTGCGCTGGACCCCCGCTTCGTGCTCCTGTTCCCAGCATCCAGCTCAACCCGCCGTAATATAAGAGAAACACAACATGTCAGGCACTCTGTACAGTCTGCTACAGTGCGTAAAGATGACTCGACAGCTGGCGCACGTCAGTATGCGTTGCGTTGCGTTACGTTACGTTGAACGTCTCTCACCAGGCCGAAGAGGCGAAAGACGAAAGCAGACCCGAGGTCACGATGCCGGTCGGGGAGGCGCTGGTGAGGTCGCGACCTTTGATCCCTGAAATATGCTTCGCGTACCGTGAGGGGTCGTGTCCCCCCAGCACGCTCCTGGAGGAAGACGGCTCCAGTCCTCTCGTGGCCTGTAAACGCTGCTGCGTTCAGGTTCATGCCAGTACGTAATTACACACACACACACACACACACGCTGTACATTGTACATGCAGATCAAATTCAATGATTTGTGTGTCGTCGTGTCGTGTCCCCCTCCCATTGTCCAGGTTGCTATGGCGTGGCTGCTCACGACGTCACCCCAGAGTGGACATGTGACCGCTGTTCGTGCGGAGATCTAACCGCTGTATGTGATCACTCAAATAAATATTCTAGGTTAGATGATTATAAAAATTCTTTCTTTCTTTTTTTTTCCTTCTTAATAGCATAGTGTGTTTGTGTCACAGGAATGCTGTTTATGTAACTTGAGAGGCGGCGCGTTGAAACGGACGACAGACAACAGGTGAGAGCTCTCGTGCCTTGTGTTGTGTGGGTTTTTTTTTGTTTTGTTTTTTTGTTATTGTTTTTTAATTAATTCATTCATTTTGGCTCACTCACACCATGTTGTAGTAAAATATAAATATAAAACATCCCGGAAACCTTTTTTTTTTTCCCCTGCAAAACCTAAACCCCGAAGAGAAGCCGAGAACGGTTTTTAGGACTGACGCCCAAACAAACAAAAACAAATAAATAGACGTGCTGTAGACGTTGGCACGCGTTTAAGTCGGTATAATTTTAGCAGTAACCGCATGCCGTCTCGAAATTGTCCGCACACGTACCGGTCACGTGTAACCGGATCACGTGTGTAACGTAGGTGTCGATGTGATGTGTTCCAGATGGGCCCACGTGATGTGTGCCGTGGGTCTACCTGAGGTCAAATTCATCAACATTGTGAAGAGGAGTCCCATCGATGTCAGCGCTGTCCCTGCACAGAGATACAGACTGGTACACACACACACATACACACACACACACACGCGGTTACGAAAACTTGTGATGCACTCAGCAGGTTCTTTTCACTTGGTATTAGATTCAAGAAACTCTCTGCCGCAAACCTGGTATCGATTATCCCAGGATTCAGTTGAGTGCAAAAGTTTGCGCCCCCACCCACCCAATGTACAAATCAGCAGAAGAATATACAGTGAATCCCCGCAATATCATGGTTCACCTATCGCGGGTTCAGTGCATTGCCGACTTTTTTGGGAATTCTTTGGCTTTCGCGGGATTCTGGAATATAAAATATAATAAAAAAAGAAAAAAAAAAGTTAATTCAAGCATTAAAAGACCATTTAAATCAAAATAAAACAGTATGCACTGTATTTCATCAGCGGATGAATACACAGTGGCGGTGTACGCCGCTTCA
>JAQMCW010000013.1:1499824-1518211 GCA_030068335.1 Chrysichthys cranchii
CTAAGCTGTTGCTAGGAGATTTCTCTCAGGAGCTGATTGTCACTTACTGTGTTGTGACTATCTGGCAATGGAGGGAGTTTGGTTTTGCTACACTACAAAACAGAGTTGGGGGACAGATTAGTATACATGTGCATATATCTATTGATGGCAGTTAGTAAAGAAAAATCCATACGTTAGCCGCATCGGTATATAAGGCACAGGGTCCGAAGCGTGGGGAAAAAAGTAGCGGCTTAAAGTCCGGAAAATACGCTATTTATAAATGGAAATGGAAACTCATGCTCTCAATAAACACCTCATTCCTGCTCACACGTAACTCTTTGACATCTTTATTGAGGTTTCTGTTCGAAATAGGTCTGGATTTTGTAACAAAATGGCTGTTAGTTGGCACAAAACCACGTACACGTTAGAAAGAGGACGGCACAAATCGAGGACAAAAGAAACACAAGGACAAATCAACCATAATGCTGTTATTATACATATATAATATACATATATCTATATGCAATATTTCACATAAAATTATCTGATCGATCAGATCTATTCACGTTTCTGAATGAAAGGTGACTCACAGCGCAGCGCTTTGGCAAACCTGGGAAGATCACTGTGTCGTCCACGGCGCTGAGGCGTGCGCGCATACAGAAGAGGTGAACGAACCTGATACAAAACGAATCTGCTAACAAAAGAGGGGGGGGAAAAATAAAGGTCAGGTGGGGTGTTCGTAGCTGGGGACTCGTGATCTCCCTCTTCTCATTTGTTTGGTAATTAAAAGTCAAAGCGGTCGACTCTAGTGCGTTTAAACCATCGGAGGAGATTTTTTTTTTAACGTGGATTATAAAAACGTTTACGTATTCACGAGAGCTCCTGGGATCACACGCGGCGTCTTCACACATCTGTCCAAGTGATTTAAGATGATTTGTTTGCCAGCGTGGTTTCAAACGAACCATTAGATTAAAGTGATATATGTAATTAACTATTTTATTTATTTATTTATTTATTTACTCACTCACTCACTTATTTATTTATTGTCTGGCGCATGCGCCGTACTCGAGAGTCATTTCTGGAACGTTCCTGTAAGCGGAGGGCGCAAGTGGAAATGTCGCCGTGGTGTAGTTTGTTAATATTCCCTCCAGTGACGCGGTGTGGGCACAGAGGCGAATTTTTAGCTCCGTTTTTGAGCAGTAGGATCGTAATGCGAGATTGTGAACGTCGTTATGGAGTAAGGGATAACAGCGAGTCCGCTACACGAGCTGCAGCCTGTAGTGAAGAGTAAATTATGAAAATATGTCGGCAGGGCTTTTATTAAATCACGTCACTCGTAACGTTTCCACTACAAAGCTTTCAGAGGTTCGTTACCAGTTGGCTGTATTTATACAAAGACTGAGTGACGCACATGTATAAGCAAAAGAGCAACAAAAAAGATGAGATCTGGCAGGTATTGAGTAACAGCACAGTGTTTGGTTAAATAAACAGAATGTGTTAAGGTGACACTCATTAAATATCTACTGCTACACAAGCGCTACAGAGAGTCTGAAGTGAACAGTGATGAGAAACTACAGCCCGACTGGGACTCGGACAGAGAGGATCGGCTTTCAAAAGAACACCATTTTAAAAATACACTCGTTAGTTTGTTTTCTTCTTTCATCAATATTTATACAGATTTGTCAAAAACTACTAAATGCTTTTGAAGTACACACCAACTCATATTGACTCACACTGATTCACATAATTGCTGATTCATAATGATTTGCACTCCTGATTCAAACTGACTCACACTCAAACTGATTCAGTCGGACTTGAACTGATTCACCTCCTCCCCTTTGGCAAACTGACTCACACGCACAATGATTCAAGTCTCATTCATTCTTATTCACACTGATTCAGTCTGAGTAACACTGATTCACCCTCCCCCCCTTTTTTCAAACTGATTCACATTCACACTGATTCACTCACCCCCTCCAAGCTGATCTACACTGATTCACATTCACTCTAATTTATACTGACTCACACTGATTCCCCCCTTTCCAAACTGATTCACACTGAATCAGTCACACCAATTCACACTGATTCACTCCCTTCCTCCTTTTCAAACTGATCTACACTGATTCACTATGATTCACACCAATTCAAACACTTGCTGACTCATTATGATTTGCACTCCTGATTCAAACTGACACACCGATTCACTCACCCTGATTCAGTGTGACTCACACTGATTCACTCCCTCCCCCTTTTTCAAACTCACACTGATTCAGTATGATTCACATGTATTCACACTCGCACTGATTCACTCACCCCCTCCCCTTTCCCCCCCCAAAGTGATTCACACTGAATCACATTCAAACTGGCTCACACTGACTCAGTCTGACTCAAGCTGATTCTCTCTCTCTCACACACACACTCCCAATTCAAACTGTCACACAGATTCACCCTCAGACCCATTCAGCTGACTTGCCCACTGAGTCACACACACACACACACACACACATATACACACACACACACACATACACACAATGACTCTCATAGCCTTTGGCAGAGATCTGTGCATTGATCAGTAACCGGAACTGTTTGATGAGATTCATTATACATCATGAAATTTTGTTATACGCTCATGTTAACGTCTCAGCTTCAGCATTTATTCAACAGCTTGGAGTGAATCTCACAGGCTGATATTGCACTTCTATAAACAAAGATGCCTCACTTCTCCTTTTTAAAGCCTTTGACTAGAAATAATGGAACAACAAATGACTCGCACTCGCTCAGATGGAACCCCTGTGACTCACAATGACCTCTTTGCTCTCACACACGGGCAGTGGTTAGTTTTACTCATTTCGGTGTGAAAGATAAAAGCAGTATTACGCAAAGTCCTTGGAGACGGCCTCGATGAAGTTGGGCGCCGACATGAGGATGGAGAAGGTGCACACGATGGAGAAGAGCGAGAAGGCGACGAGGCAGAGGCGATCCACCACGGCCGCCGCAAACTTCCACTCGCCTCTCACCGCCTCGGCCTCGTCCTGGGCGCGGAAACGCTGCGCCATGTACGACACCTCGACCAGGAGCCTTTGCAGCTCTCGCTGCTCGCCCGATAGCGCCGAGGCCGCCTCGCGATGCCCCCCGCTGCAGGAAACTCCACACGAGACCCCCGAGTCGCTGCTGTTGGGGCAGCACGTGCTGTTTGGCGAGTGGAAGCCGAAGTAGAGGTTCGTGTGGCCGTTGGTGTCCATCTGGCCGGGCACGCTGCCCATCTGCAGGCTGCTGGTGCTGGCGCTGGAGTAGCTGTAAGGGGACTTGCGCTCATCTCCGGGCTTCTTCATACGCAGGAACCAAGCACACCAGTGAAGCAGGATCACCCGCACCTGAGCAGAGGAAGAAAGCAGCGCGGTTCAAAAACTGTCCACGTTGCAATCGTCACAATCATTTCTGTTGTAGCACGAAAGACGCTTCATTTCTGTCAGATCACATACGACGTGCCAGAATAAAACGGTCTCTTCATACTCCTTTTACTCAGAGCACATTAAGTGTGACGATGTTCCGTCGCACGTCAAGTCGTGATCGTATTAGCGCAGGGGAGAAGAATTGTCCCAAAATTGGCCGAGGCCATGTTGGAGCTGGGTCTAAATTTATAAACCTAAAGCAGGAGGGCATTCTGTGGTGTTGGCTTTGTCATTTATTTGGACTGTTAAGGGCGCGCGCGCACACACTCTGTGTGGCCCCCAGGAAGCCCTGCGCTATTTAAATATTCAGCCAGACGGTTCCCCGCGGCTGTGAGCTAAATCAGAAACGCTGGACTTTTTTCCCCTTTCATGCAAAAGGAGAGGACATTAAAGTTTCATGGACCCGAGTGCAAGAGTCGCGCCTTCACCGACGGATTCTGCAAAAGTCGGCGGCCTGTTTGTTCTACTGTTAGAGAAGAAATAAGAGTTGTATGGTCTGGCGGCAGCGTCGAATGAAAAGCACTTAGGAATCATTCTGAGGATTTTAAACTCCGTGTGAGATTAGAGAGAGAGAAAATAAAGCGAAGACAGCTTACTATCGGAGTACAGCTCGTACTAAACGACAGTGTGACCGCAGTAGTGCAAAACTGCACACGGAACGTTCCGGACGTGCGTCAAAACGGCAAATTAACAATCGTTAACGTGGTTGAAATCGGAGCGTCTTCTTGCCCTCACCCATTTCGGCATTTTGCCTCCGTGCGGATCGTGATGGTGAAACTGCAGGACGAGGACGGTGACGACGACAGACAGGCCCACGATCATCATCGTACTCGCGAAGTACTGAGCTGCACACACGGTTAGAAGAACACAGCTGTTAATCATGACGAAAAACAAAACTGAAACGTATTCGTTAACAATGAATTAACAATAATTAAAATGTTCATTAAAAACTATTAGCAAAAACTTTTCTTTTTAAACGTTTAGCTAATTTGCCGTTTTTGCAGCGTAGCTATAGTCCTACACGTGTAATAACTAGATAAATACAAGTGTAATAAGGTGAAACAGAAATGTAAACATCTTCACGGTCCATTTAAATTAATCCTGTCTGTAAGGGATCAATTCAATTTAAACAATAAAATTAAAAATGTGAAACTATGGGGGTGAAAAAGTAAAAATAAATGTAAATGCACCATCTCGTATGCAGGACATATTTCTCTATACCTCTTTACAGGCCCTGAGAGTCGTAACGAATCGTTAATTATAGGTAATAAAGCGTGCCTATGAGGGGGACGGAGTCGGAGGTTGCGGGCATGATCTCCGCCACCAGCAGCATGAAGACGGTGAGGGACAGCAGCACGGTGATTCCTGACGAGACAAACCAAGAAAAGGGAAATCAGTTCTGAGATTTAAGGATGCTTTCTGAATTCCTGAAAACACCACCACACACCTTAGATCTGCACTAATGATCAAATTCAGTTTTATATATGTGCACAGATATCTCAGAAGTAAATACATCCCCCTTGTTATGTTTTATCGATGCGGACACCACCTGGTGCTTCAAACTCGTTAATGTCTGATCATTGTTCATGTCAGATTACAGGATATTAATCGTTTAGAGCGACTAGCCATGCGGCGAACACCAGAAGCCAAAGAGTTGTGTGATTATCAGAGTTTGTATTGTGGGTCAGTCTGAGGGTGGACTTAGCCAGCGTATGATTGTACAAAACCTTGGGATTCCTCTTGTTCCAGTCAACAGAGTGATTGTACAATTCAAACGCAAAGGAAAGGAATCACCAGCATCCCGCTCAGGTCGACCTGGACCCTCGGACATATATATATTTGCTTGTAATATAAACTCCAGCAACACTCTAGGGTTGAAAATGTGAATTTCCAAGTATTTCAATTAAAGTCGAAGTGTGGAATATGTTTGTAAATTGTGAAGAACCCAATTTTGGCGAGAGATAATTTCTGGTATTTTTGGGGGTTTCCTAGACTGCCAAACACATTGTAAGTATTTTATATATACAGCGAACCCCCGCAATGTCGCGGTTCACCTATCGCGGGTTCAGTGCATCGTGGATTTTCACATTTTGATTCATGAAAGTTTTTGGCTTTCGTGGGACTCTGGAATATAAAATATAATTAAAAAAAAAAAAAAGAACATTTTAAATCGAAATAAAACAATATGCGTAGTATTTCATCAGCGGATGAATACACAGTGGCGGTGTACGCCGCTTCAGCTAGTAAACAGGAAGTGACCTCACCAGCAGTGAGTACGCACGTAGAATTTTATATGTTGTTAAAATGACGTAGCTTTAAGAGCATAGGACGTGTTTATAAGAGTGTGGGAAAGGTTAATAAGAGAGTGGGAATGGTTTATAAAGCCTTAATATATATATATAAATAATAAGATAAATGTGTCTGTGCTACTGTGTGGATATCGGAAATGTGTGCTATTGATTAATTTATTCGTTTTATTTTATTGATGTTAAATGCCCTTTGTGTGTGTGTGTGTGTGTGCCTGTACAGTCCACGGCCTCCAGCATGCGTTTCGAGGACACCTTCTTCATCACGCAGGGCGAGCGCAAGAGGCAGCGCACACCGAACTCACGCTTCCAGAACGACTACGTGGCCGACCCGAGCCCTCGGACCTCGAGCTGCAGCAAAACAAACTGAGAGACACGGAAAGAATGAAGAGAAAGGAGAGAACGAGAGAGAGAGAGCTGAAAAGGTAGCTGACAAACTGTGATGAGGTTTTTCCCCCTCGTTGTCGTTGCTGTCGTCTAGACAACACACTTTTAGTCAGAGTCTGATGACGTTTGAGAAGTCCGGGATTAAAGAAAGCCTGTGTTGTTGTTTTTTTTTTTTTTGTTTGTTTGTTTGTTTTTCTTGAATAATGGTGAAGCATTAAAATATGAGAATAATGCTGTTTTCTCCTGTTTATAATCTCTCGTCTCCTCGCTGTTCCCGTCTGTTATTCGCAGCTTAGAGGCCGTTCTTTCTTTTCCAGATCGTTTGCTTGACTTTGCACGTCGCTTTTGTAAATCACCTTTGCACTCCTTTCCCCCGTTAACACTACTCCAGCTTCAGAAAGTGCTGATTATTATTATTATTGTTATTATTTTCAAATCAGCGTTGCTACTGATCACCTCTAAAGCACATTTAGCCCACTTTTAACTTCTGAGTTTTATCCTATTTATTTGGAATTTCACCTTTTTCTTTTTTTTTCTTGTCAGTGGTGCTCAAAATCTGTAAAGAAAACGAAAGGTATCTGTATGGAAGGCGCAGTTATTAATATTTGAATAAACATTCATGTGAATATCCATCATGGTTAATTTATTCACCGGGAAGGGGGCTGAGTAGAACGTTTAAAGGGATTTTCACCAAAATGTCACGTGGACATCACGAAAAGGGTAAAAGTCTGCGTAACACATTGGTGACTAGGACCTGAAGGCTAACAAGTCCCAAAATCTCTGCTTATATTCTGCCACTCGAAGGGGAGAAAGGAAAAAAAAAAAACACTCGCTCAGGGTGCCAATAATTCTGGAAGTGACTTATGAGTAAATAACAATATGTTGACTTTAAACAAAACTTTTCATGGAAAAAAAATGTGTATCCAGGTTCTCTATTTTTTTTTTATGCACCGGAAGTTTCTTTCTTTCTTTCATGAGGGGTGCCAATAATTCTGGACTTGATTGGGGATGGAGAGATGAAATGCTAACCAACACGAGCTGGGCTCCACCATGGTGCATTAGTGATATTACAGACAGATATATTGTACTTGTGGTTTCAACATGCGTGCAATTTTATAAGTATTGGCACCCCCCATTAAACGTGAGCTGAAAAGCCACACAAGAGGAACTATGAATTTATTTATTTTAATTCTAAACGGGTGTGGACGCCGACATGGTGTGCTTTCTCAGGTTCCACGGTACTTTTTGGGGGGGGGGAACCCCAAAACCCTTGTTTCAAAACTATTGGCACCCTTGCAGTCAGGTGTACTCCCACAGAGATTTACAGCTAATCAGGTTAAAGTGAGTCGCGGAGACGATAACGCGTTTTTTTCTTCTCTTTGTGTCTGTTCACGAAACGTCGATTTCAGACAGGTGTTTCTACCTTTCTCGTCTTCTTTTCCGATATTACGGGAGTGACAAAAAGTCATTTCAGTCGTTTATCTGCGAGCCATTCTCACCGGGTTCCCCACCCCCACATCAGGCATTCTTGTTTGTTTGAGGTTTCGCCGATGGCGCGTGCGATTAGCATTTTGGGGGCGGGAAAAAAAAAAGTCAACACGGACTGTCTTATCAGCAGAGCTCTAATCAAAAATAAACAAAGAAACAATCTCCGAAACGAAAGATAACATCGTAGCGCGGTTGTTTTTCAAAGAATCCACAAATGTAGCTGTGTGTGAGACACACAGAGAGAGAGCAAGATACTTAGGAACAATAGTTCCCGCAGCACAACTGAACGCTCTCGTGGCTCAGTGCTCTCCTCCTTCATTTGGTCTGTCGTGAATCCTTTATAATAACAGCTCAAGCGCACACACACACACACACGTCAGTAAAACTAAGACATAAGCGTAAATCTGACCGTTCTCATGTGACACCTGTATGTTAACCTTTCATCTACCTGTCCGTACTTTAGACCGATGCAGTTTCGTCCTCAGATGCTCCGCCCACAGGAAACGCGCGGCAGGAATGCGCTGTACACTTTTCTTGCCATGAGCTTCAGGATCCCGTAAAAGGATGGGATCTGATTGGCTCTCGATGCTTCCCTGGCCCAATAAAAAAAAAAAAAATAAAAAAAACTCACTTCTGGAACAAGACTAAAAGCTGAGAGATTCCTGGCGTTACACGTTATGAAGGAGCTGTTTGGGAAGCAGCAAGAGGCGAGTAAACAAGAACCAGGTAAGCCTTGAAATGAGGCAGTTCCGGACCCTGCGGGGAAACTGACGAGGGTTAAAAAAAAAAAAAAAGACGAGAGCATGCTCCACCCACGTTTCTCCCTAGACTCCTGTCCAAGGATGGCCGTGGCATTGGGAGGATTCTAACTCCCCATCTCACAACGGCATGTTGAACACGTGTGCGTGTGTGTGTGTGGTGGGTGAAGATTTGTGAACCAAAAACAAGAAACAGAACACAAAAAAAAATCCTGCTTTTATTTGCGGCGGCAGAGCCACAGCCATGTACATAACCTAAGTAGGAAAACTACAAACTTATGTACAAGCGGACTTTCCTGAAAGATCCTTCGAAGGTGAATATTAAAATACCTGCCGTGTTCGGGGGGCAACAGATCTGTGAGAGCAGCACAAACGGAGTTAAAAATCCTTTTTAATACTGCTGTCGATGTAAAAAGTCTTACAGATCTGCCCCATCCGTGTGTTTGCTCTCAGTCTGCGCTTTCGAACAGGTTTTCATGTCACACGTGCATCAACATTTAAAGACGCAAACATCGGCCATCAAGCTGATCATCTGAATTCCAGCAGGACGCAGAAAACTGTGGAAAAGGGTTTTTTTTTGTATGTTATCAGTGTGTAATACTGATGATGGACACTAGAGGGAGACAAGCAGCCAGATCTTTTCTTGTTTCCAGTCATTACCCATTTCTTCTCTCTCTCTCTCTTGCACACAAACTTTCCTTTCTTTCCTCGTCCCACACACACACACACACACACACACACACACACTATCTACCACGCTTCCTTTGTTTGATCAGAAACAGGTTCTCGGGGTCACTGGCTGCTTTCCTTGCCCTTTTCTCCTCCTTCTTCATCTTCTTCTTGCTCTTGCTCTTTTGCGAGCTGAACAGCTCTCCCGGGCTTTTCCTCCCTCTGTACGGCGGCGTGTGAATGAGCGCTCCTTTGTTACAGGGACTCTTCGGGAAGCTCCGAGGAAAATCCTGCTCGTCGTTCGTCGCATTTAGGTTCCGGTTCCTGTTCTTGTTCTTTCTCTTCTTCTTGCCCTCGAAGAGGGGCGTGGCCCCGCTGTAAGGACCGGGCGTGTTCCTCGTCACCTTGCGGCCGGGTGTTTCGTCCTGCCAGTGCAGGTGCGTGTTGGGTTTGGGCGTGGTCCGAGGAGGTTGTTTGGGCGTGTGGGCGATGCGTCTCTTCGGGGTGTGCGTGTTGGGGGTGGGACGGATTGGTGCGAAGTGGAAATGCGTGTTTTTAAATTTTTTCCGAGGACGCCGGGGAGTGTGAGCGGCTTCGGACGGCTCTAGAAGGCCGGCTTCTTGGAGCTCTGCAAAACACACACACACACACACACAATTATACACTCTACATGAGCATTGGTGTATTGTATTTGGTCATGTGACCTCGAGCTGTCAATCACACGACGCTTCACTTGAATGACCTTTGGCTCGGAGGAGAATGCGCCGCTCTCGCCGCTGGATGTCGTGCTGTGTGTCGTACAAGGAGGCGAAAGGCAGCGTGGGATACGTCCCGTTAAACATCCTCCTCTCTTTGCACTCCTACACACACGCACATCATTAACAACTGCTGTGTTTTTATTTGTGAGGGTCTGGAACATATTTATTTTTAACGTGTCCATGTGTGTGTGTGTGAAGAGTGACTCACGTGGCCAAAGTGCCCCATTCTCGAGCAGTTGTAGCAGTACGCAGGAGACCTGTGAGTGTCAGGACGGAGCGATTGGACCGGAGGCCCCGCCGTCGTCTGGAGAAAAACACACAGGACGATGTAGCAAGAAATGCACAAGTACTAAACTACGCATTCGCACGCAAGTCCTTATATGGACGCAGGAAGCTGGACGTCGCTCTGACTGGTACGTGTGGACGCTCACGCTGTTAGCAGACTCGACCGTCTTACATGATCCTCTTTGTGTGCGTTTCACTGCACCTTCATCCTGCCCTCATTCTATTACCCAAACACACACACACGCCTCCGTTTATTCACTTCCCCGACACGTGCTGCCAATAGGAGAGATTGCATGCAACCCCTCTCTCTCTCTCATACACATTCCCATTTCTTCTTTTCCATTAAGCAGATTGGAGCGAGTGATTACTGAGCCTATCAATGAAGCTCAGTAATACGCTCCTGATAACGCCGCCTTCCTTCAGAGAAAGTTGCTCAATGTGTGTGTGTGTGTGTGTCCCCCATCTGGTCCCAGGAAGCCCAAAGGCGTTTCACGCTCCATCGCCCTCCGTAAATACGCTCCGATAAAGAGAGTAAGCCGACTGCCGTGTGTGTGTGTGTGTTTCGGTAAAAGCGACTGCACGTGTGATCCCATCATATTTTTTAAACGTTCCCCGTCTCGTCCCCGCGTTCTCCCTATACAAAAGAGTGCAGAGACGGCGGGACGACGCGCGATCACGCCGCTCATCTGCGACTCGTCCCCGCGTCTCCATCAGCATCACAAAGGCCAGACTGATCACGGAACCGCTCTCGCCCCCGGCTCCACGGACCTCCGTTTTCTCTTCGCAACCCGTCGGAGGGAGTCAGGCGAGCCACATAGAGCGTGTTATGGATTGAGAGAAAGAGAGAGAGAGAGAGAGACGTACCGTAACGTTTTTTACATCAGTGTACCTCTGTTACGGTATTTACAGTAGCTTGAGTCGCGATTCCTGTTCCTGCTACTGTTTTCTGCACATCTCTAACACACACACACACACACGGGCGAATAGCCCTTAAAGGTGCCGTCTGTAACTTTTCCCACCCCCTGCTGGGGAGTAAACATTACACTTTTGCGATGGAAAACGCTGGCAGTCTTTCACCAGCCTTTCCTACGCTACCTTTAAAATCTGATTCCTGCTCCATTAAACATCACGTTTTGTACACAGCACCTTTATTAAAAACAAAAACCAATTCAAGCCTAAAGCTACCAGTGTTCCTTTTTTCCACATACACACGTCAGGGCTCTAGTCGTTTTTTTTTTTTTTTTTTACAGACTGCTCCTTTAACCCCCCCCCCGCCAAGCTGAAGTATTTAGGGCACCTTTAACAGCCGTTCGCCCAAACGTCCATGGAAGTCTCTCTCGTTTCCGGGGGCGGGAAGAACGACTAAAGGAACAAGTTCTGTGTGGTAATTAATAGAAACCCGCGCGCTCCTCTAGGGCGCCCCCTGGCTGTGCGCGTGAACGTTTAACCGAATGAGGCTGAAAAGCTCGGTGGTCTGTTTAACACACGCTTGACTGATTACTAAACCTTTGTGGATCTGTGTATTGTTTTTTTTTTGTTTTTTTTTTAAAGGCGTACTCATGGTGTGTGCTTATGTCCACCAGGCTAACGGACGTGCGCGGAAAGCTCCGGAAAGACCTTTGTTTGTTTCTTTATTTAATGGACATTTTAGTGGACAATTTCCTTCCGCTTCTTTCTAGCTAAAAGTCCATCTCCTGCTCCGTTTCTAACACACACCTCCACTTTCTCGCTCATCTTTCATGCAAATTGGCCTGTGGGACGCGCGCGCACACACACACACACACACTCCTCCCCCTTCCCTTGACCTTGAGCTCCTGTTACTGGCCTCAAAGGTGGAAGGAGAGCGCAAGGGAACAAAAAAGAGAGCCCCCCCCACTGCACATGCTCGTCTCTCTCACACACACACACACACACACAGAGTCCGGTGCTCCATGCATAAAGCTCGGTAGCCCTATTAATTACCTCGCTTTTGTGCGCCTCTATCGGTCCGATCTAAACGGATTAGCAGGCCAGAGGGTGGTCTCTGATACGCTTGTGCTCGGCGGCCGAGAGTCAGTGGGTCACAGGACACACACATACACACACACACAAAGCCCATCTGTATGCAGTGATGAGCCTGCTAAATGCACGTATCTGTGTGTGATAGGCTGAAATTAATACGCTGCGACACTTGAAGGAAAGAAGAGCGGTGACTCTAAAACCCTCTTTTTACTGCAGATCCTCGCTGTGACACGCGCACAGCTACGTGTGACCTGAATCAGACCGAGTATTTTTTTTATTTTTATCTATCCTCAATAAGTCACACACACACACACACACACACAGAGACACGGACACACTTGGAGAGAGACACGTGCGTGCACGCGCGCTCAAAATAAACAGTCTCTGTGTGGTTGGGGGATTAGAGGGAGGTCACAGGGAGAATTCTGCATACGTTACGGAACGTGTGTGTATAAAGTTGTCAGGTTGAGAAATTCCACCCAATCTGATAAGAGAGAGAAAGACAGAGGAGGAAACGAGAGAGGGAAGGAGAGAAAAGAGATATGGGAGAGAGTGAAAAGGGAAAGGAGGAAGAGAGATAGAAAGAGAAAAGGGATGAGGGAAAGAGAGAGACACAGCGGGAGAGGGGGGAGAGAGGGGGGGGGGAGAGAGACAGCGAGAGACAGAGGGAGAGAGAGAGGGAGAGACAGAGAGGTAGCTGAAGGTGGATGTGATGAATACAGAGCTGATCTGCAGGGTTTAGGCAGGAAGTGCTCGGAATTCCAGTCTGCTACAATTAGCCAGGTTTACTTAATTACAAACATCATTTGCATGTAAACACACCGAGTGCCACGTGCTGCACAATACCCCCCCACATACACACACACACACACTTACACTTTCTGGTGGCCACGCATGGGTGAACGTCAAAGGATTAACTCGGCGGCGATGTGGAATCTGAAATGGCCGTTTGGAGGAACGCTGACGTCGCGGCCTGAAGGAGGCGCTCTGAACCTGAACGTTACCTTCCTGCGGACACAGAGCCGCCACGGCGCGGAACACGACCTCATGTGACGCGCGCCCGGGTCGGTGCGCCTCACGAGCGCTGAGCGCCAAGTCGGCGTGAGCCGTCACCATAGGAACGACGACAGGGCGTGCGAGTGGCACCTGAGCTAAATTCGTCGACCAATCAGATCGAAGCGGGGAATTTACGAGTGAAGATAAAGTCTGAGTTACAGAGAGAGAGATAGAGAGAGACAACGGACTGAACAGCTTTATCTACAAGTGATGCTCAGCGCTCTGACAAGACATCCTGCTGAGATGCTCGCCCTGGGCCAACAATCAATACACACACACACACACACTCTCCTTAGGATCGTTGTGAGGACCGTCCACTGACGAGTATCAACACATACGAAGCGACGCCCAAATCCAACCACGACCTCCGTAACCTGAAGAAAACCTTTTAGAGTTTTTGTACGAAAAGCAGACGGGCATCCCCATGAGGTCAAAACTAAAATAATCCATTGCTGAATTATTTATTTATTTATTTATTTATTTTACTCGTGGCATCTTAAATGGCGTTCAATCTACATCACAATGTAGCAGTAGCTCTACCTTTACTCGTTACACACATCACAACAGAAGTATCGCGTTCTCTCCAAGGCACGATTTAGTCTTAAGTTTTATTAGATACATATTTTACTTTCATTTTTTAATACATTGAATTGCACATACTTTACTTGTTTTTGGGGCATTTGCAAGACGCGCATACAACTTTAGGATCATCTCGCAGTTTAATCTTTATATTTAAGGACGTGTTTGGTTGGTTGCTTGCTTTTAATAAAAAAAAAATCCCCCCCCCCAAAAAATCACAACTTCACTTAAAATAAAAACGTCCCAAGTTCACGCACTTGGGGTTCAAAAACCGTTGAGTGGCAGTGATGTATATTATCAAAATTCAAATCTTAAATTTGAATCTAAATTCAAATCTTCAGTCTACTGTGCCTATTGACCTGTTGCGGATCCTAAATTTGCCTGTTTATTGTCTATTTATGTCATTAAGGCTTACAGGAACGTGCATGAAGTTCTGGCCTCATCTAACTATCCAGGTATTGAAGCAAATTTGGTCATAAAAAATACAGACTTAATTTTGACATTTTGTAGCTTGGCATCTGGACGTCAGCTGGCGAATAACAGTGCAGGTTTACTGTGTGCGACATCCTACTGGAAGTTTCCCCACTTTGGGAGGGGGAGGAGGGGTCATTTTCATGAAATCAAGTTAAATTTTTATTTAACGTCTGCAAAAAAATGATCGAATTGTTGAAACGGAGTATGAAGAAAAGGAAAAACCCAAGAAAATTGTCTGAAATGATCAAAATTTGAACCTTTAATCAGCTGCAGTTTCGGTAACAGGAGTGTAAACATCCATCATCAGGCCTCCACAGGACGCAGTACGATTTCAGGACCTGCGACGGAACGACTGCGATTTGATTTCAGCCGTGAATCACCCACTAATTCGCAGAGGAAGGAAATATCCGAGTTGCGGATAAATTACAATAATAATTTACAGTAATAATTTATCCTCCAGTTAAACGAGAAACAAAAAAAAAAAAACCCTAATCTGAACAAATCTTTCCACACCGGTTTCAATAATAACCCAGTTATCATCTTTACCTCAATTCCTATATCTCCGGACCGCCTGTTAATCACGATATCGCTAGCTTAATCATCATAATCGCATCATAAACCGCGTCTCTTGGTGTGCAAATTGTAAAAGTGCAGCGTCAGGTCAGAAATCCCCCTCAGAAACGAACAAAAACGATCACTTCACCCATCAAGCAGCATGCTCAGGGTCACGTAATGCCTCTTTGCAGGCAACAGATGGCGCTGTGAGTTTAGCACTGCTCTGTTTAAACAAGCAGGACGATCTGCTCTCCTGAAACCCTCGTCCGTTCTGTCCTCACGCCTGTCCCCGTCTTTTTTTTTTTTTTGTTGTTGTTGTTGCATTTGTTTTGTTTTTTTTACAGCTCTGAATCTTCAAGTTACTTTGGCTTCCTATTTTAGAAAAGCTAGTTTTAATGCTAATTACTGTCGTTGTGCTAATTGTTTTCGAACTCTTTTTGAAGGATTTGAGGGCGCGTGAAGATGTTTTATATGTCAAGAACATTGCTATCGTAGTATATTTTCTATATGTTACGCATTAGACATTTGAGATCTTAGGTTTAAATTTCGTTTTTCATAAATACGTCGGAAGAAACAAACATTTCACGCCTCACGGTATTCCTACACATGGACAGTCCACTTTACAATGTTGTTGTTTTAAGCTTAAAAGAAAGTTCCGAACTGAAAAGTTAACTTGACGTGGAATTGATACGATTTTCTTGTCTTTTTCTTTTCGGAAAAATCGAATTTTATTTCCGGTAAAACTGCTAAAAGATAGACGCGTGTACAGAAATCGACACTTCAGCGCCGAGGTCCGTTTTCTCCCCGCGTTCTCACGGCTCCCTTTCATACGACGGGGGGATTAAGACAAGATATTTACATTTTAAGATCTGAAAATTTTAGGATAATGAAGTCACTGTAACGTCCAGACGTGATGTTTTTTCGGGGGTTGAGGTTGAGTTGGTCACGTGACTTCTAAAAATGGAGGGGGGAAAATTGTTTTAATAATATTGCTATAACGACACGCTAATATTAACAACAATAATAATAATAATAATAATAATAATAAGGGAATTTCCCGTCTCGATATAAAAAAAATTAGAAAATTTTTTTAGAATTCGCTTTGTATATATAAATCTTAGAAAAGTGAAGTTTGAATTTATCTATTAATTGCTTTAAAACACTTTTGTGAAATTCCAGCATGAAAAAGACCATAAACAATAAAGCTTTCTGTAAAAAAAAAAAAAAAAGCCACCTTTTTTTTTTTTTTTAAATCTGCAATTTCAAATTAACGATCCTATATTTTACCCCCCACCCCACCATATTTTTATAAACCGCTTTGATGTGATGGCTAATCGCGATCCAGATCACCGTGGTGACATCAGCGGGTACCGGATCTCGCGTATAAAACAATAAGCTTTCTCATTTTCTCTCTCCTGGGTTTTGTGGCAGAGCCAGTGGAGTTTGGAGGTTGTTTGTTGCCGAACACAGGTGCAGACCCCCCCCCCACACACACACACGATAAATAGACCCAGTAGCAAGGACTGCTGTGACAGAATGCCTTTTCACACCTGAGTGGGCCGAGTGCAAGGCGACAGGCCACAGCTCCCCGACGTGTCACACACACTCACTCTCTCTCTCTCTCTCACACACACACACACACACACACACACACACACACACGTACCCGCACTGTATTTAACTCTGAGCCCTTGAGTCTCAGATAGTTTAAAGGCCGTAAACGCCGTATGTTGAGGGTTGGTCCATTTAACTGCATTTATATACGCACACATGCACGCGCACACACACACACGTGCACGCAGACGCAGACGCACACGCAGGGCAGGACCCAGAGGATCCCAGCAGATGGGTGCAGCCCAGCAGAACCGAACAGGTCCATATGAAACCATCATCCACTATTACACTCTATTACAAAGTGACTCTGAGCCCATTATATATCATTACAGCCCAGAAGCAAGTGGAATCATAAGAGCACACACACACACACACACACACACACACACACACACACACACACACACACACACACACTCGAACTCAAGCATAATGAGTCAAGAATTAGCCAGACACCTGAAGGTCAACGCTAGCAGAAAACGATGGAAAATTGAGCACAAAAAAAGGAAGAAAAAAAGAAAAGAAAAGAAAAAGAAAATCATTTACTTTGTATCTCATACACACACACACACACACACACACACACACACACACACACACACACAACAGCAACAAATTTCTTTACGTTTCTGAAAATTTCAATTGAAAGAAGAAAAAAAAATCTTCACCTTACGAACGCTCTGCCTTAAATAAATAAATAAATAAATAAATAAATAAATAAATAAATAGCTAGCTTTGTTTTAATGTGAATAAATGATGTGGGGTGGGGTGGGGTGACGATTTCATATTAAAAATCTCAAATTGAAGTCTTCACCCAAGTCCTTTTCAGTAGCAGGGATCGTGCTTGATTATTCAATTATTATTCGTATTATTATGAAAATTAAGGTTAAAGCGAGGTTTCTTTTTTGGTTCTTTAAAAACATTAGTCATTACATTAGTGCCATTTGGCAGACGCCCTTATCCAGAGCGACTTACATCCCTCACTTGAGGGTTAAGGGCCTTGCCCGAGGGCCCCGCAGAGGCAGTGTCTTAAGCACTGAGCTACCACTGTCCACAACAACATTAATTCACTTCGTTTCTCGCATGTTGAGGAAGAAAAAGAAAAAACATGATGTTTAAACCAATCTGTCTGGAAATAATAATAATAATAATAATAATAATAATAATAATAATAATAATAATAATAATAATTAGTGAAACTTTTTAAATTCTTACTGAAAACAGGAATCAGACGGAGATTTTCCTGTCATAAATCGATTGTTGGAATCTCCTTCACCTTATTCTTTTGTCTCTCTGTGCACTAGCGCTCACCGTATGGCCTTTTCATCAGACAAGCTACCTAATTAGACTGCGTGTGTGTGTGTGTGTGTGTGTGAGATGGGTCGAGTGACTGCTCTGTGCTGTGCGATCCTGGCAGCCCATTTCATGCTTTATCACGTCTTTTAATTGACAAACAACCTGCTCTTTTCTCTTATGCTGAGGTCTATATTCCAACACACTCCTGTGTGTGTGTGCGTGGGTGTGTGTGAGTGAGAGTGAGTGTGTGTGCAGATGTTCCAGCTTGCCCCTTGACGTTTGGCAGAGTGTGTGTGACTGTCACATGCCTTCTCAGCCCCGTGAATCTTTGGGGAGCGAACGCTTCCTGAGTTTGCCAATTACCCACTTTACTCAACAACACACACACACACACACACACACAAAAGAGTGAGTCTGTGAGAGATAGTTTTGACAGTGTGGGCACCTTTGTCTGGTCCAAAGACAAAAGTGTGTGTGTCTGTGTGTCTTACCGTTAGATGGTATTGCCTCCAGATGTCTGGACAGGCCTGTTGAGAGAGAGAGAGAGAGAGAGAGAGAGAGAGAGAGAGAGAGAGAGAGAAAGAGGGAGAGAGACAGGGAGGGAGAGAGAGAGAGAGAAAGAGGGAGGGAGAGGGGAAGAGAGAGAGACAGAAAGAGGGAGAGAGAGAGAGAGAGTGAAAGATGGGGAGAGGGAGAGAGAAAGAGGGAGAAAGAGAGAGGGAGAGGA
>JAQMCW010000013.1:1552229-1563338 GCA_030068335.1 Chrysichthys cranchii
CCCCCCCCCCCCCCCCCCCCCCCCCCCCCCCCCCCCCCCCCCGCCCCCCCCCCCCCCCTACGGTCTGATTGGTCACAGTTTTAAGGCACGTCCAGAGTTTTAACAGGCGTCAGTCCTGAACCCATAAACAAACGAACAAAACAAAAAATACCCAAGCAGCTTTTCAACATGCGACCTTTCCACCTTCTCTCGTCCGTTGCATCGCTCTTTCCATATAGACTGATTCAGTGTTTGTGTACACAGATGCAACCATATTCAATAAATTTAGAAGGACCAGCAGCGAGGTGACCCCAATACCCAATGAGTTCGTATATATAAGTTCCTGTCTCGGGACATTGATAATATCACAAGAGCGCAACAGCTCAACGATTCCCAACGTAGAAACCCTTACGCAATGCCTGAGTGACCACAATGAGCTTACTTAATAACTCATAAGCACCAGTTTACAGTTCCAGCACAGGCTCCAGCCAGCTGATCAGGTGTACTGGGAGACCAGGTGGCTCCAATCCTGGAGAGCTGAGAACATTTTGGGATTTTGGGTTAAATGATGTGTAGTCTCAAACAGCAGACTGACCTTTCACCTGGTACCTGATTGTCACTAATAATTAAAGCAGATGTCCTGGACTCATCACACACACATACATGATGAAGCCACAGCTGCCCTGGATGCATCACTGGAGGCCTGTTTAAAAGCAAAAGACTTTTTGCTTGAGTCCTGACCTTTAACTAGGCACTCATGTGTGAAGTGTGATGACCTGTGCAGTGAAAATCCCAGCAGCTATCCTGAAATTCAAGGGAAAACGCTGGCTAACTCTGATTTGTAGCAAGCCTAGCCGCAGGCTGTATCCTAAATAGCTCCTTAGGGCCTACAGAGCGCGCTCCAGAGCGCGTGGAATCCATGACGTCCCGCCCTAGGTAGTGCGCGTGTCTAGAACGTAGGACGCAATTTGCGACTCCGCCTCCGAGAACGACCCGAGCTTGTTTTGGTTACAAGTCAGCTTTTTTTTATTATTATTATTATTATTATTATTATTATTATTATTAAAAAACCTCACAAACAACCTGTTGTTATCGTACATTATATTCAAAACAGAGTCTGTCCGGGGGTTAAAAGACCCTTTAAAAAAGCGTTTAAAAAGATCCCTTCCGTGTCCACACACAGCTAAGTAAGACAAGAAGCACGCGCCGCATTCTGAGTGATATCCACGTGTGTGCCCTGCGCGAGGAGCCGGATGTGTTAATAGACAGGTTAAACACGAGATTATTCAAGCTTTCCGAGAACAGACACAAGCGATCACAAAAGCTCCCAAGACATTGACTTTGTTTGGAAAACTATAGGCTGACCTGTTTGTTTAGTTTCCCCGCATTGAAGCGAGACAACACGGGAGAACTTCCGGTCTGTGAGAAGGCAAGAAAAATGGTTGGCCAACTGGTAACTATCACGGGGACGACGCGCTGCAAGCAGGACTATCCCGGAGTTGAAGAAAAGCCTCGTGTTCATTTGTTTAGGAAGATTTCCTCCTATGTTCATTTTCTACACCAGGAAACATCCCATTTATTTCCATTACAGATTCACATACTATTAATTAACGTGTTATTTCACTAATAAACTATTTCAACTTGCATTATTAGGCTATACAGTACTTATTAACAGAACCCCCCCCCAAAAAATCATTCAGTATAAAATTGTGTTTTCTACTTGTAGATCCATCCAAGCTGATATCATTTATGGATATTTCTATTCAGCCGAGTTTAACGCACATACGTTCGACTGCCTGTTCAATTAGGTTTCAAACTATAACTAAATCCTGAATCACTTTAAAACCGCCGTAGAGGCCTATAATAAAGTCAAATCATAAACGTAGCAATACAGTCATAAGTCCCCGGGGGTTCCTGAACGCCATTTTAAGAAACGCATGCAGCCAAATGATGCCAGGGTTTCACCGAGTCCAGGACTTTATTAAAATATGCGGGTGATTCAAGAGAAAATGTTACAAGTGAATAAGTGAGAGCGTTCCAAAAGGTGTTCCGAGAATAAAACAACATTACATTACATTACATTACATTACATTACAGTCATTTTGGCAGACGCCCTTATCCAGAGCGACTTACATTTTTATCTCATTTATACAATTGAGCATTTTGAGGTTAAGGGCCTTACTCAAGGGCCCAACAGTGGCAGCTCAGCAGTGCTTGGATTTGAACTTCCAAAAGTCTGATCAGTAGGCCAACGTCTTACCCCCCTGAACCACCCCCTGCCCCTTACAAAGTGTCAAAAAAAGGCCAAGGGTGGGCACGGGTGGTTTTTTTTTTGTTTTTTTTTGATCATGTGCAACAAACAGTGCAAAATATATTACACTTCAGGGCAATTTCTGCAGACGTTATGAATCACGTTGTAGGATTGCGTGTATTTTCTCCAAATTGCGAAGCCACGGCGCCAACGGCGTACTGATTTTACACGGACGTTCATTTTGTAAGGCTACGAACTCAATCGGAAACATTTTTCATCGCTTGCCGTCAGTGTGCTCTAGCCACTGTGTATTATAAGAGACAGAAAGGTCTAGAAAATCATATCGGCACATTTTGATAATATTGTATGAGCAATAAATAGGCAGAATTTAGGATGATTAGCTTCCAAGCGGATGCTGGGGTTACATACAATACTCTCTTCTGTAACTGTTAAATCGTACAGTGACAGTTTCAGTGGTTTAGTCTTGTCTTTTCATTTGGAGAGAAATAAAGATTTTTTTCCCCACACCTAGATCCAAACAGCCCTCAAAATAAGCTGTGTGTGTGTGTGTGTGTGTGTGTGTGTGTGTGTGTGTGTGTGTGTGTGTGTGTGTGTGCGTGTACGTGTGTGTGCGTGAGATTTCTTTTTTAAAAACACTTTTCATACGAGACGTTTATCAGTTACTGAACAAAAAGGCAGGAGATGAAACGGGCGTGGTTTGAATGCCATCTGATTCTCCACGCATGGAAAGGCCATCAAGCCGGCGCATCGTTTCCATTCCTAAAGGTTACGCTTCCTCTGAAAATAGGAAAAACCAAAGGCCTAACTTCCCTCGCTTTGTCGTATTTCTTTTTAAATAGCTAGTGGATTTCGAGTTAAGGTTTGGGGGAGGATTTGTTCGGAAACTCCCCAGAACGTCTGGAGGAAAAGCAAAACGCCCACTGACGAACGTGGAGAAGCTCAGGCTCTCATCTAATTCTTCTTCAGATGCCTCACTTTATCACCCCGCTTCATGAGGAACATTTTATTCGGTAAAGGAAGACAAAATGGCCGCCTCCTCGCCCTCCGCGTACTTCAGCCCTGCCTTCATTGCTTTGTTTTTTTATATATATATATATATTATATTATATGAAGTAAGGCCATATTATAATCTGACAAATCAACAATATACCGCAGAAAACCTGCTGTACGGGTCTGGCAGGAAGACGATTTTTCAAGAAGCAAATTACACATTTCCTTGTCTCTGCCTCACCTCAATATGGTGTACTTTTTTAAAAAATAATTTAAAGTAAGGGGATATAGTTAGACCTCAGGGACCTCTGATGCACCTTTAAAGCTTTATTAATTCAAGGTACACCGCATATTTGACCTTCTCTGAGAAAACACACACAGGCACACACTGAAGGTAGAAAACAGTTCCACTTCAGCAAGAAGGTGAAGGACTGTTTGGTACCTAAGAGTACCTAAAGTGATTAAAATATAGGCACGTGAAGAGGGGAAACCACATCAGGGACACTCTCCCATATCGAGTGCAATTTTTTTTTCCGCCCTAAATATATTTTCCATAAAAATTCCAAACGCGAGGGCGAAATTTTCTGCTTTTTTCAAGTTTTGCGAAATTTGAAACGCATAAAATGACCGTCGACAGAATACAGACTCCTCCGAACTCCATATTGCACGGCTGCGTGGTTCTTCCTCATTGAGAGCTCCCCTTGCATTGAGAGGGTCTGTCATGGGTTGCGGAGGCCCGGTTTGACCCCTGCGTGTCACTACACATCACATGGGGTTCGGGAACAAAAAGCCTCGTGGTGAAACCTCATGTCTTCTTTTGTTTGGCCTGGGGCAGGGCCAAACGCGTACACCCAGGTTTACAAGGCCGGGCCCGGCTCCGCGCTCTTCTCCACACACGCCCGCGCACGATAACACGGCTTATTGTTTACAGAGGCTTATATATACACTAGTTATTGTATCAAATTGATTGTTCACAGTCAAGACCCCAGAGGACGCCTAACGACGTGAGTTCACATTAAAATGCTGGATCATTGTCATAGGAAGGCTGTAAAACATTGTAAATGTGTGTGTTTGGGAGGGTTTTTTTAGATTCATAATGTACTTACAAGGCATCGTGGGCTGATGTGAAAATCTGAAAAACCTGATAATTGTTTTTTTTTTTTCCTCCCAAGAGTAAATTGTTATGTCTGTTATTTCTATAATTCCATCCTGGTGTTATGAGCGGTGTTAGTCATGCTGTACAGTTGTTATTGTTATTATTCCAGGAATGAGATTTATATTCATGAATCATGCCACACGGCGCTGTCTTTCTGGGGGTTTGGGTTGTTTTTTGGGTTTTTTTAAATAGGTGATGAATTTAGTGTAAAATGAAATGAAAAGACAAAAAAATATATATTTTAGAAAAGAAATAAAAAAGAAAATAAATGAAAAAAAAAAGAAAAAATAATTGTTTTGGGACCTGAGAACATGGAGTGGTTCCCTTTTTCTTTCCTTACTTCCTTCGGTAGAAGGGGAAAACAGGATGTTTTATTTCTTCAAAATTACGGGGGGGGGTTGGGGTTTTTTTTGTTTGTTTTTTTTTTTTTTGTTTTAAAAAAAGCTTTAATTTTATTTCTTAAGAGCACCAAAATGCAGTGAAATCCTTATTGATTGATTGATTGATTGATTGATTGATTGATTGATTGATTGATTGATTGCTAGAAATGCCTAGGATGCCTCCAGAAAGCTTCCCATGCTTTTACAGCTTCTTTTCCAGAAGTGTCTGGATTTAAATGAGGTGATAAAAACAACCTTTCACACTTTTGAAGAAACTTTTAAGATTAAAAAAAAAGAATTATTTTTTTTTTTGGTTGTTTTTTTTTCTTTTTGCTAACTGGCCAACATCCATAATGGAAAAACAAAACCCCTCACCACCACAGGAGCTTCATTAATGTCGTTGATCTTTCCCCTCCTATTTATTTGTTTACTCATTGTTTTAATTGTCCGCTTTGGTTCCTGCGTCTCGCTCTAACGCGATTATTTCCGGTTCCACCCGGGCAGCGCGCGCCTCGCTCAGCCAATCAGCGGCGCTCCCGAAAATAATTACAGTATTAATGAAATTAATGAGGAAATGGAAAGCGCGGCGCGTTTCGGCAAATAATATTGGAATGCCACGAGGAGAAATAAATAAATAAATGAATAGATAAATAGATAAATAAAGAACAGGAGGCAAGCCCCCCCAGCCCGGATCCTGAGACTTTAGGCGAGCCAGTGGAACTGCTCTGTGAATTGCTGTGATCATAATTTGGGTTTGGCGTCCTGAGCGTCTCTATGCATCACTTCATTTCGATTTTGGGAGGAGAAATGTTTCATTATCTCTAACCCTTCTGACGTAAACTGTTGTAAATAAACGCCTGTGTGGTCGGGTTCACAGTGCACTGAGTAGCTACGGGCCACACGTGGTCTACAGGAGCCGTGCAGATGTCCAGTCACGTGACACATTAAAGGGAAGTGTGTTAGGAAGATGTTGAAGCACCATGAGCTGTACTGGATACATAAACTCCTCAGTTGGTGTTGGGATGATGATGATGATGGTGCTGCTGCTGCTGATGGCAGTGATGATGATGGTGATGATGACGATGATGTGGTGATGATGGACAATTACTATTTTCTATTTAAAAGCAATTATATTATAATTTTATACATTGATGCATTATTAATATTAATGGGAGTAATGATATTAATGATTAATATTAATAACGATATTATTATTATTATTATTATTACTATTATTATTATTATTATTATTATTATTAATAATAATAATAATAATAATAATAATGTCCAGAACTTGGTCTAATTATTATGGATTTAAGATAATCAGAAACTTTTTTTTTTCTTTTAATGCCTTCGTCTACGATAAAGTCATTAAGTGCAGTAATGCCTGCTCTTTCGCAGTGCTGTGAAGCTTTGGCGTGGGTTTTTTTTTTCTTTCTTTAGGTAAATAAAATAATCAGACAAACAGAAATCTGTGTGTCGGAAAACGAATCAGCATGATTTGGGGTGGAAATGTTTCTCACGTACCAGTACACACCACACCATGCAGCACTATCATTTCCAATGATTCTCTTTGCACCGAGACACCAAGGATGAAACACACGCTAAGGATCAAGTGCAGAATAGACCTGAAACCGAGCTGAGAGGAGAAGAGAAGAGAAACGAAAGTGCGAGCTGAAACCAGTTCCTTGAGCTGAGGTCGATGTAAGTAAGTAAGTGCGTGTGAAAACACGCCATGACCTTTGTTGCACAAACCTGACAACAGATAGAGTTTGAGAGAGACACACACACAAACAGAAACTGCTGAAGATCGCCGACCTCACCACATGCCCCGGATCACTTCCACCTGCAGAAACCCACCTCCGCTGCCGTCACTTCCAGTTTCTCTTCACACTTAGACCTGCACCCTACCTACCTACAGCTTCATACAACTCTACATGTAGTTATCACTTAATCCTGATGCACAGATCCACACCAAGAACTACGGCTTACGTGCTAAATGTTTGATTGAGTCATAAATATTACAAGAGTCAGCTCAGCCACTGTAAGAGCTCATTCAGACCAATGGGTGTTACCTCAACACTTCTGGAGCTCATTCACCGTTTAGGCCTAATTCATCAACACAGCTTTTCTTACCCATTTTCAGAGGGTTAATTCCCCAACGTGGTGCATGTCTAACACTGTAGGTGTTAATCCGACGCTCTAAATGTTGAGCCTGACTCGGAAATGTAGGCCTGGGTGACCTTCACCACTTTAAGTGTTAACATACAGTATGTGCTAATTCGTCACTGGACCTAAACCACTTCAACACTTGAATCGGTAATTCAGCCTTGCGGCCTAAGGCGTCCGTAAATGGGGTTAATTCCCCAACGCAGCGTGATGTGTTAATTCAGTAGGCCTTTCAAACACTGTAGGTGTTAATTCAACACTGCAGCATCAATACATCATCATCATCATCATCTTATACCGCTTATCTGGGGGTCGGGTCGCGGGGGTAACAGCCTAAGGAGTGAGGTCCAGACTTCCTTCTCTCCAGCCACCTCCTCCAGCTCTTCCGGGGGAACACCAAGGCGTTCCCAGGCCAAACGGGAAACATAGTCCTCCTCCCGATTGGACACGCCCGGAACACCACACCAGGGAGGCATCCAGGAGGCATCCTTATCAGATGACCAAGCCACCTCAACTTGTTCCTCTCAATGTGGAGGAGCAGCGGCTCTACTCCGAGTCCCTCCTGGATGGCCGAGCTTCTCACCCTTATTTAAGGGAGAGCCCCATCACCCTGCAATGGAAACTCGTTCGGGCCGCTTGTAACCGCCTTCTTGTTCTTTCGGTCATTAGCCAGCTTCAATTCAATTCAAGTCAATTTTATTTATATGTTGCTTTTAACAATGGACATTATTAATTATTAATCTATAAACGTATATACACGTATATCCTCATACAGTATATCCCTAATGAGTAGCCTGTGGCCACGGTGGTGAGGAAAAACAAGAGGAAGAAACCTTGAGAGGAACCAGACTCAAAAGGGAACCCATCCTCATTTGGGGGACACCGGATAGTACCGTTATAACGAACTCAGTTCTGTAACCATGTGACACATTAATTCACTGCATAACATTGCAGATGTAATTTCATGATGTACCTGTGTTAATGAATTTAGCATTTTGTAGCCGCTAATTCAACACTCTAGGTCTACCCTTCCCAAACTTAGGGCTGTGACCCAAAATGGGTCACGGATCCGTTTTTATTGGGTCGCCAACTGGCGTTCGTGATCGTGGCTTCTGGCTGAGGTGATGCTGTATGATTTCTGTCCTGCCCTCAGTGCTGATCTCGTGTATGATGCCGAAAAAGAAAATACAAGCCAGAGTTGATTAGCATTGCCTTCACCCAAGCCATTCAAAATGGAAAGAACAGGCCTCTTATATTCAGTGTGTTCATACAGGTCTTGTGCGAGTTTGTCATGAGGTGGGGAGAAACTTAACATTGTACTCAGAAGGTTGATGTGCTGTGATGTACATTTAGAATGAAACGAAGACTTTTCCTAAGCATTTTAACCTCATGGCGTGTCGTGTTCTTTATCAGTAGTTTAAAAATGGAGATGTTACGCCAATTCGTGATGGATTTTTGGAAGCCTGGGTCCCTCAGAGACACCAAACTTCTCTTCTGGGTCTCGAGTTGAAAAGGTTTGGGAACCCTCGCTCCAACACCTTATGTTCTCCTACAAGTCGAGGCGAAATGCCAGAGCCCGTGCTAACCCTTGATATTACGTACGTTATCGTAAGTTATGGGTGAATTCAGGTGTTAGGCTAGGTGTTCAATCAATCCCACGTGTGTTCATGGGCTCATAAAAACACTGGATCTCATATAAAGGCCATTGTAGCCTCGGGGTGAATTCCCAGCATGGGTTAGCCTGTGGGCTAATTCAACCCTGAAGGTGTTAAATGAATCCTCCGTGCGCTCCTAAAAGCACTGCTAATGTGTGTACAGAGTGGATTACTGTACTTCACACGACTATCGAGGTTATTGTAGGTTATGGGTTAGTTAGCCTGTGTGCTAGCTGCAAGCTGACTCAGAATTAGCTTCTAGGCTAAAGGTGTTGCTCAGTTGCTAGGCTGCTATAGGTGCTCATTTGGCCCCTGTGCGCTAGCTCAACAGCCTGGTGTGTGTTGAGACGTAATTAATACTGGGGAAAGCTGACAAACACTGGAGGTGTTCACCCATCACTGCATGCTCACGTGCACGCGCTGCGCGTTCATTCAGCACTTTGTGGGCGCCTTATTGCAGGCTGGGGGTTCATTCAGCCCTGGGGTTCATCCCTCTTCTCTGGGTACCCTGGGGAATCAGACCTGAGGGTCGTGTGTATCACACACACACACACACACACACACACACACACACCGGGTACTCCCTCACGTGCACGCCTGGGCACGTTAGGAAACAAGGCATATAGCGTTAATTAAAAGCTTGACCTTGGGTCGGTATTATCCCCTCTGACCTGCAGGCTACATCATTTTAAATTAATATCATCCTGAGCTTCATTATTCTCATTAATCTCCCTCTGAGCTACCGCAAACTATTATTATTATTATTATTGTTGTTGTTGTTATTGTTATGATGATGATGATAATGATTATTATTATTTTTGTTATTATTATTATTATTATTGTTGTTGTTATTATTATTATTATTATTATTATTATTATTATTATTATTATTATTATTATTATAAGCCTCGCGGACGGAACTCAAAGCAGTCGAACACTTCCGGTGCTGAAGGGAAACATTTTGAATTAAAGTAACCAGGGGGGAAATTAAAGCTAGCTTACCTTGGTTACTTAAAAATTTAACAAGAAAAGAAGAAGATAACAGTCTAAATAATTATACAGACAGCACGAAATTTGGCGTCGGACCTGTTTATATTCGAGGATGAGTTTGACTTTATTACATCCTGAAGACCAAAATAAAATTGTGAACATTTAGGCTAAACAGGCATCGTGCTGAAGGAGTCAGTAAAATCCTCGGAGAGCCTTTAAGCTCGGGGAAAAATAAATAAGTACGTAATAATAATAATAATAATAATAATAATAATAATAATAATAATAATAATAATAGCGCGCGCGTTAACGCAGTTCGTCTCAATTTACGGCGAATGTTCTTTTTTTTTTGTCTTTCTCGTTCTGTGCTGTAAAACCCTAACCCTAAAATGTTGCTGTAAATCTAACCAATCGATTCATATCTACTGATTCGATCATTTAAGAGCCGATACCAGGTGCTTTTCTTACCTTTATGTCCATATTTATATCCTGGACTCGTGTAGAGATCCGTGGACAAGCTCCATGTCGACACTGGAAAGGGAAAGGGAAAAAACAAAAACAAAAACAAACAAACAAACAAAAAAAACCCAAAAGAAAGACAAATTAATTAATTCATTTTAAAAATCCAGGGGTTTTTTGTTTGTTTGTTTTTTTATTTTATTTTATTTTATTTTTATAAACTCTTACAGTGTCTATCTGGGAGCTGTGCACTTTTCTTTTTTTACAGATTCTTATTTTTTTCTGTTTAATATAATATACTACATTATATACTATGCAAATATATATATATATATATATATATATATATGCGCGTCTTTGCTCATCACATCCTTATACTACGATGCAACAAGTATCTCTGAAGGAGAGGTCGTTGTTGAGGTCAAGGTCTCTGAGGTGAGTTAAATACACTCTGTGGGGGGAAAAACAAGAAGAAACAAAAAGAAGAAGAAGAAACAAACTTCCTACCAGCATGGCTGAGAGATTACACACACACACACACACACACACACACACACACACACACACACACACACACACACACACCAACCCATCTAGTTATCTAGCCAGACCCTGAGCAAGAACTTCTCATGGTCGCCTCTTGTACTTGTCATGAACTCAGGTTCAGTTACAGGAGAACAGAGTGAGGATGGGACATCAGCACGTGCTGCATGCACGCACCAAGTGTCCGACTCTCCATCATGATCCACCCAAGTGTGTGTGTGTGTGTGTGTGTGTGTGTGTGTGTAAACAAACGTGTGGGGCAAAATAAAAGTGTTTAGTTATAAATGAAATGTGCATGAAGTTTTTAATTCCCCTGCTGATCTGTTTTTCACTCGAGCCCAAATCCCATGACAAAATGACAAAACACACACACACGCACACACACACACACACACGCACACACACACAAGAGAAAGCAAAACTTGTAAAAAAGTTTCCCAAACAAGTGTAACAGATGTGCGAGTGCGTCTCAGAGAGACAGAGAGAGAGAGAGAGACAGAGAGAGAACATAAGCAC
>JAQMCW010000013.1:1608752-1632112 GCA_030068335.1 Chrysichthys cranchii
CACACACACACACACACACACACACACATACACATACACACACACACACACACACACACACACACACACACACACACTTCTAAAGTACACAGCTCTGGCGCTGGATGCTTTGGAGTCCAGCACCTTCCGAGTTGAATCAGGTGTGTTTGAACTGGAAAATAATCACCATACTGTGCTGGACTCTAACCAGACCAAACCACGGTGGGACTCCCCAGGGGGTAATCGCACGGTTGGTTCACATGTGTGTGACACAGGCTTGCACTGCATAGAGAGAAGCAAGAAGTTTCCTTATCCTGACACATTTCCGTACACATTCTTATACTAAGCTAGCTTTTTTCGTTCATTTGTTCTTCAGTAAACATTTCATCCTGGTCAAGCTCGCCCCAGATCCAGGTGCTTATCCTGGGAACACTTTGTATGAGGTGGGAATACGCCCTGGATTTGATTTGATGCCAGTCCATTGCAGGGCACGACACAAATTCACCCCAGGGGCAGTTAATCTTAGCCAGTCCACCTTCCAGGACGTTTTTGGGAAACAAGAAGAAACCAGAGAACCCTGAGGAAACACGCAATCACAGGGAGTTCGGGAATGAACCAGTAACCCTGGAGTTCCAAACTGGACCTGGGGACACTCTGTCACTGAGGTTCTATAGGAGTGTTGGAGGTTTTATGGGGTCTGTGAACCAGGGAAGTGAAATACTTCCCGTCTGAGAACGTAGTCCTGCCTCTGACCAGATCATCTAAACACGATTTAGCTCTTCATTTACAACAAAAATTTTGATTGAAGAAGCCATGAAAGCGGCCTACGAAAAAGCTTTCGCCGGACTCAACATCTGCCCCTAGACTTCCTTTATAAGTGACTGTTCATTCGACAAGTTTTTTTTTCCCCTCAGTACTGGGAAATATATTGACTTTATTGTTCATAATAATCTATAAATGCAGTAGATAGAAAGTAAGTTGAAAAATAATGAAGTATTCCTTTAATGTGTGTGTGTGTGTGTGTGTGTGTTTGTGTGTGTGTGTGTGTGTTTTATTTGCAGTGTTCCAGCAGGAATACGGTTCTCTTTTAGGCTCAGAAAGAGCAGCTTCTTCAGGCCTTTTTCCCAGCCAGACCACACAACCTGCAGGTACCCTGAACACACACACCCCAGATACAAGGCGCATTCCTATACACACGTTCTATAATTACATAGTTAAATTTGTGCAAAACACCAGAGCTCCATCCATCCATCTCCATCTTTCTCTCTCATCACCTCTCCTTTCTTGTTCTCCTCTCACCCCTCCTCTAATGTGCGTCTGATTGAGAAAAACAGTCCGTTTTTTTCTTTTTCTTTTCTAAAGTCAGTGTGTCACTAAAGGCTTTTCATCTTTAAGAGGTCCATCAGCACTTATTACCAGCACACACTGATCGAGACGGATGTGTGTCTTCACATCTGGAAATGGGTTTCTTCCTGCAAAGAATAATGACTTGAGATCTCAGTAACAATAACACCACGGAGTAAGACTGGCGGAGCATTGTGTTCCTCTCCAGCACGGCCATCTTAAAATAAGACCTATATACGGTTACCACACTGACGCTAATAATAATAGAAGCAAAAGCAAAGTTTATGAATTTCAGTATTATTACACAGCCAAGGATTATTTCCACCGTCATGGGTTTAGTGTTGGCGTTTTCACAGGCTCAAGAGAGTGAAAAATCCGAATAGGTTCTGGTGACCACGACGTATTTTAGCATGTAAAATCAAAACCTTTGGGATCGCATACACATGTACAGGTGCTCCCATGTGACGATGGCCCGATTTAAGGTTTTTTGAAGTTACACTGATGATTGCGATACGTTAAAAATTGTCAAATTTTCTGAAAATATTTAAGATTCGTGGGCAGGCATCGCTGGCAGGCCAGCGTAACTGCGTATGACGTAAGATATGTTCGGACGACACCCGCCTTGCGTGATGCCTCACTCTCTCCTGCAACTCACGGACTTACCTTGTGTATCGGTGTACCGTACAGTGCATTACCACATGTTTTTTGTGTGCTTCAAGAGCCAATTTTAATTCAAAAGCATGTCTTCTAAACACCCCAGGATGTCTCCTACAGGAAAAGACTCCTGGGTAGGCTAGGCTAAGCTACCTAAGCTAGGCTAAGCAGTGGTTCGGCATAGGATATTTTCCACTTACGATGGAGATATCAGAACGCATCTCCACCGTAACCTGAGGACTACCTGCATATGCCTTCATTTTGCTGGAAATCGTGAGTCCAGCATTTATTTCTTCAAACAGATCCATTGTTCATGTCTCATTTCGAAGCCAACATGTTTTAACCCCGGAATCAAATAAAACCAGCAGAGGAGAAAGATTATGCAGTCGATTCATTCTCAAAACCAAGCAAGAAAATAGGGTTAGTGTAATATAGCTCTTATCAGTGGCTTGAGTCGTCGCTCTGACACGACAATGAAGCCAGCCACGGCCTCCTGATGTTAATGCTCGTGGTTCTAAATCAGAAAGATTTTGGTGACGTGTATTTGACAGCCATGGATTTTTTTTATTTTTTCATTTTTTGCAACAGAAACCGTCCGGAACGTTCTCAAATTCTTCCTGATTTGAATGGAAATTGGGTATGTCGGCCATTTTGGAAACGGAGGCTTCGCTTGAATGTGGTCCAGAGTCTAAAAATTTTATCGCTAAACTAGTATGTAGATTAACCCAAACTAACCCTTTATTTAATGGGTGAAGGACTGTATTTGGTAACTTCAACAGATATCCAAAAGGCCAAACACCCCCCCCCCCCATGCCTCTCTGTGAGGTCATTGATGCACATGGATTTCTCCCATCCGATCTATATGTTCATTTAATTGTACATGTTTGCCTTTTATGTAAATATATATATATATATATATATATATATACACATCCCAAAAAGGGTTAATGCTAATCTGAATGACGGACACTGTTTGTCCTCCAGGATCTCCGTATTACTACGGCGCAGCCGCACGGGGTTCAGGACCTGCAGCCACGGCCACAGCCAGCGCCTACGATCGCCACTGAGAGGAGAGGAGGAGTGAAAAAGAGGAGAGGAAAAGAGAGAGAGGAGAGCTACGTGAAGCGAAGGAGAGACAAACAGAGACAGAGAGAGAGGGAGAGACTCCATCCTTTTTCACATCACTCACACTGAAGCTTGCGTGCTTTTATCCAGAACTTTTGCTTGTGCAGCCATGCTGGGCCAAACACACACACACACACACACACACACACACACACACACACACACACACACAAACATCACCACAAGTAGCAGGATCTCCACTAGAAATGTAGAGATTTAAAACTAGCTAGCACCTATTTCTATGGTACTTATCTGATGAAATCATGACATACACAATGTTAGATCGCTGTAATAAGAAGAATTAAAGTCGTTTTTTTTAGTAACATACGTCAAAGTCATATTATACTGCGAAGTGCACAGAATTGTCGTCGGTGACTTATAAAAGGCGGAGCGTGGAAGCGCCTCCTCTCTTTCTCCGTGTAGATAAACGCTCTTTACTCGTGTACAAAATGCCCTGTACGTTTGTCAGAATTAAAGCTATTTATAATGGAGACAGAGTAATATATATTAAAAAATACAACAAAAAAAAAATTGTACGTGTAAAAAGTTTACCGCGGACGCAAGTTCCAATTCTAGCAGGATACTTTTAAAAAAAAAAAAAAAAAAAAAAAGAAGCAAAAAAAAAAAAGAAAGAAAGAAAAAGAAAGATAAAAAATCTCAGCTTTTTGAGGTTTTTGGTAAAAAAAATTCCAGTTTTTCGCTCCGATAAGATACGACCGGTGGACGGGTCGCCGGTAAAAGAGAAGCAAGGCCGTTTTTTCCGAAGCCGCCTCTAGCTACGCGCCAACAAAATTTCGTAGGCGGTTAGGTAGCGTTTTTGTTTTTCCTAACACAGCATTACTTCGTTTTTACGTGGGTGTATACTCTTACGTAGACTCATAACTCTTTAGGGTTTAGTTTTTGTTCAACGGAGAAAAAAAAACCCTGTCATTTTGAAACCGTTATACCTGTATATGCATATCGTCTTACGGCTAATTTCAGCGGGAGCGTGGTATGAAAATTTGAAGCCGGTCCACGAGGGAGGGATGTTGACGTGACGCTCTTTACACATGTACATGTGCACATTTTGGTTCTCCAACATACAAGTGATACAAAGGTACTGAAATGTACGCTGGCTCCTCTAAGTAATTAAACAAAACAAGGTTCCCTTAAGAGGGAACCACCACAATCACAAGGTGTTTGTACCTGGAAAACATGTTTTCTCTTCTTTTCGTTTTTTTTCTTCTTTCCTCCAGTGGAGAAAGTGCTGTCAGTCTCCTGAATATCCCCAAAGATCCATTTCAAGACAAATCATTCAGCGATACGTCCCTCCCTCCTTCTCTTCCTCCCTCCCTCCCTCTCTCTCTCTCTCTCTCTCTCTCTCCGTCTTTATCTCCAAGTGCTCGTTCTTTCATTCTGCGCCGAGACAATGCATGAAACCGTGGTGAAGGCCTTAGCGAACTCAAACGCAACCTGTACATAGCGCCATCGTGACAAAAGTCGTCCCCCTCCCCTCCCCCGGTGTGTCCCGTTGAAGATGTACAATAAATACAGCGATGGTTTACTGCCACACGAGCTTTTTTGGATCCGTATCTAACCTTAGATTCTAGTGGACGAGGAAAGAAAGGCGTCCTTTATTTAGCTATCGTTCGTGTCGTGTGCGTTCCCAGATCTTGTTTTGGTTTTTTTTTTGTTCTGTTTGGGGTTTTTTCGTATTTCCTCGTTTTGTTTTTTTGTTTTTTTGCTTTGTTTTGTTTTTGTTTTTTGTTCGTTTTTGGATACGCTGTGCATTTCCGAGTAGCTTTTTAACCGAGTGGAGAACATTGTAGATTTTAGTAGTCACAAACACCAAAACCTTTGATGTAAAATGTGGAGGAAAAAAAAAAAAAAGGAATACTATATCTATGAATATACAATATATATAAAGACGCTGATAGTTTTGACTTTTGTTTTTAATGTTCCGAACTGTAACGTAGCATTAGAAGTACCTTTGTTTGTAGACCTTAAGTTGCGTGTCGCGCAACTCTAAAGAAACCCTTGATGCCGTTCGCCACAACGCTCCTGGCGACCTTTGAACCTTTTAGTCTGAGGCATTATGAACCTGAAATACACCAGCTGAAATCGAGGACAGTGCCTTTACTTTTTCTATCAAGTCATCCCGAATGACCACGCGTCACTAAAATACGAAGACAAGGTCGTAGGACCCCGCCAATCAACAGATCCACCAGTGCCGCCGACCACACGTGTGTTTCAGGCCGAAGGAAACGAATGCAGATCTTTAAATCAGAGAGACTAATTAATCAATCACCGGACACACGGATTAAACCAAACGAACGAGGCCAAGTCTGTCACGACATCGAAACGTGTACCGTATCATAACACTGTGGTGTTTTCTCAAAAATTAGCACGAATTTTTTTTTTTTTTTTTTACTTTTATATACATGAACCTAACTGTGAACTCTGACTATCCTGGTAAATGAACCGTTCATAAAGTTCACGTCATTTTTTGACGTGAATTCACACGGGTCTTTAATCATTAGGCCATTTTGCGTCCCCGAGTTCATTTCATTGAAACGTCTTTAGGATTTTCAACAAGCGTGCATGATGTGTCTGGACGAAGGTGCGACGTTTTTAAGGGAATTTGTGAATGTTAACTTCGCCCCATGCTGAAGATTGAGCCGCATGAAGCATTTTATTATCAATTAGCAATCGCGAGACGGAATTCCTGAAACGTTTCTGACGCGAGAAATCTGCATTTTGGCATTTTTTTTGTATTGTGGTCAGTTTCGTACAAAGGACGGTGTATGAGAAAACGTCCGAAATTCTAAGGTACCTTGGAATTCATCCAAGTTCAGCTGTGGGAACTTTTAAGAAGTAGAAAAAAACCTGGGAAACCCTGTTTTCTTCGTACGTTTCCTGAAAAAAAAAGATGCGCTTGTAAATCTACGCACAGTCGTAAGTACCCTTCATGCTTCCAGACACATACAACAAGACGAGTTGCTCCATTGCCTTAAACATGCTGTCCTTGTGTAATAACCGCCTGTCTTTTTTTGACTGTAACCTGACTGTAAACACATTGCCTTGCCGTCGACTTGACCCCACCGCTTAAACCAAGAGATTCTCCCAAGGCTCCCATTGGCTCAGCGGACGATGATTGACAGTTCCAGCGCTGAACGGTAACACAAAGTGGGCTTTTACTTGTATGGTTCCTGCCCTTCCCGTCAGCCCCTTCTAACCGGTACTGCACACACACGTCGTCCTTTTGTCCTCTGGCGGGTCACGAACAAGCCACCCCTCCCCACGGGGACACGCTAAACCTGCTGTGCCATCAAAACCTGATGTCGTCCACGTTCTCTCTTTTCTCCGCTTCTCTTTTTCTTAGGCACTAATCTCATCAGTCCTTCCTAACCCACTCCTTTAGGATTAAACCAATTACTAGTATTCCATCGATTGGATTCATGGATAAATTTTTTTATTATTATTTTTTTTTTAAATCTATCCATTATTCCTGGAGAGGAAAAGATTTTAGAAGAAGGCAATAATTTCTCTGAGAGGGTCGATGGCAAAGGGAATCCCTTTCCTTAGTGGTTTTAATTTAATACACACCTTTGGTCTTTCACTTATGCAAAAGATTTGTTTTAGGATATATATCAACATGGTTTTTTTCCTTCATTTTGGTTCTAACAATTCCACACGTGACCAACAGTCTGTACCTAAAGAGAACGATGCAGCGACGCTTTAGTATTTTAATCTGCGTAGCAAAACTCTAACTTTCATGCTAATATTACCTTCGAAACTGATCCCATCGCGCTCGTCATCTCGTAGATCACAAACTACCCAAGTCGAGCCTTACAGCGTGACTGTCGTACAGCTCCATTGCGTTTTGAGACACTGAGTCCAGGGTTTGTATCACACACAACATACTCCTACACTGGATACACTTTTTTTCATTAATATGACATTGAACGTTGGTGAGAACGAAAAGAACCTTTTGGTCTTTGGTTTTTTAAGAGCTAAAAGCGAAACGTCCAATTTAAATGCCATGGGATCGAGGACAATGTGACCTCAGAGTGGCATACAAATGCTAACATCTCACAAGGATGAGCAAGAGAATCACTAAAAAACACATCACAAACATTTCAAGATGAAATTATTTAATGGATTTCAGGGTAGAGTTTAACAATTTAAGCCTTTAAACGTCTATAAACTTGTTGTTATATCACTGGACGTCAAGATCTGAACGTAACCGTTTTCACTGTTGTAAGTTCAAGTTGGCTTTTATGAGTTGGGGAAAATGTGCAGACCCCACGATGGACTAGGACTATGAATCGTGTTTGTTTCAATTTTTTTTTTTTAGGTTTATCTTCTCAGTTAGATTAACACCTGTCAAACTTGGCTAATCGACCCATGATAGAGTCGATCTGATTTAACGTTGGTTGCTGAATGAAAACAACCCAAAATACACAACGTTCATGAAGAGCTTCCCTGATTAAGTCTAAGAGTCTGATAGTATCCTGTACTTCAGTGCAGCCATCCAAAAAAAAAAATAAAAACGAGGACTTGGGTTTTTAAAATGAACCAAAACAAAAAGCCTTTTTTAAAAAAAAAAAATCTTAACAAAATAATGTTTACCCAGTCTACCAATTTCACCTTCTGAGGTTAACTTCCTGACAAAATAAACAGATTAAAATCAACTTGGTAAACGACCTTATCGTGGCCTTCTGTGTACAATCCGAAATTCCGTCTGGAATGATTTCCTAACAGACCTTTCCTCTTTCCTGTGGGATTGATACCATTTTTTTTACCGATTTTTTGAAATAAATTGAAAAAAAAAAAATCTTAAAAAAGATTAAATGTTGGGAATTGCGGTTATGCTGTGAAAACGCTCCGGAACATGGCAATCGGTTCAAAATAAAAACAAAACGGAAAAAAAACAAAAACAAAAAAACAGAATAACAACACTCGGTGTAGAAACATATCTGTAGCATCCGCCAAAGCTAGAGATATCCATTGAAAGAAAAGAAAAGAAAAGGAAAACTGACATCCCATTAAAATACAGAGGAATTTGAAACTATGAATCGCTTCTTTAAGAAATGTGTATGTTTTTTATTGAATTTTCTAGTAGTTACAAATCAAATCATTGTGTTTTTTTTCCCTCTGCGTGCTGTGTGTCGTCTTAATATTTGAATGTATTTACTGCGGTACAAAATTTGCCAAAGATACCATATCACTTGTTTTCAGTTTTTAGCATTTTTATTTCTATACGTTTTTATATACTTTATTATGTTTTCAAGTCAGCCCATGAACTGGAAATAATTGATACTGATACTATGGGTTTTTTGTTTTGTTTTGTTTTTCTGGGTTTTTTTAAAAATCATTTTGGTATTGCTAATGTTATGATTATTCTAATTATTCAAAGATTCAGGGTTATTTTATGTTTGAATTGTCAATTTGAGCTATCTGGCATTCGTCCTGACCCCTGAAATCAGTCCAGGGTAAATAGGCTACTAAGTGTACGTGCAGACGAGTGAGTGTTGTTTGTGCATTATTGATTTATGTATCTGTAATGTGAAATGAAGAAGTAATTATTTGTAAATATTTGACATAATTTTATTGGTTCATCAAAATAAAGGTAAATTTTTTTAAGTTCACAAGTTCACGCATTTTGCTTGTACAGTTTCTCCGCAACGACATTACTGCACCTCACCTATATGCACCTTCTGGCTATATCACATGTCTGCTGTCATGGACGAAGAACGGATGATTTTTAACTACAATATTTGACAATTAGACATTAAAATGGATCAAGTTACCTTAAAAAACCCTACAATTTGATTAAAGTACAAACCAAATTCACAAATTAGCATAAGCAAAGAACAGAAATCCAAAAAGTCCTTGGAAATCGAAACTAATTTAAAGTATAATTATTAATAAATACAATTTTTTCAGAAACTGATGCACTTGTTATCAGCTTGTGTATTGGGCTTACTGTGTAATAAATATAACATTAATAATACTACTAATAAAAACAGTTTCTTTGTTGATTTATAACAATCAGGAAATTTCAAGATAATAACATGTATTAATAAAATATATTAAAATACCCATCCTTAGACTAAATTTCCCTGAAGCTAATCCAAGTTTAGTAAACTTAACGTTGTATAATATGATGCACTGATTCACTAATTTAACGTCAAAACATTCGTTGATTCCCTAGTGTCATCTGATTGATGATTTACTGACTCGATAAACTTATATATATATGATTCACTGAGTTATTGAATTAAATGATTCATTGTTTCTCTAAACCTATGTGAAATGATACACTGATTCACTAATTTAATGTCAAATGATTCGCCAAAAATTCTTGCTAACTGAATCTGAATCTAAACCATAGTTTCCTTCCTTCTAAACTTACACGTTTTTTTTTTTTACCGTTTAATACTTACTTCTACTTCTACTAAGTCAAATGATTCATAGATCCACTAAATTCACGCCAAACCATTGTTAATTCACTAAATTCATGTAATATGATTCAGTGATGCACTAAGAACATGTGAAATGATTCACTGATTCACTAAACACGTGCCAAATGATACCCTGATTAACTACTTTCATGTCAAATGATAAACCGATTCACTGGAATCAACTCAAATGATCCACTGACTCACCACATTTAGATGTGATCCACTAATTAACTAAATTAATGCTGACCATCCACTGATTCACTAAATTCAAGGAATTTGATACACTGATGCATTAACTTCATGCCAAATGATTCACCGATTCACTGGAATCAACTCAAATGATCCACTGGCTCACCACATTTAGATGTGATCCACTAATTAACTAAATTAATGTTGACCATCCACTGATTCACTAAATTCAAGGAATTTGATACACTGATGCACTAACTTCATGCCAAATGATTCACCGATTCACTGGAATCAACTCAAATGATCCACTGGCTCACCACATTTAGATATGATCCACTAATTAACTAAATTAATGCTGACCTTCCACTGATTCACTAAATTCAAGAAATTTGATACACTGATGCACTAACTTCATGCCAAATGATTCGCTGATTCACTAATTTCATGTCAGACCATTTATTTGCTAAATTCCTATAATGTGATTCACTGATGCACTAAATTTGAGTCAAATGATTCACTGATTCACTAAAGCCATAAAATATGACTCACTAAATTCAAGTCGAATGATTCACTGATCCACTAAATTCCTGTCAATGCATGATTAATTCACTACATTCAAGTGATATGATCCACTGATTCATTACATTAAGGTCAAACAAATCACTAAATTCATGGTAAATGATTCCCAATCGAAACCTTAATTTCCTTCCTACACCACTTGCAGTTATTAAAATAATATTCACAATACTAATGATATTGTCAGGTTATCCAGGATTAACCAGCAGCACCAGAAATGAATGGTTTGTGCTGTAAAGATAATGGAGCAGTATCACTGACATGAGGAACCATGTGAGCTCCTAAAACCGAATACCAAGATGCAGGGTATACAAGGCTAATTAAAAATATCATTTCAAAGCCCAAATTCTCTGGCATTCATCAAGCCCACTTGTGGTTTGTGCGTGTGTGACCTAAGGGACGTTAAAGTCATCTAGCCTGAGTATGGATACGATCGCCCCCCTGTGCTGGGAGAATGGAGCCTGCCCACCCAGCTCTTTTGGCTGGTGGCCCAGTCCACAGGAGGCTGGAACAGGGGGGTGATAATGGGGCACAAGAAGCGACACACTGACAACACGACACACACACGTGGAAAACAGCTTCGGCCCAGCTGGATACAACACCGCAACGGGCTGGGATTTGGGCATTTGCCCGGACTACCATCACACACACACACATACACATACACACACACACACACACACACACACACACACACACACACAAACATGCACACATGAGTACACATGGCTTTGGGTCAGTGCCCGATTTCTTAGTGGCACTAGCAGGAGAAATTCCCATGCTTGGGTGCTTGCCCAGTCTGGAGACAGTGGCAAAGCATGATTACTGTGCACTTTGGGTCTTGGCCAAAACTCATGATGAGAAAGTACTCTACAGGGATTGGACTGATGTGTGTGTGTGTGTGTATGTGTGTGTGTGTGTGTTTTATACTCCTGCTTTCAAGCTAACAATTTCAGCCCCTCAAGTTCTCATCTAGCAGTCTTAACCATTCCCATAAGGGAACCCCACAAGAACCAATAACCATCCAAAGAACCCTTGTGGAACCCCATTTTCAGATGAGTGCCGATGGTTCAAACTGTCAAGTTGTCTTGGGATTCATGGGGAAGGTTTTCCAAAAGTAAAGTGCGATTAGATGAAGCAGGACAAACCAGCATGGTATTTATTAATCAGGGACAATACGAAAAAATCAGAGCGAGTTCAGAGCACTGATTGGATAATACTAAACTAGAATGATTCATATTTCACGGGCAAATGTGCTGGGGGAAAAGGGGAAAGGGAGAGGAAGGTCAAAACCCGGAAGTCCAATGAGAAACAAGGACAGGGAGCCTGGGAAATTAAGGTTCTAAGGAAACAAGAGGAAATAAATCATCATGCTAATCAGAGGCTGAACACAGTACAGGTGGACACGTTAGGATAATCAAGCAATGACCCGCGTAGAAGAGTTTGACACAAAAATGTGAATAGCATAGAGGGTCAAAAAGGGTTACTTTTAACCCAGAGTAAAAAAATCAAAGCATGGAGTGGAGACGTCCGTCTTCCCCAGCGAAGAAGAGATCCAAATGTCAGTCCTCCCCTAAGAAAATCATCTTAATGTTCTTTTGGATCATGAAAGTTCCTGTTCTGGGGCATTTCCGAACACATGGACGAACACTGAACAGTGTAAATTCCTGTGCATTGCTGCGAAAAGAACTTCAACTTGCAATACGCAGCAAAAGAAGAGGAACGCTGTCCAAAACAGTCTTGCTGCACCAGGCCAATGCACGTCCTCATACAGCAGCAAGGACAGTAGGGACACTGCACCGGCTCGGGTTCCGACGTCTCCCACGTCCTCCTTACAGCCCGGATCTGGTGCCGACCCATCATCACATCTTCGGTCTCCTGAAGGAGGCGCTGTGCGGTCACAGATTCACCTCTGATGATGAAGTAAAGGAAGTGGGGGCTCACCTGGCTTCGGGAGCAGAAGAAAAACTTCTTGTGTGCAGGAATCCAGGAGCTCGATGAACGACACGACAAACGCGTCGCCTCGCATGGGGACTATGTGGAACAGTGATGTGTTCAGTTTCTCATAGTTACTTCTACTAAAGTTGGTAAATGCATCTTGCCTTTACTTTTTGATTCTCCCTTATACTGTATATACTGGGCTGGTACGGGGGGAAAATGCTGACTTTGGTTGTGGTGGAGGTCACGATATTTCAAATGTCTTTTATTTTTACTTCATGCACAGAGTGTAATTCTACACAGCGGCCAGGCTTGAGAGCGACTCGTATTTGGGAACATGGAGCCGCGGGGGTGTTTTCATGTCTTGAAACTGAACTTCACTGATTTCCTCGTTAAACCTCAGTCTCAAACACCTTTCCGCTAGATTTCCGCATTCGCCCGTCCACACCAGCGAGTGAATCATTTGCTTTGACGCATCGCAAAATGTTTAGATCAACACCCCCACCCGCCACCCCACTCCCGCCGCCCCCTCGAAAAGGAACGTATTTATTAATTGCATTCCAAACTTCTGAGCAGCGCAGAGAGTTACTCTGTGGACTAAAATGAATCATCCAAGTTCGACAAATTGCCCCCTTCCCTTATTAAACTCGCTCTTCAAGCCTGATTAGATAAATAATTAAGACATTTCCATTTTTCGTGTCTGTTTTATTTGCACTTGCTTGGCGCGAGGAGAACGGGAGCAGAAGGAATAGCCATTAGAGGGACAGGAAGCCGTGCAAATTAACGTCACTCACCGAGTGTGTGTGCACCAACCGGGTGCTGGGTGTAATAGGGACGTAATTGCAAGAGTCTTATTAAGACAGGGCTGGATGTTCAGGTGAAAACACACACACACACACACACACACACACACACACACACAGTCTCGTTCTTACTCTATCTAACGTGTGGGGTATAGAATATACACACTCATCTTCTGATTAGTAAAAGAAGTCTTTCTCTTTCTCTCAAACACACACACACACACACTCACACACACAGTAGAGGGTAAAAGGTGAATAGCATCTCTGAGCACTGAAGAACTTCTCGCTGTAATTAAGTAGAAGCTCAAAGGGAAGTCTCAAACTTTTATATGGCTATATGCAGAACTTCGGCTAAAAATATATATATACAGGGGGCGCCCCGAGTTACGAAGGCATGACTTCCGATATCTCTAAGTTACGATGACGATTGCGAGATGCTAAAAATTGTCAAATTTTCTGAAAATATTTAAGATTCATGGGCAGGCATCGGTGGGAGGCCAGCATAACAGTGTATAACGAACGATACGTTCGGACGACCCCCGGATGTACGCGTCACTCGCCTTGCGTGATGCCTCACTCTCTTCCGCGACTCACGGAGTTACCTTGTGTATCGGTGTACTGTACAGTGCATTACCTCCTGTTTTTTGTGTGCTTCAAGAGCTAATTTTAACTCAAAAGCATGTCTTCTAAACACCCCAGCATGTCTCCTACAGGAAAAGACTCCTGGGTAGGCTAGGCTAAGCAGTGGTTCAATGTACGATATTTTCCACTTACGATGGGGATATCAGAATGCGTCTCCATCGTAACCTGAGGACTACCTGTATTTATTTTTTAACTTAAAACGTCCATTTGAGGAACTCTTCGCCATGTGACGGGCCATTGCAAACCTTCGTGACCTTGCATTATGTTCATGAACCCTTGGAGGCTTGAGTGACCGAGTCAACGTACGCATAGACCTCTGGACTGGAACACACCAAGCTTCGATACAATTTCTTTACCAAACTGATAAAACAGTAAATAAAATAAACGGTCATGCTGTTTAGAAATGTTAACAGCTAAAATGCTTCAGCCAACCAGCAGGTTTGACGTAGACAACTCCTCTAACTATCTTACTCGCGAGATTATTATCATGCTAGTTACATAATTAGCTGCCTAAGTAGGTAGGTAGGATGCTAGATATATGATATATGCTTAGGATATACAGTACATAGATAATGAAAGATACAATAGCTAGTCAGCAACAAAGGTAGAAAATTTATAGATCGGAAATTAGCCAGGCATTGGCCTTGGCTAGATAGGAAGCAAGCTGATATAATGGCAATGTGCATAATTTGTGTAACTTTTTAAACTTTTTAATAAAAAAAATAAAAAAAAATAAAGGAAGTGTCTGTGCTCCTTTCGCTAGTCACTCACAGGCTACATTGACAGCTAATAATGTTATGCTAACTGCTAATACTGTCACTGAACAACATGAAGTGGAGAACTTATCACACTTGACTTGTGCTGTATATTAAGCTAGTGTCTATTCAATTTTCTGAGATGCGATTCGACAACATCGGGTCATCCGCCGTGCAGGTTAACTGGGCGGTTTTGAGAGGTTTTAATCCAAACTTTGGTCAGCTGTGTTCAATACAGCAGGTGTGTTTCTAAAGAAAAAAAAAGTAAACAATAAAAAGCCCTCACATATTGGAAAAGGGAGACAGTTTTCTTAGCCGTTTCTATGGCGAAAACAATATCACCATGGTGCGCGCGCATTTCTAACGTTCCGACATTATCCTCTCTTTCCTTCTCCCAGTGTTTTGCAATACAGTCGTCCCTCGCAACATCGCGGTTCACCTCTCGCGGCTTCACTGCATCGCGGTTTTTTCTCATTTTGAATCGCAGATTTTTTTTTATTTCGTGGGACTCTGGAATATAAAAAATCTAAAAAAAAATTTTATTTGAACATATTCTTTTTTAGTGGATTGGTGACCTGCCCAGGGCGTATCCTGCACCTCACCCGATGTCAGCTGGGATTGGCGCCAGCTTCCCCCCGCGACCCTGAACAGGATTTGGCGGAGGAAGACGAAATAAGAATATTCTTTTTTATTCCAATTAGAAATCGAAATAAAATACACTATGTGCTGTATTTCATCAGCGGATGAACACACAATGAAAACGCAATTTACGCCACTTCCGCTTGTCAGGCGGACCGGTCAGGTGACCGCGAGGGAGGACTAGGATTGGCTAGGTCGGCTATAAACAGGAAGTCAACTCACATGCGTATAGTAACCATGTAGAATTTTACATGTTGTTATAATGACGTAGGTTTAAGAGTGTAGAAAGTGTTTAAGAGCATAGGAAGGGTTTATAAGAGTGTGGGAAAGGTTAACAAGAGAGTGGGAATGGTTTATAAAGCCTTAAAATATATATAAATAATAAAATAAATATAAATTCGCTACTTCGCGGATGTCACCTATCGCAGGGGGGAGCCGGAACGTAATCCCCGCGAAAGGCGGGGATTGACTGTATTTTTTACAATAGAAATGGGTCGATACATCATAAAGACACTGTCTGCACTTACATTTGAGGCAATCTGTTCGAATCAATTCTGATTATTTGCTATAAAAGAATATCCAAAACAAGCGGGCTTTTTAAATAAACTCAATTTGGTGTAAATTATACAAAGTTAGCAGTGCTGTCATTCATTAAGTGTCTGGTCTGCTGCTCCAACCACAAGTATGGGGCAGCGTGATTGCGGCCCCAGGGGACCTCTATTAGGGCTTGTTGCAGTTCCAGGTTTTCACCACTAGGTGCAATAAGACGGTAACTCTACAGAGCTGGCCTGTAACTCGATTGCACAACAGCTAGAAAATCACTAAATCTGTCCAAAAGGAACATGGTTGAAATTGTTGGCCACTCAAAAATGGTAATTCATACTTTAGAGGCATTTAAAATGTCCCGAGTTGTCAGTGAGGACGTTCACCTGCCCCTATTGGCGTGCCGTCGCTACATGTCGCCTGATGGTCTAGCCAGAAGCTAACTATTCCTGAATTGAGCTTCGTGTATATGTGTTTGTGTTTGTGTGTGTGTGTGTGTGTGTGTGTGTGTGTGTGTGTGTGTGTGTGTGTGTGTGTGTGTGTGTGTTTTCAACAGCTCTCATCAGAGTTTCACCAAGACATGTCACGCAACTGCCTTTCTTCATTTTATACATACACACTCTTACATATGCAGAATGGTCCAAATGTGTTGAAAGTTTTCCCCTTTTTCCCCCCCGGCTTTCTTATTTTTCGCTTCTCGTCTCATAACCGCCGCTCATGAGGGCGTGAGGGAGGAAAAATGAGAAAGGTGAGCTGACAAGCAAAAGACCCTCTGATCCAGCTGTCTGACCCCCTCCCTCCTTCACTCTCCCTCGCTCCCTCTCTCCCCGGTTCTCCCAGTGGATTTGTCCTTCTGGTCGAGTTCATGATGAATGGACCTGTCGAAAGAAACTCATCCCAGAGACCCAATTAGAGAGAGACAGAAAGAGACGGAGAGAGACTGAGACGGAGAGGGAGGTGGAATATGGGGGAAGCTAAGAAGCTAACTATGTGTCCTTACCTGATTTAGGAACGTCCAGCTGTCCACGGGACAAACCTCTGGGTGATCATCTACGTTGGACAGTGGACTGACGATGGATAGTGACATGTTTGTTGCGATGGTGGCATGTATAGTGTATAAGGCACGGTTTGGGACATGTCCACAGAGGACATAATATTGTGAACTGTCCGGTGGCCATGGTGTGACTAAACACGCAAACTCTGAATCTTATCATCATCAGTAATATGGACGCGTCCGAAACCCCATGCCTCATTCATTCATTCAGTAAATAGGCCATATAAACACGGCAACAAACGTCTCACCGTCATAAATCCACTGTGGACGTGTCCCAAATCACACCAAGCCGCACGTATACACGCAAGCTTAAACGCCTCACCATCGTCGATTGTGAACATGTCCCAAATTCCTTACATGTCCCTTATTTCCTACATAGGACACCAGTATCAACACCATCATCAGTGACTCACCATCACCATTCAACTGTGGACGTGTCCCAAACCACACACCCTATTCACTATACTGGAGACATAACACCCCCCCCCCCCCAACTTCTAAGATTATTGTGGACGTGTCCCAAACCACACACCATATTATGGCCACTGTATCAAGTATGGCAACATAAATGAGGACCTTTCCAAATGTCTCACGGGACATCATCGATCCAAAGTGGACGTGTCCCAATCCACATGTTATTTACTATACAGTATATACCATGCAAAGACTCTTACAAGTGCCTCAGCGGCGTGAGTCCACTTGGATGCGTCCCCAAAAAACCCACACACACACCATATCTACTATATTATACCAAATTACTGCCATGTTGCCATATGCTCTCAGAAGCAAGTGGACGTGTCCTAAACTACACTGCTGTATTCATTATAAAGGCCACGTAAGTCATATCAAGTCCACTGTGGACGTGTCCCAAACCACCCCGCGCACATTGTCCACTATACAGGCTGTCTGTGGGACAAGTGAACGTACGTGTGATCAGTGTGTGTGGTTTGGGATATGAATTGGGACACGTCCATCATGCTCTTGCGTGAAATAGAACAGGCCCCGTCGAGTTTGTCTGCGCTTCTCAGAGGCCTGTGTTTACTTGCGGTGTGAAAAGGGAATGAAGTTTGGGCGCACTTCTCCTCATTATCAATGTAGATGTAGCAGAGTCGGGAGTGTGTGTGTGTGTGTGTGTGTGTGTGTGTGTGTCTGTGTGTGTGTGTGTGTGTGTGTGTGTGTGTGTGTGGGAGTATCATAAAGATTTATTGCATGGAGCCTGCTCATTATCATGAAGACTGGACTGAGTCACTCATGCAGAGAATTAAAATCCCTAATTGTGCTGTCACCCTCTCAGCCTGTTCTCTCTTTCAGGCTCTCTATCTCCGTGACTCGCTTCGTGCCACGTTTCTCTACTTGCCTCTCTTCCTGTCTCAACTTTTCCGTAGCTCTCTCTTAACTACTTCGCTGCTCCTTTTACCTCAGCGACCCGACCCCGCGGTGACCTGCGGGTGAAAGAGCAGAGCCGGGATCTTCCTGATAGCTGGGTGTTACGACCTGCTTCTGTTATATTAAGGAGGCTAAAGAAGCCTGAACGCAGCTATGTGCTAACGCTAGCTTGTACGCATCTAGGAAACGACATGGCGATGAGGGAACACAACTGGCCCTTGCAAGCGACAAAAGAGAAAGCAGACGGGCGCCAGTTTAATCAATTTAATTTTCTCAGTTCAATGCTAATTAGGTATGACATGGACAAGCGACAAAATCCAAACGGTTGGCATTTGCACGGGAAGTCGGATTTTGGGGATCGGGAATGACGTCATGCCCGACTTAACTGCGTTCCATTTGGACAGGCCAGAAAACCAATACGGACGCCTCCAGGAGAAGTGCAGTTGTGCTCGCTCTTTTGTTCTTTACCTGGGCTGTCGCGCGAATCTAATCGAACTACGTTGCTAATAATCTGATCTCACCCTGGTAAAATAAACGTCAAGGTTTAAAGTGGAATTTCAGCTTCCTTTGAGGACTTTTCTTTAAATGTGACGCGGTGGGGGAAGCCAAGGTCGCTCACTACCCGGTAGCCATTAGCCATTAATTAGCATTAACACCACCTGAAAACAACACGTTACGCGGTATTTAGCGCATGAAAACGCCGTATCACCATGAGGGCAGGTGAAACTTGCACAGGGCTGTGTGTATGACTGATTAAATCACACGTAAACATACAGACATTTAATAAACAGGAGGAAACTACTACTTTTCACTTCCTTTTCAGGCAGGGGGCGCCATTTTGGATTTGTACCTCGGCGTTAGTGAGGATTTCACACGACTTTTCGAATCGAAAATCCGACTTCAGGGGGGCGTTCCTGTCGAGATTCTGACTCGGAACTCGGATATTCCGACTTGCGAGGAATACTGCGATGGAACGCACATACAGGGAGTCCTCGATTTACGGCGGAGTTCCGTTCCTATGGGTCAACTTAGCATGATTTTTGCCGTTAGTCGGAACTCACACATTATACAACACTGTATGATGTTAAAACAGCCGAATGCTGGACCTCATACGGAACCCGGATCTCCAAATACGTAACGAAAAGAAAAAAGAAAAACAATCGCGCTGATCGCCTGGCGTGGCGACGGACTCGGTTCTGATCGGTCCGTACGTTTGTGCTCAGGGTTTGTATGAACTCTGTCGGGTTTGGTTGAGAGGTCGATCCATTCATTTAAATATCAACGCCGAATGTAAACCAAGCCTCTTTCTAAGGCTTTCCTAATAAATTTATGGGAGATGGCCACTGCGGTTAAGTGTGTTTGGACCCATAATCATTGTTTCATCATGTCCTGTTGTTAAAAATGTATAGAAATGATGAAGAAACTTGAACTTTGGAAGCCAGGAGCAGAAATCATTCTTGCCTTTAATCAGCCACACAGCTAGGATATACCATGTAATCTAGCAACCAGTTTTCACACTGATTAGCACGCTAGTTCGTTTACGTTTACTTTTGTGAGCTTTGGAAGCTGTGTAGCTACTAAGATTTCTTATATCGTTCAGCACTGGACAAGCCACGCCCACAATTTGACAATAGTAGCGACTGTTGCACTATTGTCCACTTGAGGCAAACTAGCGACATGTGTTGCTTGCTAGAGTTAACACGAGTTAACGGGAAGTTTTCTGTTCTTCAAAATGGCGTAAAACAAATGTGAGTCCAGTTCTTCAAGATGGCCGCCCAGATATCGTTTTGTGTGAATGTGATTTTCCACCAAACTATTCCTATAAAGATGTTAATATTCTCTTCCTCCTTCACCGTGGATCTGAGGAGGATGAAACCTTCTGCACACTAAAGCGAATCTCTCTCTCTTTCTCTCTCTCTTTCTGTCTTTCTCTTGCTCTCTCTCTCTCTCGCCGCTTCTCTCTTAGACTTGTCAGGAACATTACAGCTTAAACCGACAGGGTTAAGGACCTAAGCCCCTTCTCTCTGAGCTCTCTTTGTGTGTGTGTGCTGCTCAGAATGACAGACCGCTGATAAACACACACACACACACACACATACACAGAGCGAGAAATCCCACTTGTAAACAGGGAACAAACACACCAATGTGACAAAAGCTCGGCGGAAATTGAGCGGCATCTGGGAAAACGGCTTCAATTCACCCCTGAACAGAATGCTCCTACGGCCTATCTTCAAGATTGGTCCAATTTCAGAGTCTGTGTGTGTGTGTGTGTGTGTGTGTGTGTGGTAAAGAGGCTACACATAGGGGTTCCTCTGCAAGATGAGCCAATTCAACGTATTTAATATTATACAGAATACACCGCATTAAGTGGATCATATTCTACACAATCCTTGTAATCCATGGGTTTGGGTATAATAATACAGTTTCCTCTGTGGACGTGTCCCAAACCACACACCTTATGCGCTATGGAGTCCACACTGACACCATTACAAAGACCTCAGTATTGTCAGAGGGATGTGACCCAAGCTATTCACTATGTAGGCTACAGAAACGCGGTCTCAAACGTCTCACCGCAATGATTGGTCCAGTGTGGGCGTGGCCCAAAACAAAAACCCCATTATTTGTTATGATGCCATGTGTACAGTGGAGATCAAAATTAGAGAACAGCAATGAAAATTAGAGAACCATCACATTTCAACCACCACCGTTCACTGATTTCTTAACCCAGTTGGGGTTCAGGCTTTCCCCAGTTTGACGACGAACGTAACGTTTCCCATCAGACCCAAATAAATTTAACCTGCTTTCATCACTAAAGTGACCTTTGGATCAGTTCTCCTCTGTCCACACGACATGCTAGTCTAGCCTTCTGATTCTTCCTGCTTATGAGAGGTTTGGTCACTGCAGAGTCGGCTGTCTGAGACATCGAGACACTGTATGACGAGACAGATCCTTACCCCGTTCAGCGCTGAACTGGCGAGCAATGGACGTGTCCCAAACACGTATACACAGCAGGCCACATTAACCCTATCACCATTCTTACAGTACTGTGGACATGTCCAAGTCTACAGGTCATATTCACTATATAGGCCATACAAACATGCAGTCTACTTTGGACATGTCCCAAATCCTAAACCACTATTCACTCTCTAGGCCACATAAACCCCACATGTTTGATGTCTGACTACTAACTAGTCCTTTGTGGACTAGTATCCCAACCGACACACCTTATATAGGCCAAAATGACATCACAAACCTCTCACGTCGTATTGGGGATGTGTCCCAAAACCATACACCCCGTTCACTGGATAGTGTAGGCCATATACACATCGAATTTCAGTACACTTTAGATATGTCTCAGTCCATAAAGTAGATTGCCCAAGTCTGATCATCCGAATGTCTGTGTATTATCACCAAACTGTGGATGTGTCCCAAACCACTAAACCACTATTCACTATACAGGGCACATGAACACCATTACAAGTGTCACATCATAATTAGCGTACTGTGGTCGTGTTTCAAATGTAATTCCCTAAACCCTGATAGTAAGCTCTATTTATTAAAGAAGCCACATAAACCCCATCTTGTCACCAGTCCAGTGTTGGACGTGTCCCAAATCACACACCATATACACTGTAAAGAGCACTAAAGTCACAGGACTGTCACAATAGTCCACTCGGAACATGTCCCAAACCATAGACCTTCTGGATATAAGTCCCATAAACCCCAGCCCCTTATCAGAGTAGCATGGACGCGTCGCAATCTACACACAGTGGCTGTGTCCCAAATGATCACTTTCTCGACACACGCTTTATTTACAATCCAGGACAAATTAACACCATTTTAATCGTCTCATCGAGTCCCTGTGTGTTTTATTTGAACGTAAATTTGCCATCGAGTCGGGTGTTATTTCAATACAAATTATTTGGCTTGACACGCTGAACAGTTGAACTTCCCGTTGAACACCCCCGTTTAGCACGCAGCACGGATGATCCTCGTCTCTCGTTTTTTAAAGGTCACTCCGAGTCAGAGCAAAGCTCTTCATTTGCTCCTCAGCCACTGGAACCGAACGAACACACAACACGGCCGCATGCTAACGAAACGAAACGGAGCAACGAGTAATTTATCCTGTCACTGACGCCAACGGCTTCCCTCAAGCCCACATCCCCATTAGCTGCCTGCGTGTGTGAGGTTACACACTCCAGGAATTTTTAGCTCGATCGCTTAATGAACCTTGGCGCCGATAAAACACGGTGGGTTGTGATGCTGAAGCTAGGAAGAAGAAGTTGCAAAATAAATAAATAAACAAACAAACAAATAAATAAACAAATAAATAAATAAACGGGGAAGGGGCAGTGTGCGGGTTGAACGATTTTGGAGCTTCTCGTGGCCGTACGAATCTTCCATTTGTGTGATTAACACGATTATTACAATTTGGACTATTCCTGAGGCAAGGTGTTGGCCACCATCTTCTCGGTCATTTTTCATCGTACTAGACTTATTATTAAACAAACTGATTAAGACACGTCTACTCGAGAAAAATCTGGCAACCTTGGAGGTGTGGCCCCAACGCAAGTACTTTTAATAAGCTGAAGAAGCCGATAAAAGCTGATTTCACGTATTTTAATAAACTTCTTTCTCTGAATATGAGTAACTTTCCCACGAGAGACGGCCGCCAAACTTCACGCATCTGGAAACAATAGGATAAACTTTAGCTCCGTGGTCGAGTACGTGCATTCAGCGTTAGTGTGAATTAAAAACGACAGGAATGTTCGCAAAACATCATCACCAACATACAAAACTCACTACGGTGTTTAAAACAAGTGACGCTTACCCTAAATAAGTAACAAATAAGTAACGTAGGTCTATTTCATCGTCTATTCTTTTCTATAAAAGAAAGCCCAAAGCTTCACATGCTTCCCATAATGCTTTATAATCTCTGTTTTCGGGTTCAATTTGACACTCTCACATTTTGGAAAGCAGGGCTTCATTGGCCATAAAGAAAAACCCAGTCCTCCACAGATGGCTGATCACATAGTCTTGGATGGCGAACAAATCGATGTACGAACTAAATTCCCGGAGCAGATTTTGTACCGACCGACAAACAAATCCTCGCCTGACGTACAGACAGCCAACCCACGCTTCACAGTTCAAACATTCAGTTCCGGTCAAGCACTCGTGACGTGAACGTGTTCAACACATTTTTCCGTTGTGTTTCTCTGCATTTTTGCTCTATAAGCTTCATTATGAATCCCAAGAAAGTGGAAATGGTAGTGAGAGTAAGAAGCCT
>JAQMCW010000013.1:1632212-1644239 GCA_030068335.1 Chrysichthys cranchii
ATTAAGGTGATTTTAATTTTATTCTATGTTTTATTGCCACACATAAACCCATAATACACTTTAAAAACATGTTTTTAGGCTGAAACACGTTCATTGTATTTACATTAATTTGAATGGGATACCCTGGTTCGGGTTGCGAACAAATCGGGTCACGAACAGAGTCTCGAAATGGATTCAGTTCGTGCGCCGAGGGTCCGCTGCATTCAGGTGCGTGGTAAGGTTTCGTTTGTGTTCACAGTGAAGATCCTGGTGAGATTACCTCTGTCCAGAAGCAAACAGACTGAGCTCTTGACGTAGGAAGACATTCAGATTTTTGTCCCGGACCTATTCCTTTTCCTTTTACAAACGTAAAGTGTACGTTCTGTCCTCGGCCATGGGCCAAGCACCCGGCGATGATCACTGTTAGGCCAGGGAAACAATGGGCTATTTACAGCGATACGAATGCCAAGATGCGCAATTACATTTGGTCTAATGTGCACAGTGATGACAAGTGTAAATGAGGATAAAAAGAGGCGAGAACGGCTTAAACGACAGAACGAGGGGGATGGAAAGGGAGAAGAGTGGAAAGGTAAAAAGGACAGACGAAAGATATGACAGCTAGCGTCTGTTCCCACAGCTGGCCCTGGGCCCTCCCTCCTTTTTAAAAGCTCAGCAGGAGTCATTACCAGTAGGGGGGCGGGTTTGCCCCCCTATATTACCACTTCGGCCCCCCCATTAACCATCCACCCCCCATGACACACACACACACACACACACACACACTTCTACCTCATCCTGCGCTAAGCGTGTCGATCCTCCTATCTGTCATTATAATGGCTGTTGTTATGCTGATATGCACAGTAGGAGCGACACGCTGGCGAAACACACTTCAATCACCGCGTGTGTGTGTGTGTGTGTGTGTGTGTGTGTGTTGTGCAATTAGACGACGGTTCTGGAATTCCAGCTGATGAGTCGGGATTTGTCGAGCTCTTGATTACAAGCCGGAGATGTCCATATTGCATTGTCCTTTAGACCGTCGAGCTGTCAAGTTCTCAAATCTGATTGGTCGCAGGGCGTCGATTCGTTTTCTATCACAGCAGCTATGAAGGTGAATCCAGGTGTAATTCAATTCACAGGTTTCTAGATGAACTCGCTTACTCGGAGAATAACAATACCGAACGCGGTTTAGAGCATTTTCAGAATCGTTTAACAGCACGTCTGAGAAAGACGTCGATATTCCTGATAGCTGGATTGTGTTTTTGCTCTCTTTACTCCTTCACATTAAGACCTGTGCAAGTCTTAATGGACAGCCTCGGTAAACAGCCAACTGTGGAGCGTCCAACTTCCAACAACGAGTGTATGAATTTTTTCGTAAAAATTTACCACAGTATCTGAGGAAAGCTTTGACATTCTTGACAACTGCTCCGTGCCTGCACACAACGTGTATAGAAGACCATACAGTTACATGCTAGCTATCTAAATCATCAGCCTCAGGTATTAGCTAACGCCTATGCTCAGTGTCAATATTCTGATAAATGTAATTACGATTTTTACACAAAGTGAATCATTTTTAGCATTTTGCTTTCACATCTGAGGAAAATATTGACATTCCTGGCCATTTTGTCTTGTTTTCATACTCTTTGTGCGTTCGTATTATGCGTATGAAAGACTAAACAGCGAGATGCTACCTATCTAGTTCATTAGCGTCAGTTTACAGCTACAGTACTTTCATGTCCATATTCTAGTGAGTGAAATTAGCCTCACTTTCCTCGTAATTTACCACCATATCTGAGGAAAATGTCTAATTATCTAATTATCTAGTGAATAAAATGAGTCTAAATTTAGGCTTAGTGAATCATTTCCTAGTATATTACCGCCGTATCTGCGGAAAACGTTGACATTCTTGACAACTGTCTTGTTTTCACACTTGATGCCTTCGCATAACATGTATAAAAACAAAACAGTAACATGCTAGCTGTCTAAATCATTAGCCCCAGATATTACCTAGCGTTTATGCTTAGTGTCAATATTCTGATGAGTGTAATTATGATTTTTTTTTTACACAAAGTGAATCATTTTTAGCAATTTACTTCCATATCTGAGGAAAATGTTAACGTTCCTGACCATTTTGTCTTGTTTTCACACTCTTTACATGTTCATATTATGCGTATGAAAGACTAAACAGCGAGGTGCTTCCTATCTAGTTCATTAGCGTCAGTTTATAGCTACAGTAGCCTTCATGTCCATATTCTAGTCAGTGAAATTAGCCTCACTTTTAGACTTGCTTTCCTTGTAATTTACCACCATATCTGTGGAAAATGTGATGGTTTTTTCTTTAATTTTGCCTTCTTGTCACACTCAGTATACCTTTGAATTAGGTGTATAAAAGACTAAACAGCAACATGCTAGCTATGTAAATAGTTATCCTCAGTTATTAGCTATCTTACAGGCTCAGTGTTGATATTCCAATATATTCTGGAAAGTGTAACTACAGTATCTTGAACTTTAAAATTTGTTCACACTCACTATGGCTTTATATTCTGCACATAAATGACTGAACAGTAACTTGTAATCTTTTCGAAATCATTAGCCTCGGTTAATAGCTAGCTAACTGCTCACCATCTAATTATCTGGTGAATAAAATGAGTCTAAATTTTCTAAAAAGAAAAAGAGAGGCAATGAATCAATTCTTAGTAAATTACCACCGTGTATGAGGAAAACATTGACATTCCTGATCATTTTCACACTCTTTATGCCTTCACATTATGTCTATGAAAGACTAAACAGCAACATGCTAACTATCTTAATTGTTAGCCTCGGTTCTCGGCTAGCTTTTATGCTCAGTGTCAATATTCTAGTCAGTGTACTCACAGTATGTTGATTTTTAACCTTATTTAATCCTTTTTTTTTAGTACTTTACCTTGATATCTGAGGAAAATGTTGACATTCCTGACAATTTGGTCTTGTTTCCACTCTTTATGCCTTTGTATCATGTGTAAAAAAAACAAAACAAAACAAAACAGCAGTATGCAAGCTAAATCACTAGCATCAGTTAATGGCTAGTCCATATTCTGGTATGTGAAATTAATCTAAATTTAGACCTACTGAATGATATCGATGTAACTTTCCACCATATCTGAGGAAAATGTTGACATTCCTGATCATTTTCACAATTTTATGCCTTTGGATATTAGTATGTGTATAAAACAAAAGACTAAACAGGAACATACTAGCTATTTAAATCATTAGCCTTGGTTATTAGCTATAGCTTTTATGTTTGGTGCAAATTTTTTTAAAAGCTCTTAAAAAAACTTTATACAAAAAAAAAAAAAAAAAAAGAAATTTACCTCCATATCTGAGGAAAATGTTAACGTTCCTGACAACTTTGTCTTGTTTTCACACTCTTTATACCATCACATTATGTGCGTAAAAGGCTAAACAGCAAGATGCTACTTAAATCAATCATTAGCTTCAGTTAAGAGCTAGCTTTCATGCCGTGCGCATATTCTGCTGAGTAAAATTAGTCTAATTTTAGACTTATTGAATATCACCGTAGCAATTTACCCCCACATCTGGGAAAACCGTACTTTTTTCCTCTAATTTTGTCGTCATTTGCACTCACTAGGCGTTCATGCTATCCGTCCATGAAGCGACATTTTAGCTATGTGAATTTGGTAGACTTAGTCATGTTAGCATCCACAGTTTGCTTATTGTATCCTCACAACCTTTTTTCACTTAAACAGCACATTGTGTTCCCCTGACCTTACCTTGACACCTCGACGATTTTTCTCAGAAATCACATTCATTTAAAAACACGCACCTTCTTGTAAACTGCTTTATTCCACTATACACCAATACTGCTTATTTTTAATATTATAAAACTGGACCACAGACAGACAAACATTTAAAAAAAACGTAAAGAGAATGTAAAATACACGAACATGATATGTGAACAAACAGGACAAGACGTTCCAACACAAAAACACCTAAGATTAGCAGAATAATGCTTTCAGACTTAAAACGTAAACTCAAGTGTGCCGATTATTAAAAACGGCTCCGTGCGACACTGGAAAGCCAATCAGGATAAAAGTGTGCAATTCATTTTCGCTAATCTTCTTGTCACCTGAAGACTTACGATACAACGACCTACGCGAATAAAGAAAGGCGCAAATAAGATGCGTGGTGAAGTTCAGTGATGATGCTCGTTGGACACAGGAAGTGAGGTCATGCTCAGACGTTGGACGTGGACAGGATGTCTTCCACGAGGTGTTTGTAGACCCACGCATCACCTTTGAGCCTCTGGCGCCGGATTCCCACCACCTCGGGTTTCTGCAGGAGACACACCTCCAGCTCGAACTGCATCGTCACCTTACCGAAGTCCGACTGCGTGCGGCACTTCAGTTTGTAACTGTGAGAGAGAGAGAGAGAGAGAGAGAGAGAGAGGTTTCTATTAACTGCAGTACAGATACATTTGCATTCTGCATATAAGGACCAAAACACTTGGTGTGGTGGTGTGACAAGAAAATAATCCACAACGTGCCAGGGCCAACTCACCCTTTCTGCACATAGTCCACGTTCTTCTCCGGTAAAACCCTCAGGATTTGATTCAGTACCTGGTCCGCATTATTCTGGCTGGTCAGCGTCACATTGTACTGCGCCTGAAGGACCACACACAGACGCTTTAAGACGAGCCGCGCGTTTCCTGCTTTTTGCACGATTTTGCTCTTGGAGCTTTCTCACCGAGGGATCATTCAACAGGAGGGGAAAAAAAAAAAAAAAGGAAAATAAGAAAAATGGGAGTGGATGGCAGGAAGGCAGAAAGGTGAAGCAGAGAGAAAGACAAAAAGGGTGACAAAGGCTGAGACAGACATATGGAAACTGTAAACCAGAAGAGAACGGCTAACTAAACAAATAGGAGAAAAAAAAAAGGAAAAGGAAATCTGCGAGAGGAGAGTTAGGACAGAATATACACAAGAATGAAAGAGGAAAACACGCCTGGAAGGAAGGAAAACGTGGACAGAAGGGAAGAGAGAAGGCAAATTGCAAGTAGAGAAGAAAAGAGGAAAAAACCAGAGAAAGCAGATAGAAGTAAGAAGAGGGGGGCAACGTGAACGGAAGGAAAACTTTTTTTGGGGGGACGGGGGGGTATAGAACGAAGGGAAAAGTGAAGCAAGTGGACCGTTGGAAAGAAAGAACGGAAAGGTGGGCAGAAGGAAGAAATCGGGGGATTGATAAATGGAAAGATGGGGGAAGCATTTTATTTTAAGAATGAAAAGGAAAGAGGATGAAAGTGAGATTAGAGGAAAAGGAAAGGGAACGCGAATGCAGGGAAGTAAAGAGGAAGTGAATGGAAGAAAAGGGGGGGGGGGGGGGCAACCAGAATGAAAGAAGGAATGGAAGACAGGAAGGACAGGAATGCAGACAGAAGGGAGGAAAATGGGACTAATGGATAGTATGGTGGAGAAGAGAAAAGGCCAGTGGAATAGGGAAAAAGCATGATGAGATGGGAAATGAACAGGAGGGAAAACCATAAAGGGGCGTGTCCCCTCCACGAAGGAAACAGGCCACACCTTTATTCTGCGTGGGCCGTCCCTTGGCCCCTTCCTCTTGCTGGGCGTGAGCATGGTGATCACTTTGTCCAGGCCTCGCTCCAAACTGCCGAAAACTTTCCCCGCCTTCCTCTTCTGCCCACTGTCCACCTGACACCCCGCCATGTCCAGCGAGCGAGACCTGGGGACGAGAGCCTGGTGACGCATCCTGCCTTTCAATACCTCCATTACCGTCTCTCGATCCCCCTTTCTCCTCCTTCCAGCTGTCTTTCCTTAGTCCTCTGGGCAACTTCCTGTTTTATTGACTGCTCTTATTGTCTTCACCTTTTTTCTCCTTGTACCATTTTTTAAATATCACCTCCCCCTACTTCTCCTCCTCTTCATTCTTCCTCCATATCTTCCTCTCTCTCTCCCTCCATCATTTTTTTCCCCTTCCTTCCTGCTCCCTCAGTCCAACTTCCTGTTTTTATTTATTGCTTTTTCAGACACTTTCCACTTCTTTTCTTTCTTTCCTTCTTCCGATCACAATTCCGAGTCCTCCCTTTGTCCTTTCATCCCTTCCTTCAGTTATTTCTCTGTATGTTACAAAGTACTTTTTAAACTTTTTCTCCTTCATCTCCTTTCAGTTTTCTTCTCTTTTTTTTTTATTTCACTCTTCTGTTAGTTTTTCTTCCCCCTTCCGTTTTTTTGCCCCCCCATTTTACTCTTTCCTCTTCACTCCATTCTCCTTCTAGTTTTCTTCCTTCTGTCCTCTACTGATCTCTATTAACCTTCTTTACACCCCCGTCCCTGTCTTTTTCTTCCTTCTAATCACAGTACGCCGTCCTAAAACGGCTACTTTCTCTCACTCAGATTCTTCTCTCCGTCCCGTCGTCTTCTCCCGTCCCCTTTGCATTTCCTCGTGCCTTCTCATCACACCCTCCTCCTTTCACCTCTCTTACTGCTTCCAACTTTCTCGCCCTCCTTCCTGTCTTCTTTCTTTTCTCTCCTGATCTGAGCTTTATTAACCCTTCATCTTATTTCTTCCTCTTTCGGAAAGTTTTCCATCTTTCAGTTTTTACACCCCCCCCATCCTTTCTCTTCTTCCTCCTCCTGTCTTTTTTCACTTTTAAGATCCTTTCTACTTTTGCCCCTTCTCCCCCTTATAGCTACTGTTCTGATCTGTCTCTGGGATTACCTTCTCTCCGGGCTGAAGACGAGGATCTCCTTTCCACCCTGCTGCTGCTCTCCGACCCTCTGGCTCGCCAATTCTGCACACACACATACAAACATGTGTCACTACATGCTACACGCAACAGTCAGTACCGGGCAAAGTGACATATACACCTGTCAGGATGCAACTCGGGATTTGTCTCACACACACACACACACTCCCCAGTGGTTTCCTGTCCTTTTCAGTGTGAGAGGACAGAGTGTGTGACAGTAACGAGGTGGACAGAGTGAATGTTGCTGAGAGAGAGTGACAGAGAGCAATAATGCACACTTAAGAGACACGCTGTTAAAGGAAATAAATCAACAACAAGTTGGCGTGACGCCTCTTCATTAGTTTCTGCTCACTTCAGCACGTCCTGAAGCGATCTACTGCTCTCATTTGACAGCAATCCGGCCATAATTACAGTTTCCGTGCCTGTAGAGCATTTGCGTTAAACGTCCACTTTATGTCGTCTCCCCCCCGCACACCGCCTGTTAGCCAAAGAGTGTAATTAAATCAGACAGTAGATATGTACGCTTTTAAGGCAGCACTTAATCACTCTCAAATTATGGCGAACAGACAGAATGAGGCTGCTCTCCAGAGAGAAGATGCATCTCTCCAATAATAATATTAATAACCAGACGGTTCATATCAGCGCTCGTCCTGATCAAACGACCCGGGTGCTTTCGTTGTGTGATTTAAAACATTCTTTTCTTCCACTTTCCTGTCAGATTTGGCTGGAAAAACTCAACTCCAGAGATCCCGAAGATAATGATGGTGGCTGGTGAAGTTAATGTAGAGTCAAACCATCAGTGACACTTACAGTATGTTTAAAAAAAATAAATAAATAAAAATAATTCAATGGAACCTCTGGTCACAAACGTCTCCAAAGACGAACAAATCGATCAAGTTCGTGAGCCAAGGGTCCGCTGTAAATCTAATGTTACCGCTCCTGAAGAGCTTTTTAGGAAAGGATGCTTTTCCACTGATGGTACAGTGTGTACAGTGTGTGTGTGTGTGTGTGTGTGTGTGTGTGTGTGTGTGTGTGTGTGTGAGAGAGAGAGAGAAGAGTTCGGAAATCCAGCCACCTTGACCACACTCACCTTTCTGGGTTTCCACTGCTTTATGTGTCGGCGTTGTTGGAGCCGTTTTGTTGGACCGGTTTTTCCGATTGGACGCTGGAGTTACGGGGGCGGGAAGAGCAAAAACGCCACCATCTGCATTGGCCACGGCCAAGTTCTCCTTATCCTCTCTGGTCCGTTCGCGCTTCTCAATGTTCCGTGGGCGTGGCTTCGCTATAACTGGGGACTGACCTATTTCGCCCCGCCTCTTCTCGGATGATTGACAGGCGGGCTTCTGGGAGGAGACAAAGTCAAGAATCCTTCCCAATAAACGCAACATGCGGATATAAAAGGGAAGGGGTGTGTGTGTGTGTTGTGCTAACCTTGTGCGAAATGCGTACGCTCTGCGTGTTCCGTGGTGTTAACGGGATCCAGGCGTTCTCGTCATCGTAGCACTCGGCAGGGAAAACCATGGAGCCCAGCACGGTTCTCGGCGTTCCTCCATCTATGACATAGTCATCATCGCCGCCGTCGTCGTCATCATCATCTTCACCCTCAGTGAAGTGCAGAGTCTTTTTCAACTGGAAGAAGTATTAAAAAGCAAAACATCACATCACTGACCATCACTCCATGACGTTCCCTTCACTTGAGCCGACGGTGTAGATGGATGGAGCAGATAGGACCGAATAAACATCGCAGTAACCGGATCATTGTCCAGCGCTCTACATAAAGGTCAGGTGTAAAAGTGTTACCGGATTAGGATAGGACACAGTTTAGGGATTTTAGCTTGGTTTAGGATCTTTACTGCTCCTTGAGACAAGAACTCGGCCCGAGCAAATGATCAGCGTTACAGTTAAGATCACACTGAACGGAGGGGGATGACACGACTTATATTGATTAAAAAAAGAAGTTTGTGCATACCGATGACCTGGATGAATAAAAAACAGATGATCTCCGTAAAATGAGGACGTTTTACAAGCAGGTGAGCGAAGAAAATCCTCCATGTGAAATGAAAACGAAAACTTTACTTAAATCAGGTCAATTAAACATACAATCGAGTGCAAAAGTTTGCACGCCCATGGAATGACATTAAATGCAAAGAAATGAAAAATCTCAACATAAATAAAGTCATATATATATATATATATGCACCATCTAGCCAGGCCTAGCCTTTATCACTATCTCCAACCTCGTACACATCTCACATTAGCTACTTGTCCTCGCTCTGCCCTTTAAATCAACCCGATTAGAGAAAATCTATTTTTCTGTTCGTCTGGCCGAACACGTTAAAATTATAATGCGTTGGAATTCTTTTCTTTTTGTTGTTGTAAATATATATTTTTTTGAGGTATTTTATATATTTTTTTTAAACATGTGCTTGATGTTGCGAGTACCTGCGGTTCCTGTACAGGGGAGCACGCGGGGTCGTGTGCAGTCACATCTGTCCTGAGACGCACCGGTCTGCCGCTCTGCTTCTTAGCCAGCAGTAACAGATACGTAGCAGTGGTCTGGTCATACTTCCACTAAACACACATATGCACATGCACACACACAGGAAGGGAAGGATGATCATATAGGGGAGTTACTCAATCCTAATGAGAAATACCTTAACGTTTTGTTTCTGTTCTATTTAAATGACCATTTTAACCCTTAAACTCTGAGGCACGTGGACGCCAGACCAGGTAACAAGAGCATCTGTTTTAGCTGAGCTTGTTTAGTTATACTCTATTGCCACCTGTGGGTCGATAATTATAATAATAATAATAATAAAGTATGGTCCAGATGAGAGGACTTTCCCCCCCGCCAACGCTGATCCAAAGCGTACCTCTGACACCAGATGGACGATGCTCTGTTTGGAGCGCTTGAACGTCACAGCCATCTCAGTGACGCAGTCTTCATCGATGTGTCCCAACTGAGACACAAACACAGAGGAAATGAACTCTCTGAGTGAGAGGGAGCCAAAGGATGTGAACATTAACAAGGCAGCTGAAATACAACCAATATAACCACGGACAATATCGAATTTTCTTACTTTATGCTCATGTAGTCTGTCTGTCTAAAGTTTGCAAACGGAGACTTCCAAAAATCGTCAAGAGACGTCATTCCACACGCAACGTAGATGGGTGCGAGATATTGTTTGAGCCACATCGAGCATGCGCGAAGCAGCTCAAGGGACAATACGGAGTTTTGCATTTAGTGCGGTCCATGGGCTCCAGACTTTAGGCAGTGATCGACACGCATCCAAATATCAACAATGATGATTATATTTATAATCATGCTAATTTACTCAGTTACTTTTGAACCCATGAAAATGGAGGGACTGCAGGTTAAAAAAAAAACAAAAACAAAAAAAAACCCCACAAAGTCCCCGAGGCCTAAAGAGTTAACACAGTATTTCTGTCTCCAGTCCACACTTCCACGGCTTCTTTTCAAATCCGCCGCGGTCGTGCACAGAGGCAAAAACCAAGAAAACTGCGCCACGGTTCCAATATTTTTGGAGGACAACCTGTATCAGAGTTATGAGGTATATTTATGCAATTCATAAAGTCTTGGTTATGACCCAGCTTTAACCATTGATCCCTCCTGATGATTCAGCTTGAAGGTACATCCTTTAGACTGAACGTGGCCATTATAACGGCCTGTATGTGGTGTGTGTGTATTACCGGACGTGTGCTGTGCCACTCCACAGGGCTGCTGTATTCCTTCATCACCCAGGGGTGAGCCAGCAGCTGTCTGACAGTTAAACGCCTCTTTGGCTCCACCTGCAGGACAAACACAAGAACTGCACTCAAGTGGGATTCAGATTAAATATGTCTTAGTTGTGATATTTAATAAGCAGATCAAGAAAAATGGTGAGAGACCACACACACACAAACACACACACACACTACCTGCATCATCTGGTTAAGGAGCAGTATACTTCCAGCAGACAGCCAGTGAGGGTTTTCATAATGGCCTTTCTGGAAAAAAATAAAATAAAATAACAAGCACGCAAACACACACAGACACACACCTCAATTTGAATTTCATCTAATGTTTATTTAACACAGTGCTCAGCATATGAATAATTATTTAAAAACACACACACACGTCAGCACAATCGCTTAACTCTTATCCAGACAACTAGTTAGTTAGTTCCTCTAGTAGCACCAGTAGCTCCAACTCAGATGCTGGTTCACTAACCAGGTGATTAGCATATAACTTGCATAGCCAATTGATGTCAAACCGGTCAAATTTGTCATTGGTTGTTCCCTACTGAAGCCCCGCCCTTGCTTAGTAAGCGAGGTCGTAACTAGAAGTGTGTGTGTGTGCGCATATACTTACAGTGTCTGTTCACTTACTGAGATTTTTCTGTACAGCACCATACAGTTATCGTCGTCAAACGGGAGGTAGCCACACAGCAGGGCGAACAGCAGCACGCCCATACTCCAAACATCCGCCTAGAACAAAGGTCACGCGCTACATGTGGATAAAAGAAACTTCTACAATACCAGCAACTATCAGAAACACACACACACACCTCAGAGCCAATATACGATTTGCCCTGGATGAGTTCTGGGGCGGCATAGGCGGGACTTCCACAGCACGTCATAAGCTCATAACTGAGACCGCCCTATACAGAAAAAAAACCACACACACACACACACACACACACACAGTCTTGAATCATGCATGATACAGTTTCATGGCACAAAACACACTCTTCAGAAACACCTAGACACCACACACACATGCGCAGACCTTTGGTTTGGCGCAGAGCCCAAAGTCGATCAGCTTCAGATTGTGATCCTCATCAATCAACAGGTTTTCCTGGAAAATGAATAAATAAGTAGATAGATAGACAGATAAATCACATCACATCACGCAGCAGATGAATAAAAGTAGAGCGCAAAGCGAGCGTGGATTGGCTGGCGTACAGGCTTGAGGTCACGGTGGGCGTATCCCTGGCTGTGGACGTAGGCCAGCGCTGACACGATCTGACGGAAGAACACACGGGTCTCCTGCTCCGACAGACGGTCTTTCGCTACGATGTAGTCGAACAGCTCTCCTCCGGGACAATACTAAAGGAGAAGAAAAGAGAGATACGTCACTAAATAAATAAATAAATAAATAAATAAATAAATAAATAAGTAAGTATAATATACAGGTCCTTCTCAAAAAATTAGCACATTGTGATAAAGTTCATTATTTTCTGTAATGTACTGATAAACATTAGACTTTCATATATTTTAGATTCATTACACAC
>JAQMCW010000013.1:1644339-1656539 GCA_030068335.1 Chrysichthys cranchii
ATATATATATACACACACACACACACACACACACATATATATATATATATATATACACACACACACACACACACACATATATATATATATATATATATAAATCCCTGTGGGAGTTTTAACACGTTAAAAAAACTGTATTCCAGACATCCCACTGTTGACCTAATCCAATTCGGACAGAATTTAACACGCGTTCGAATGGCGTCCATTTTATTTACCTGACTTCCCACTTGTTACGTACAATCGAGCACCATCGGTCTGCATTCGGACTCATTCTGCTACATTCGTTTTCATTCGGCTGCATTCGGGCTCATTCGGGCGCCTTCGCGTTCACTCGGCTGCGATTCTCTCTGTGTGCCGTTAGCCTGGTCTAGTGTGTCGGTTGGAAACGTGAAAATCCCCGTTGATGGTTTCTGTCACATTTTAATCAGCGCCGTCGGTCTGGACGAACACAGGAACGGAGCTTTTTAAGAGAAAATACATCTTCATACCCTTCCGCACACACGACCCCGACGCTGGAGTTTGGGATTTATTCCGTTTCCGGTTTGTAAAATCGCTAAGGTGATATCTTCTTTTTATTATTTCAATTATTTTCAATAATAATCATGATATAGGAATGTAACGTGTCGTGTTTTGTCCTGTTTTTAGCTTCAGTCCCGACACACGGGTGAACGCTCTACTGTTTTATCCCTCAGTCCTCTGATTTTCTTTCTTTAGATTTCCACTTTAAATTTAGTTTTATATTTCGGGACCTTTTAAAGACAGACAGACACAGAGGGGTTAAGCTGAAACCCCCTCCCTTTAAATACCTCTCACCGGGCAACGCTGTGGGCTTCTTTTTTTTTTTTTTAATTATTTTATTTTATTTTATTTTATTTATTTTAATTTTAGCTCCCCCGTATGATTACAGATGCAGATAAAAAAATAAAAATAAAAAAAAACCAAAATCTCACTTTGTATCAGGGTACGTCATTAAAAATACCCTTTTAACATTTCTGAGCTCTCTTGAAGCCCCGTGAGGGCTTTTCGGTGTGTGTTTATTCGCTCTAAACCGACTAGCTTAGCTCAAGTAGCTGCTCTTCGAAACCAGGCTAAATATATAAATATATAATAATAACAATAATAATGATACACGGGTATTATTGGTTTTTTTTTTTAACTAGTTAAGTGGTTAGTGTGTCGTTTAAGTAAGGAAAAAAACCCCAGTGTGTGTGTGTGTGTGTGTGTGTGGGTTCTCGATTATCCTTCTGGGTTTTGGTGACGTTGGTGCGCTCGCGCTGTGTTCTGCTATGCTATGCTAGCTAACCCAAACTAGCCTTGGCAGCGAGCTAGCCCTGACAGACCAGGCTTCGCGGAAGTGTTTAAACTTACTTCGGTCGCCCTGAAAACGGTTTATTTATCCAATTATCGGTTTGGACGTTTGCGTGTAGCGTGTGTGTGAGGAACTGAACCCAAACCAGACGATTTCAATGGATTTCTCGGGAATCTCCGTGTTTGTGTGTCTGAGCGGAGGCGCTAGCTGGGTAAGCTAGCTGTAACACGACGGGACTTGAGGTAAACTACCACACGAACGCAAACACACACACGGGCTGCATTATTCGAAAATATGTCGTTTAATATCTTTTCTACTGTCTGAACCAATACGTGTGTAGCTGTCCAGGGGGTTACAAGTCGGGGAGTTGGAGCCTGCCGGGGGTTTGAAGCCGCACCAAAACAAAAGGGGGCCGGTGTGAAGTGCGACCAAGAGCCGCTCCGTCTCTCCGCCGTGTTCGGGGTTTCAGGGCTGCTGTTATTTATGTGGTATATTTTGGGTGCTGAAACGTTCACCTGACTCGTATTTCTTTTTGTTTGTTTGTTTGTCGACAGATTGTGTTGTACGGCTGTGGAGCAGGAGGAAGTGAGAAAGGAAGGAAGAACGAACGAACGAACGAACGGTGGGGGAAGAAAAAAGGACAGACAGACAGATAGAGAGAAGGGGGGAAAAAAGGAAAGAGAGAGAGAGAGACTCCCCACCCCCGCGTGAAGGAAATGCCCATCGCGGCTACTGGTGCGCCGCCAGCGACTCCCGAACCCCGCGTGCGTCCCCGCGTCCCCGCCGGCGCCGAGCGCGCGCCCAAACGCGCTCCCGAAGGCGAGTACGGCGCACGGGAGGCGACCCTCGTGGCGGACAGACTCCCCGGCGTGCACGGCGTTTCCGCCTCCTCAGCAGCCCCCGCTCACCCGTCTCCCCCGGCTCTCTCGCCCCAACCCATGGCCACCGAGCCGCCCCGGACTCGGTCCCGCTCGCGCTCCGGATTCTACCAGGGCGCAGGCGCGAACAGCGGCGCAGGGAGCTCGAGCGCAAACCTCCCTCATCATCATCATCCTCACCTACACCACCTTCATCATCATCATCAGCAACAGCAGCAGCACCAACTAAGCGGCGCGTGCGCAGTCCTCGGGGCCCACGGACACCCGGAGAACCTGCGCCCCCCCGCCGGAGTGCTCTCCCCAGGCGGACCCCGGCATCCGGGTCCTGGCGCGCACCGCAGCCCAGGAGGAGCAGGTAGAGCTCTTACTACTTTACTTATTAACCCACCATCGCAGGGTGTGTCGGGAATGCCCGAACGACCGGGTCGAACACCAGCAGGACAGCGGGGCGGAAACTAGAGCGCTCGTTATGTTCACCAGATCCTGAGATACAGGACTCGAATCGGATTCCCGGGATAATACCCCGTGTCCGGGTGAGGACAGCGCTTGAGGAGAGGTTTTTTCACGCTTGTGTGTGCATGAGGCGAACCTTCCCTGATAAAGGGACATCGGGATCTCACGTTGAGTATAAGGTATCAGGTCTGCGACGGGGGTTTCACGTGTAAAGCCGTAAAGAGGCGTCCTTGGTGTGGTCGACGTGCATCGTCGACTGAAACACTGGCGCTACGGGGTAACATCCACGTCTCCACAAGCGCACACTCCGTATCGTGTGTGTGTGTGTGTGTGTGTGTCTGGGTGAAAACGTGAATTCATTTCAAAAAGGAGGGGTGTCCTTTGAGTTAAAGTTACTGATCCAGGGTGTGTTCAGCTCTCAACCCCCACACTCGACCAAGGTTCCTCCAGAACTGAGTGGACCTGGGGGTTTTTTGCTCACGTGCTGTGCGGGACCGCCCACGGCGCCTCAGTAACCGCTCCTGCTTCGGGCGCTTAATTCTATTTCACGCTGGACAAATATAGCCGGGCGGATTGTCCCCCCTCCCTCCTTCCCTCCTTCCCTCGGAGAGACGGTTGCACTGTGACTTTGGCTCTAAGTTAATAATTGGCCTGATGGCTGGATTCGATTATCCTCCATCATTGAATCTCGTGTTCTATTCTCAGTGTCTCGTTGGGTGGCATGGTTTTGCTGAAAAAAGAAAAGAAGAAGAAGAAAGTCCTTTTTTTTTTTGGTCTTGTTTTTGGTTTTTACGGTTGGACGCGGAGTCGCTCGGATAGAATCCGGCCCTCCTAGCTCTGCCCGGGGCGGAGTCACTGTGGGTTTAATCTGCGCTCCGATCTGAAACGGCACCGCCGTGCAGTTTTTGAGGGTCAGCGTATAAACCCGAACGTTTTTAAATCTGTCTCCTGTGGGAAGTTGGGATAGTTAGATGTTTCTCGCTTGGCATAGTAATGCGCGATCAGCTGGCTAGCATGTCGAGTGCGTTAATGCAGGCCGAGTGGCGAAGAGCGATGCCGGGAGTCGTCTCGTCCCGTCCTCACACCACGGCGCAATTTCTGTCTCAGTCGGCATCACACATTTAGCACGCAGAGTCACTAACAAACTGACCGCATTTGTTGTTTAAAAAGTTAGCTAAAGGATGCAATGCTTTTTATTATGTGCAAAAAATAGCGAATGATCTCACACACACACGTACAAATTTCGGAACTCGGAATTAAAACATACAAACGCACAAAAAAACAGCAAAAAACAAAACAAATTGTATGATGTTGATGATGAATATGTCGTCGTTGCCCCGTCCTGCGCTAATCCACAACGTGACACCATGGCGTCCTTTTTTTTTGTTTTGTTTTGTTTTGTTTTGTTTTGTTTTGTTTTTTGGGGCAAATCTTTCTTAATTATGAGTATCAGGACAGATGTGTGTAAACTCAGGCGCTCTAGAGTCACAGCATGGAGTTGCGTCGCGTTACGTGTAAAACAGTGACGTGATTTTAAACAACCCGTCGGAAACGTGTTTACTTTCTACGGCTGTTGAACGTATGTTGTTGGTTTCTTCCTCCTCCACGGCAACTCTGAATAACTCCGACATGAAATATGTTTGTCATGCGCGCCGGGGCTTGTGCCACACCTGCACGTTCACACGTGAGCACGACACAGCGAATAAACAGACGCTGAGGTGAAGAATGCGCCGATCGAACACTGGAACGCGATTCAAATCAAAGTGTGCGTGTGACGTTCGAGGTGGCTGTTTGTCGCCCTCGGTGATTGTGGCTGTTTCTGGTTACTTTTCGTGTCTGTGTGTGTGTGTGTGGTTTTGAATGTCGGTTAGTAGGAGTTAACAGGTCATTCTTTCCCGAAGTGAAAAAACCGAAAACGTTTCCCAGCTGCATTACAGCTTTCACCAGACATACTGAGTCACAACACACACACACACACACACACACCCTGGACACAGCTTTTCCTATTTGAGATCAGATGTGTGTGTGTGTGTGTGTGTGTGTGTGCTGATGTGTGTGTTCGTGCCACATAAAGCAATCAATGGGTGCGCACACCTGAGTTTACACAGGAACTCGGAAAGAACTGCGACACACACACACCCACACAGTGGATTAACCCCAGACTGGAAATACCTGCCTGCCTGCTGTTGCTTCTACCCTGTCCACCAGGTGTGAGTGTGTGAGTGTGTGTGTGAATGTATGTGTGTGTGAGAGATCAGCCTTTGTTTCTTTTTTCATGCGTTTCTGCCGTTTTATCTGCATGCACACAGAAGAGCCTCACCTGTAACATTTGTGTGTGTGTGTGTGTGTGTGTGTGTGTGTGAGAGAGAGAGAGAGAGAGAGAGAGATGTATGTTGACCAAAGGATATACTGTGTGTGTGTGTGTGCGCGAGAGAGAGAGAGCAAAGGCGAGATATCGACCGGGATCAAAGAGACTGCTTTGATAACGAGGCGAGCTCAGCACAGCGAAATCCCCCGAGTTCAACACCATCTGCTCGCAATACAGAACAAATGCAGCTCACGTGTTCTCTCTCTCTCTCTCTCTCTCTCTCTCTCTCTCTCCCTCCTCTGACCGTTCTGTCCTTCCTGCCGTTGGTGTGTTTGTGTGTGTGCTCCTCCTGAGTGTTACTCACTGAACCTTCTTCTTTATTCCGTTTCATTACCTGTGTGAGACGTTTGGAGATGTGGCTGTTCAGAACACACACACACGGTAGCAGGCCTCCGGAGAGTGGTTCTGTTATAGGTGTTCACTCATTTTTATCAGAGGAGAGACAAGTGGGTAATCGGTTCCCTGAAGCATCATCTACTTCTCTGTGGGTCTCGCTCATGCTCTGTCTGTGGGTCTCGCTCGCGCGCTGTCTGTCTCGCTCGCGCGCTGTCTGTCCGTCTGTCTCACCCACGTGGTCTTGCTTTCAGTCTGTTCATGTCTCTCCCTCGGTCTCTCCGTTTTTCACTCTGTCTCTCATGCTCACTTTTTTCACTTGTTGACTTGGTCTCTCGTTCTCCCTCTCTATCTGACTGTTCTGTGTTTACTACAGCTGAGTAACTGTGCACGTGTGTGCATTCGTATGCTCGTCTGTTCAGAGACACCTGGCACCTGTGAGCACTCCTCCTGCCTGTTTCGTTGTCCTCCTGCGTCCCTCTGAAGATGCTGCCAGGTCCAGGCTCTGTGCTTCATCCATCCGCTCTTTCGTTTATTCTCCCTCCTCCACCCCCCACCCCCGGGCAGGTGGAAGCGAAAAGACTCGCTCTCATTGACCCGCAAGAGCCCGGAGAACCCTCCGTCGACATAAAGAGCCCCAGTCTGGCGTATTAGTTTAATTAGCGAGCGTGATCCAGACCCAATTAGAGCGGCTTATCCGCGCTGCACCTTCCAGACACGCAGGCCTCCTGCTCCACGTCTCCGTTTTCTCAAGAGTCCTTAGAGAAGTGCAGCTGCGCAAGAGGTTTAGGGATTGTTTTAATTTAATGCTTCGCTCAGGCACTGAAGAGAAGCTCGCGCGTCAGGAGAGTCACCTGACACAAGCTCGATGTCCGAATGACATCTGTGTCGTTTCCTGTTGTCTGTGTTATTGTTTTATTTTGTAATCGCGTGTGAATCACTTGCAGTCGCGTCAACTCAGTCGGTTCACTCGCCCACCAGTTCACACGGTAGTGAACGGAAACCGCTCCGCTCAGGCGTTCTCGGACCTGCGAGTCCGCACTGCGTTTGTCATCCTGCGTGAGACGCGCAAAAGCGTCATAAAGTTCGTCCTGAGTTCCATCTGAATCGAAGCGTTGCGGTTCGTAAGAGCAGCGGTGCAGTGGGAGGAGCCTCGACAGGCCCTACAGCTCGCGTGGATCGTTACGACCTAAACTCGGGCCAGATCTCTCTCTCTCGCCCCTGACCTGGGGCCATGCTATTATAGGAAAATAATCAGTAACTCTTTCTCACACCAATGTCATGTAGGACACTGAACAAGCTTCTCTCTCTCTCACACTCGCTTTTCTTTTTGTCTGTGTACTCGTCTGGTTTTTTTTTTTTTCCCCCCGTCTGTCTTTTTCTTTCTGTCATATTTTCTCTGTCTGCATTCTTGTCTTTACCTGTCTCTCTCTCCTCTTCTGTGTCTGTCTCTTCTTTGTCAGTCATTCTCGTTTTTGCTCCGTTTCCCTCCCTCTCTTTCCGTCTGCATTTCTCTCCTTATCCGTCTGTCCTTCTCTTTCTTTCTTTCTGGCTTTCTTCCTTTCTCTCTCTTTCTATCTTTCCCACATACCTGATGTGTCCGTCTGTCTCTCTCTCTCTGTCCGTCTGGCTCTCTCTCTCTCTCTCTCTCTCTCTCTCACTCTCTCTCTCTCCCTCTGTGTCCGTCTCTCTTACTCTCCCGCTCTGTGTCTCTCTCGCGCGCTCTGTGTCTGTCTCTCTCGCGCGCTCTCGGTCTCTCTCGCTCTCTTGTGTCTGTGTCTCTCTTTCTCTCTCTGTCTCTCTCTCTGTCTCTCTCTCTCTCCCTGATGAAGCAGAGTAACCGAGTAAACAGATAAGTATTGGTACATCGGTGTTATAGTAGTTATAAAGAGTCGTGATGTTTCTCCGTTTGGTATCAGTTCTGTCTTTCAAAGACAACCAGGGGACTCTTTCCTTCATCAGTGTTAAGGTAATGCGTCCTCAGCGACGTATTAAACAACACTTTTAAGGTGATGAATAACGTGATAAACAACGTGATAACTAAACTTTCTTTGCTTTTCGACTCGTATTCCATGCGTTGAGTGCTGAGGGAGAAGTCGAAGCAGACGGGAGAGCGACATGCGTGCACGCTTCGAGCGGATCTGATAAATAAGGCACGTTTTTATGTCAACACGTCGTTCCATATCTTCGGCAGGCGCTAATTAGTTTCCACACCGCTCCGAAGCAAACAGTGCGCAAACTAAAAATAATATTTCCTCAGCCTCGTCATCACGCGAGCTGGATCGGTTCGACGTCCTGCTCTTAAACCGATCCTGGATCGGACCGGCTCGCGCTGTTGGTTCTTTTCAGCTCGCTAAGCGTCGACACGAAGCGGGGCGTCGAGATCCAAAAGTATAAACGATCCTCGAGTGAACGGTGGATACTCCGATTTAGATCAGATCAACACTTTGTCACTTTCACTTTCTCTCACACACACACGCTCCCACACTCCTCCATTTTCATAACAAAGGGGGCTATTTGTTTTCGCCTGCTTTTGTGCGTCTCCAGGCAACCTCTCCAGCAGTTCCGGCCACTTCGGAGCTGGATGAGGAAATGGCCCAGCGAGCCGCGGACCGGCCGAGCCCTCGAGTTTTATCTTTCACCTCTTCCTGACCAACCCGAGCGAACCTGCTGGGGTTCTTCAGTCGGAATAAAAAAAACCACACATCTTGAATCGAAGGTTCATTTTTCACTTTGTACTCGTTTCATCGTGCTGAACAAAACGAAACAGAAATTCTTGTTCAGGATTTCTCGGAGCCATCTTAAAGGAATACTTCGGCTGGTTTTTGTTGGGTGTTTTATTTTTATATATTTATTTATTTTTGGTATTTTTTTTTAGTTTGTTCCCCCCCCCATCCCGCATTCGACTTTGCACGAAACTGTTTACAAAAACTGTTGCCCTGTTTACCCCGTTTAACCTCTGAGGGCAATTGTTGAGCTTTAGTCTTTCATGCATTCTTAAGTTAAGTTCAAAACAGCTCGTGTGTTTTATGTTTTTTTAAAGCGTCATGGCTATGATTAAAGGCGCTGTCCGCTCTCTCACACATCCATGAGCTCACATGCTCGTGATTGGCTGGTGTCGTAGTGATCGACAGGTGAGCGAGTGGAAGCACCTCCCATCCAGAGAGCAAGGACGATTCTCCTGCTCTCTCCTGACAATCGGGTCACTCCGCGTTCGACGTTATGAAAGGAATGTAAACGCGTCAAAAACGTGAATCCGTTCCAGTTTCTGTGACGAGCCGAACTCGATCCGACCTGTGCGATTCTCGGACCCGGCCCAGAACCCGGCGCGTTTTACTTCAAGAGCAAAGTCAAAGCCAGTTTACTGTAGGGACCAGGAACTTCGGCGTGTGTCGTGTTGTTACCATTTACCAAACGTGTGTGTGTGTGTGTGTGTTTGTTTGTTTGTTTTGTTTGTGTGTGTACACAAGAGATCCGAAATGTGAGAAACTTACAGTGGGTGAAACCAAATCACGTTTCATGGGGCCCTCAGTGGAGTGAGAGAAAAGGGCTGAGAGGGAGTGAAGGGAGAGTGGGCGGGATCATTTGTCATGTCTCTCTCGCCATGTCTTTCTCTGTCTGTCTGTCTGGGTCTGTTTTATTTTACTTTCTTTCTGTTTAGATTCTCTCTCTGTGTCTTTACTCAGTCATTCACTCTTCATCTCTCTCTCTCTTACTGTCAGTCTCTCATTTTCTGTCTCTCTCTCTCTTACTCACTCTGTGAATCTCTCATTTTCTGTCTCTCTCTCTGTCAATCTCTCATTTTCTGTCTCTCTCTCTTACTCACTCTGTCAATCTCTCATTTTCTGTCTCTCTCTCTCTCTTACTGTCAATGTCTCATTTTTTGTCTCTCTCTCTCTCTCTCTCTCTCTCTCTTACTGTCAATCTCTCATTTTCTGTCTCTCTCTCTTACTCTGTCAATCTCTCATTTTCTGTCTCTCTCTCTTACTCACTGTCAATCTCTCATTTTCTGTCTCTCTCTCTCTTACTCACTCTGTCAATCTCTCATTTTGTCTGTCTGTCAATCTCTCATTTTCTGTCTCTCTCTCTCTCTCACTGTCAATCTCTCATTTTCTCTCTCTCTCTCTTACTCACTGTCAGTCTCATTTTCTCTCTCTCCCTCTCTTACTGTCAATGTCTCATTTTCTGTCTCTCTCTCTCTCTCTCTCTCTTACTGTCAATGTCTCATTTTCTCTCTCTCTCTCTCTCTCTCTCTTACTGTCAATGTCTCATTTTCTGTCTCTCTCTCTCTCTCTCTCTCTCTCTCTCTCTTACTGTCAATGTCTCATTTCCTGTCTCTTACTCACTGTCAATCTCTCATTTTCTCTCTCTCTCTCCCCGTCTCCCCGTCTCAGGCTCTTTTCCTTTCTGTCTCACTCTTTCCCCTTTACCATGTATATCTTTCTCTCACTTTCTCTCTGCCTCTGTCTGTGTATCTCTCTCTCTTTTCCTCTCTATCCCCCCCCCCTTTTTCATCCCATCCAATTCAGCAGTGCTTTATTGACATGAATGTTATAAATCACATTGTTGCTCGCTCTCTCTCTCTCTCTCTCTGAGAGAGGAAACTGAACACAGAGAGGAAACATTAGCCCTAAACACCCCCCCCACACCCCGGACCTCTCTTGCTTACTGAGCCTCTCTCTTTCTCTCTCTTTCCTGGTCTGGTTTCAGCTTTTCCAACTACATCCTCTTTTCCTCTGGATTTTTTTTTTGTCGCTGTTGGGTTTCAGAGGTTAACATCTCTCTCTCTCTCTCTCTCTCCCTCTCCCCCTCTCTGTCCATTTACTTCCTCTTTTCCTGCACTGTTTGTTTGTCGCTTCTTTCTATTCAGTTGGCTTACAGTTATGCAAAGCACTTTGGCAAACACACAGCCTTCCTGTGAGTGTGTGCGTGTGTGTGTGTACGCGTGTGTTGTGCAGATCTCTCGCACATGTTTTGAAATGCGCTGCGAGATTTAAAACCCGCTCGCTTTCTTTATTAAAGTCTACGTTCCTGTTAAAACTACCGATACTGCTTCAGTAAACCAGTGTGAAATCAACACCAGGACGTCCGATGAAACGCTCGGACGCAAGCCCGACACAGCGTGGTGCTCCTGCGATGGTGGTGCGTCCCGATTCGAGTTAACAATTTGCAGGTCTTATTTTCGATCCCAACTATATATTTATTTATTCATTCACTCACTCACTCACTCACTCACTCACTCACTCCCTCCCATGTCCACCTTGATTTATAAGACTCTGCTCTGTGTGTACGTGCGTGTGTGTGTGTGCATGCGTGTATGATTTGATAGGTGAACTGTGTGTGTGTGTGTGTGAGACTATTATTAATGACTGGCATTAGGAGAGAGTGAAACCGTGTATAGAGAGACAGGGAGAGGTAGCAGGAGTGAGGGACTAAAAGGGGGCAAGGGGAGAAAGATGGAGGAAATGGATCGAAATAGCCGATGCACTCTCGAGCTCCGAGCAAAATCAATAACCTCCATGAGGGGACGCCTCATCCCCTTAACGTCTGCCCCACTTGCTCGCTCTCTCTCTCTCTCTCTCTCTCTCTCTCCCTTTCTCTCCTCCCACCCCCCCGGACACCTCCCCCTTCTTCTTATTTCTCCATCCGTCTCTCAGCTGTCTTCAGTAGCGTCCCATCTCTCCCGTCTCTTCCCCGCTGTTCATCTCCGATTCCGTCTACAGGGAAATGTGTCCGAAACGGCTTCACCGAGCTGTCCGAGTATCCCTGTGTGTTTTCAACCTTTTTGTTTTACACACACACACACACACACACACACACACACACACATATATATATATATTTATATAAATCTCTGTTAAAGAATCATTCAAATTGGGGTTTGGGTATTTGTTGTCGATGGTTGGGCTTTTCAGCCTGTGCTTCTCTCGAGTTAATCAACACCTTTTGATCAACGTGGAACGTACCACCTATGAATAAAGCGGGGGGAGTGGGGGGTGGTGGTGGTTTTGTTGTCTGATGCTATGCCGTGGTTTCGGTGGCATCCTGGCATGTTTACTCACGTCGGTTCACACCTCCAGGTCTGGCGTCGTGTCAAGCTTATGATCTCACAGGTGTGAATCGTGCAGCGTTATTACAGTAAAGTAGCAGGGATTTCCCAGCATTCAGTGCGGCTGATGGAAGTCCCTCCCTCTTTATGACGAACGTGCTGCCTCTTAAAACCTCACAGGGGGGAACTGATCTGAGGACAGGGCTTGCGAGCACTACGATTACTCTTGCTGCTATGAACAGTAGTACTGTTACTCCTAGTATTAGTACTGCTACGAGTACTGGTGCTCCTCCTTCTAACTGTATTACTATGCTTACTGTTACTGCTGTTATGATTCTTCCTGTTATGACTGCTATAAGTATTATTATTATTATTATTGTTAGTCTTACTACGACTGTAATGTTTATTCCTAGGAGTCTATATATTGTAGCAATATTAGTAAATACTGTTTAATAAATAAATCACAAGAATCCTCTCATCCCTAGTCTTACAACCGATCTTATTACTTTTATTGCTCCTACTGCTAGTAGTATTCTGCTGTTAAACAAGTATTTTGCTACTAGTGTTACTAATATTACTTCAACTAGTCACTAATATCACTGCTACGAGTGTTACTGATATTACTGCTACGAGTGTTACTGATATTACTGCTACGAGTGTTGCTGATATTACTGCTACTGGTGTTACTGGTGTTGCTGATGTTACTGGTGTAACTGATATTACTGCTACTGGTGTTACTGGTGTAACTGATATTACTGCTACTGGTGTTACTGGTGTAACTGATATTACTGCTACTGGTGTTACTGGTGT
>JAQMCW010000013.1:1671214-1681707 GCA_030068335.1 Chrysichthys cranchii
GAGGGAAATGTGTGAAAGCTAAGTACTTTGTTGTACTTACTGGATGTCTGACACAAAGGCACACAACAGTGTTCAGCGGTTCGCTGAAATGTAAACGTTTTCTTAAGAGACATGATGGTGGTAACGCTGAAAATACGAGCTAAACACAGTAAACAAAAGGGGACCGGAAACGACTGAGCTGGCTGAACCTTTACCGGAAATACATCTGCACCGCTCTGTGCATATAGCCCATTTGACTTTAAAACAAACAAAAAAAAGATCCTGCCTTTTTCTTTTACTGTAGTAATACTTATAGTTGTAGTTTTACATATACATAGGCTTTCTAAACGTTTTTGGATAAATGACTCCTGGGTCACTGCGGCTGGAAAATGGCTTCGTTTAAATTCATGCTGTTTATGGTGTGTTATGTTTAAAATTAAACATTACAATATGTGTCCGAAAAATGTTATTCCATGTAGCTAACCGATTTCAGCAGGTCCTTATAGTCACCCTCCTTCTGGGATTGTATTTTAACCAGCCTTATAATTGGAAGCAAGTGCACTACGTAGTAAGCACCTAAAGGGGATTATTAATTAACATTTGGGATTATGCCTAATGGTGTACTCTAGGAGTTTATATTTAAAAGACGTATGTCCTTCATGAAGAAATTAAAAGTCCAGCCAAACACGCACGTTAGAATCTTGTTCAATACAGAAACCAAGCAATTAGTCCAACCATTGTCCCATCCTCTGTCTGTCGCCACCCTGCAGGAGTGGAACGACTACAGACTCGTCTGGAACCCGGACAGATACGACGGCATCCAGAAACTACGAATCCCCTCCCACCACATCTGGCTTCCGGATATCGTGCTCTACAACAAGTACGCTGATGCCGTAACACACGACCCACTCACTCCATATAACCTCTGTTTGTACACCAAAGGACATGTATTTAAAAACATTTCAGATCATATGTACAGACTAAAGTATAGGTTCCTCTTGAGAGAGCATCGGCTGAATAATAAAACTGGTTAAGTTGTTTGTTTTTATAACATACCTGACTCACGTATGAAGTAAAAATCTGAATTTACAAAAAGCCTACTACCATTTTTTCCCAGACAGTTCTCCAGGAGATTAAGATTAGGATTTCTCCAAAATCCTGTGAAATATAATTATATTATGAACAACAGGATAGATAGCTGATCAGTTGACTGGTTTGCAGTCAACTCTAGGTAACAAATGCTCTAAAAGGAAGATTCAAGGCCATGAATCTGATGACTTGTGATGCTCGACGAGGTGCTTGTATTCTGTCTATATTTCGCGGTTTATGTAACGCATGATGGCACTTAGCGTCTAACTACGATCACTCGGGTGTTCAGAGCAGTAAGATCTAGGCCACCGGTTCCTTTTCAGGTTATATTTGATATTTTGTTTAATTCTATATGGAGATTCGACACTCCATTTAGTTCATGAAGCAAGACTTGTATTAAAAAAAATAAAAAAGACAGCAGGGGAAGGAACAGATGTTTAAGGCATAAATGCACGAAGGAAAAAACACGATTACGGCATGCGATCACGAACTAATTTGATTAAGAGGCATCCCGACGATGCTTTACAGACTCAGCAGTCCGTGTAATCCCCGCCTAAAATAAGCTAAGGCTCATTTAAATTGGGGAACTGTATATGGCAGTGTTGCAAAGGAGGGGAAAAAGAGGACAGATTAGCAATAGCTTAGTTAATACAGATTATTCACATTGTATTGCACACACACACACACACGTGTGCACCGTTATAGCGGTGTGCAGTGACTCAAACTAGTTAAATGATACGAAAAGTAAAAAAAAAAATTAAAGCGGTAATGAAGGTAAAATGAAAATACAGAGAAAATATTTCACTGAAGCTGCTGAGTGCACATGAACGAAATTACAAGGATCATAATTATGCATCCAGTTTATGCTAAAAAAAAAAAAAGATATATGCATATTAATTACTTGTTAATTAATTATCTCATTTATTCATTTCAGTCAGCAGGAGATATGTTGGGGGGTCCATACGCTCCATGTTGAGCTTTTGTTCCTTTGAGTTTTTCTGTTATGCAGCAAAAGTACAACAAAAGAAAATTCAGCTCAGTTCTACTGCAGTTGATTGTCACTTTATTTATTTATTCATTTATTTTTAAGAACAAACAAAACACAAAAAAAACCTATTCAATCGTGCTTCTATAGCATACGAGAAAATCAGCAATAAATACTTGCCCAGAACCGACCTTCTGCTATTTCCTGTCTATCCCAGTGCGGACGGTGTGTATGAAGTCTCATTCTACAGCAACGCTATTGTTTCCAACATGGGCGACATCTTCTGGCTCCCTCCAGCCATCTACCGAAGCGCCTGCGCCATCGAGGTCCGCAACTTCCCCTTCGACCAGCAGAACTGCACGCTGAAGTTCCGCTCCTGGACGTACGACCGCACCGAGCTCGACCTGGTCCTGATCTCTGACTTCGCTAGCCGTGACGACTACACGCCCAGCGGCGAGTGGGACATCGTGTCTCTGCCGGGCCGCAAGAACGAAGACCCAGATGACGCCACCTACATGGACATCACATACGACTTCGTGATCCGACGCAAGCCGCTGTTCTACACCATCAACCTCATCATCCCATGCGTGCTCATCACCTCGCTCGCGGTCCTTGTCTTCTACTTGCCGTCAGACTGCGGGGAGAAGATGACCCTGTGCATCTCTGTGCTCCTGGCCCTCACCGTCTTCCTGTTACTCATCTCCAAGATCGTTCCGCCCACCTCGCTGGCCGTGCCGCTCATCGGCAAGTACCTGATGTTCACCATGGTGCTGGTCACCTTCTCCATCGTGACAAGTGTATGCGTGTTAAACGTGCATCACCGCTCGCCATCCACACACCACATGCCTGCCTGGGTGCAGCGCGTCTTCCTGCACCAGCTGCCCGCCTTCCTGCTCATGAGACGACCGGGTCGCTCAAACATGCGGGAAAGATTCCGGAGGAAGCACCGGAGCAAGTCATTCTCTGGGGACGCGTTCGCCCTGGGGCCCTGGAGGACGGCCGAGCTGCCTGAGGGCTCGGAATTTGGGCAGAGGGTCAGAGTCAGGGGCGACCCAGAGGTGGATGCGGCCATAGAGGGCGTGCGGTTCATCGCTGAACACATGAAGAGCGAGGATGATGATGAAGGGGTGAGACTTGTGACCAGCACACAAAGATGTTTGCATTTGTTTTTGTTTTTTTTAACTTGATCATTTCGTGATGTTCTTACACCTATAGCGATCATTCACGTTTACTTCACAGAGCCAAAATTTTGTTGTCCATGATCTTCATGAACTTGTCAGTTTTTCACGTAGAAACACGAAACGTAGATGTGCTTGTGCTTTTGGGAGAGACTGAAATTACGTTAGTGTGTAGCAACGCTCTGAAGTGGGTCATGACCTGAAACCTGATCGTTACATCGTACATACGGAGTCCAGCAACACCCTAGCAACCACTCAGAATATCGTAGCAACCACCTTGAAACCCCCTAGCAACCAACTGGTATATGATCGCAACACCCTAGCACCCACTTGAAATATTGTAGCGAATCCCTAGCAACCATTTGGAATATAATAACAACAACCTAGCAACCAACTGTTATATGATAGCAACAACCTAGCAACCATTTGGAATATAATATCAACAACCTAGCAACCAACTATTGTATGATAGCAACAGCCTAGCAACCATTTGGAATATAATATCAACAACCTAGCAGCAGCCTAGCAACCAACTGTTATATGATAGCAACAACCTAGCACCCAACTGTTATAGCAACAACCTAGCAACCAACTGTTATAGCAACAACCTAGCAACCAACTGTTATATGATAGCAACAGCCTAGCAACCAACTGTTATATGATAGCAACAGCCTAGCAAACAGCTGTTATATGATAGCAACAGCCTAGCAACCAGCTGTTATATGATAGCAACAGCCTAGCAACTAACTGTTATATGATAGCAACAGCCTAGCAACCAACTGTTATATGATAGCAACAACCTAGCAACCAACTGTTATATGATAGCAACAGCCTAGCAACCAACTGTTATAGCAACAGCCTAGCAACCAACTGTTATATGATAGCAACAGCCTAGCAACCACTTGGAATATAATATCAACAACCTAGTAGCACCCTCGCAACCAACTGCTATATGATAGCAACAGCCTGGCAACCACTTGGAATGTAATAGCAACCACCTAGCAACACTTTAGCAACCAACCAGAATATGATGGCGACCATCTAACTACACCCTAACTTGTGTGAATTTGTAGGTCATCGAGGACTGGAAGTATGTTGCCATGGTGATCGACCGTTTGTTTCTCTGGGTTTTCATCCTGGTGTGTCTGATCGGAACACTTGGCCTCTTCGTCCAGCCGCTTTTCCAGAGCTACAACACACCTGTAGCAAGAGATGAGTGAGTGAGTGAGTCATGGAATATGATGATACAAAATTTAAATCTTTGCCACTGAGTCTGTGCAGTTTTTCATTTGATCATTTTTAGGTTTTCTTCCTTTGTTCCAGCAATGACGTTTAATAAACTTGTCCTGCGTAAACCCGAGAAGATATCAGAGCACATATCATGCGCAGTGAGACCAAGCATACCGAATAAAAGACCGAGATCCAGCACACGCTGCTCAGGCGACGAAACGTCCAGCACCTGCCAAGATCTGCAGATATGTGAAGATGTGTGAGATCGCTTAATCAGGGTATTCAGAACTGTACATATGCACTGTGAAAACTAACAGAGACACGTTACCACCTGGCACTCTTTTAGCACTGAAATCATCGTCATATGCACTGTTTTCTTCTGTGATTATTTTACATTATGCGGTTTTTTTTTTGTTTGTTTTTCTTTTTACTGCCTACAAAACTGCCCTTCGGTTCCCCCGGTGTAGCCTGGATCGGGTTTTGTCATCTCTCCTGCCACAATAATCCTAATTTCCATCACAGGATTTTCAGCGTCGTGTCTGAGACCAGACAGACACTAGCATAGCTTAAAGAATGGCCACAGTGAAACGACTAAAATGCATTTAAACTAATTAATATTTTCATAATTATATGTACACCATCTAGGCTATTGTTTGGTAAGTTTCAGGATTTCCCAGAGGGCAAAAAAAAAATGTATAACGTGTTGTATTTTAGAAAAATATAATGTGCAATACTAATATAAGAACCTAGAAGCACTTTCTGAGAAGGCCCTGGACCGTATGATGACGTGAACATGCAATAATGCGTAAAATTTTAGTCGTTGTGCATGTTATGATTATTTATAAAAACAAGCAGCATTTGCACAAGTACTGTTTGTTACATCAGCAGAAGTTTTATATAAATTTAGAGCAAACGTTGGAACATTTTGGAGTATGATTTCTTAATATTTCTCTGGTATAATGAATTTTAAAATAAAAAAATAATCAAAACGTCGAGCTTGGGTTTTTTGGTGTGTTACGAGCGCTGCTTACATGTAATGCATGGGGTTGAGCGTTCATGATGCGTAATGACGATAGCAGTAATGCGTTTTGATTCATAAATAATTCTGACAAGGTTTATAGTTAATTATGAAAATGACCTTCATAAAAACTGTTAACAGACCTTTGCGAGTGTGTAAATGGATTGAAGTGCCATGCATGCAAGGAGTCGCGTTTTGTCGTTTCAATTTCATGTCGATGAATTTACATTTAAGTCACACTTGCCTGTCCCCACGATTAAAGCCACACTATGCGACTTTTTTCTTCGTACATCCAGGTCACTGGTTCGGGTCACTGTCTGTGCGGGGTTTCGCATGTCCTCCCCGTGTCCGTTTGGGATTCTTCCGGGTTCTCCGGTTTCCTTCCACTGTCCAAAAAAAAAAAAAAAAAAGCCAGTAGGTGGATTGGGTATGTTAAATCTCCCACTGTGTGTGAACGTGTGCGTGTCACACTGCACCTCTGAACCATTTCACAACGTAATGTTTACATCAAATCAAGTATTTTGTATTTACTGAATATCATTTCTGTCCTTATTTCTTTAGTAGAAGCATTGTACGCGTTCCAGCGCTAAAAAAAATTCATTGCACGTGAATGTAGTGTATGTGATCTTATTATTTTTATTTATTTTTATAACCAAGCCTCACACACATGCAACTTTGGAGCATTTTTAAAATATCGCCGCCGTGCGTAATCTGACCGATGATCTAGAGTATAAATAAATCTTTATTTGTTTTGAACTGTGACTTTTGCGTTGCCTTATTAATAGAGACCAAAAGTTTTTTGGGGTTGGTTTTTTTCTTTTTTTTTTTTGGTTTGTTTTTTTTAATCACTCTGGAGACAGAAACAATGTGATGAAAATCAGGCGATTGTTAACGGGGATACTATCCAATAAAATTAATTTTTCTTTTGCTACTATTATGTGTCTTTGTGTCCCGTTTTTTTTTTTCCCCCGTCTGCCTGATGACAAGTGTAGATGACGACGTGTCCAGATGAAGGAGGCGTGGCCTTCGATCCTGTCAGCCACAGTGAAGCAGGCATGGCCTTCTGACAGAGCTGGGATTCGAACCCGGAACCACACTCAGACATTTTTAACACCACCAGAGGTGACTGCACTCTCACCTCCTGTCCATTATCGCTTTAGAAAGGTTCTTGTGTCCGTTTTATCCCCTGCCCTGAAAACTATACGACACAAATTGCTGCATGAGTGATTTGTAATGATTTGGATCGATGCTCCGGGCATTATCGCGGTCCCGCATTTGGAGAGTCAGAGAACACTACATCCGCTTGCTTGTTCTGCTGACGGTGCTGTGTTTGCACACACGGCACTCCGACGACGCTTAGGCGAACGCTTTCAAAGTGCTTCTGACGCGTTTAAAAAAAAAAAAAGCTTTTTAAAAATTAGCCCTGCATTAACCAACAAGAGTCTGGTCTCGCTGACAGAAGAACAGAGGGGTGATGGTTTCTCTCTCTCGCTCACTCACTCGCCGCATCACTGTCCATTTTCACATCCATGACTCGTTTGAACCTGTGTATGTGTGTGTCTGAGAGAGAGAGAGAGAGAGGCAGACATACTGTCTCTGTTTAATATCTCTTCTGGCTCCTAGTATCCACATAAAACCCGATTGATCCTCCTTTTATCTCTTTAAATCCAGCTTCTACCCAACAGCTGTCACCACTGATACTGTCCTTAATGCATCCACAAATCAAGACTAGTTTCCAAATTACATCTTTTTCCGTGATGACTGTAACACAGACGACTGTGGGGATGCGTTTCGGGAGCTTTTTTTTCCCCCGGAATCATTATCGTTATAGGGTGTCACGGGGGTGCGGTGGTTAACACTGTCGCCTCACACTTTGTGTGGAGTTTTTACAGGTTACATGTTCTCCTCAAGTCTGCGTGGGTTTCCTCCAGATACTCTGGTTTCCTCCTACAGCCCAAAGACGTCCAGATTAGGTCATCGAGCTAATCTAAATTCTCCTTCAGTTAAATGTGAGAGTGAAATAGTGTCCGTCTCTGTGTTCGCCCTGCGAATGATGGCTGACCTTCCCAGGGTGTACTGAGCCCTGCTTTAACCCTGTCGGGGCGGGAATCGACTAAAGGCGACATGTAGGGGTCTGGTGCTACGGCCATGCGTACAAGTCGACAAAATTAAATAGGTCAATTGTACTCGCTGGGCGGCGACAGTCGAGGTAATTTTAAGTAATATACTGTTCCTGTTGTGTCAGAGTCCCATGAGCACATTGTTGACAAGCTATATTGTACTATGCAGGAAAAATGCCACGGAAAGGAAAGTTTAGCAAGGAGGAGGTTCTGAAATTAGTGCTGGATGATATATCTGAGCTGTCTGACGATGATTTCGACGATGCAGAGATGGATAGCGAGAGTGAAACTGAAACTGCAAGGGCTTTGAGCAATCATGAGCCTGACACTGCAGGGCCGTCTACAAGGGGAAAAACTCGTCAAGCTTCCACTCGTTCTGCCGCATCGTGTAAAGGTAACACCACCTCTACAGTTTCTACTCGTGCAAAGTCAAAGAGACGACCCGGATTTACGCACAAAATATTCAGCACTGGGGGCAAAGTAAAAAAAAATAATAATAAATTTTCAGCACCGAAAGGGTTAAGGAGATGTTCATGCAACATTTATTTATGGAATGTTCCAATTTTAATGTTTGTTAAGGGATAGAAAGATTATCACTCACTCATCTTCTGCCGCGTAATCCTGTTCAGGGTCGCGGGGGGAAGCTGGAGCCAATCCCAGCTTACTTCTGATGGTGAGGGGCGGGGCTACACCCTGGGCAGGTCGCCAATCCGGCGCATGGCGACACACAGAGACAGACAACCATTCACACTCACGTTCACACCTACGGGTAATTTAGAGTCGCCGACTAGCCTAATCCCCTCTGCGCATGTCTTTGGACTGGGGGAGGAAACCAGAGTACCCAGAGGAAACCCACACGGACACGGGAAGAACATGCAAACTCCACACTGAAAGGCGCCCAGGTCGACCCCAGGGATCGAACCCAGGACCTTCTTACTGTGAGGCGACGGTGCCAACCACCAGACCACCCATAAAAAAATCACTAAAAAAAAAACCCATAACAGACGCACATCATCCAACACAGTAGCTTCATAGTCGAGAGATCTACAGATAGATTGAGGGAATCCTAGTGAGCCTACTGGTGATTTAGTATTACAGAGGCCACACACACACTGAGTTACATTAGACCTTGATGTCCGCAGCAGAAATGGCCCCTATCATAACTCCTACAGGACCTCAAGATGATCACATGGGCAACTTTTACCCATACAGAGGCATATACGACTGAGATCATGACACATCCTGGATCTCTGATTCACTTCTGATCCCGCAAAACCTCCAGGCGTCATCCGCGTGCGTTTCTCATGCACTTTGCCCAAACCCTTGGATCTGTCAACTGGTCTGTTTCCCCGTAATGCACGGAGCGAGAGCCCAGATTTCTCCTTCGAGGAGAGAGAATAAAACCACTCAGCCTGGTATTAAGGACGAATGTGAGATGAATTATTTAAAACGTCAGACCGGGGGAAAAAGGTCCTATCAGGAAATGTTCGACTATACAGTATACCTAGATTTTTATTTCCATTTTTAATACAAGCAGTCCTTCTGCGAACAGGGAAAGAGCATTAATGGAGGTTGCAGTGCGCTGGGGTGATGAGAGAGACAGACAAAGATGGAGATGAGAGACAGATGTGGGAGGGAGAGAAACGAAAATAGCGTCCCAGAGAAAGAGAAAAAAGGAGAAAAGACATTCACGGTTCTCCGAGTCGACGGTGCTTGCTTTTATGAGGATATAAATTAAAGATGGAGGGAGGGACGAACGCATGAACTGGACCCATAGAGACGGGCGTGTGCGAAGCTGATCTGGGAAGAGAAAAAAGAGGAAAAGACTCCACAAGTCAGAGAGGAATATGTGTTTTTCCTCTAACAGCAGCGACCAAGCTGCCACTGAGGCGTCCTTGAGCATGGCTCTTGGCGTATAAGGGCTCACCTGAGCTCTGGCCCTGCTCTGAACTCCTTAACAGGTTGGGATTTCCAAAGCAAGAGATGTCACTGTATACCCACGTGTACTCGTCACAACATCATAATACTTATTATTCATCTAATGAATCTTGAGATAAATGGGTTTAGGCTACATTTACAGGTTTGCGTTCTAGGAAGGCTTTGCTTGCTTCTACGACTCTTTGAGTCGGCGCGTCTAATGCGGCCTTTGACTTAACTCGGGAATCTGAACTCGGATTTACGTCATTTCCGATCTCGGTGCGCTCGAGCTACAAACTTGCGGGGGGGGGACGACCCATGATTGTTAGCAATACTCTAGCCAGCTTACGTAAATGATATGACTGATGTAGATGGTTTTATGATTATATTCTTCTCAGAACAACAACCTGTATATAGTCAGTGTTACAGGTTGAATAAGTAAATACGTCTGTGTGTGGATTCCCCAAAAGCAGATGTTTGTATGTACAGGTAGTCCTCACGTTATGATGGAGATGCGTTCCGCTACACCCATCATAAGTCAAAAATATCCTATGTCGAACCACTGTGTTGAACCATTTAGCCTAGCTTAGCCTAGCCTACCCAGGAGTCTTTTCCTGTAGGAGACATGCGTTTGAATTAAAATTAGCTCTTGAAGCAGACAAAAAACACGCAGTAATGCACTGTACTGTACACTGATACACAAGGGAACTCTGTGAGTTGTGGGAGAGAGTGAGGCATCATGGGAGGCGAGTGATCCGGGCAGCATCTGCGTACTTCCGGGGCATCGTAACTCAGGGAGCACCTGTATGTGTATATAAATACAGTGGAACCTCTGGTCACGAATTCGATCCGTTCCGAGACTCTGTTCGCGACCCGAATCAGTGTTTCCCATTGAAATGCATGTAAATACAATGAATGTGTTTCAGCCTCAAAACATGTTTTTAAAGTGTATTATGGGTTTATGTGTGGCCATAAAA
>JAQMCW010000013.1:1690473-1705703 GCA_030068335.1 Chrysichthys cranchii
GTTTTTGTATGAAATAGTCGCCCTTATAAAACACTTCCAGCTTCGTCTGAGGTCCCAGAGAGGCTGCACTGCTCATACACACACACACACACACACACACACACACACACACACACTGTATGGATGTTTCCTTATCCACCATTCTGTTGATCCACATGAGATAACCCGAGGCAGGTTGTAACAGAATCACTGACCTGAATTTCCTTCGCTCTTACGTAACAGAAGCTGAGCTGGTGTTCACCCTCACACCCCTTCCATCCATCACAGTGATCAACTTTCCCTGTGTAACTTTGTGTGTGTGTGTGTGTGTGTGTGTGTGTGTGTGTGTGTGTGTGTGTGTGTGTGTGTGTTGCAGCCCCTGAAGATTCTCCACAGGATTTGTCTATATGGAACCTCACCTCAAAATCTCTCGCCATGTCCTGGGAGGCGCCAAGCATCATCACAGGACGTTTTAGCTACGTCGTCCAAATCTACGGCCCTGCAGGTAGCCTCCTGGATGACACGTCCTTCCAACATTGCACTGCTAACACTGACTAGGCTACAAAATCATCATAACTTCGAGATGTGCTGTTATAGGAAAATAAGCAATCACAGGGTGGTGTGATGTATGATGTGGCCAGATATGAATCCGGTTACCACCTTGAAGTTTCCCAAAACAACATATCCTGAACTTTCCTCTAACAGCCATACAAACATACATACATTTTTAACATATGAAAGAATGATGTCAAGTTAGTTCCTGCTGTCACTTCAGTCATTTCCTTACCATCCTTTCTTTTTTTTTCTCTCTCTCAAATTAATAATACAAGTCTATGGCATGCTAATTAATCTTCTAAAAAAAGATTATTTGTGTCTATGTGAGGCGTGGCTGAGCAAAAGTCAAAGCATGGAGTGGAGACATTCATCTTCTCCACTGAAGAAGAAATTCAATATTCAGTCCTCCCTCAAGAAAATCATCTTAACGTTCTTTTGGGGCATGAACAGTCCTGTTCTGGTGCATTTCCAAGCGCATGGGCAAACAGTGAACAGTGCAAATTCCTGTGCATTGCTGCGAAATGAACTTCAACCTGCAATTTGCAGCAAAAGAAGAGGAATGCTGTCCAAAACAGTCCACCCGCACCATGACAAAGCACGTCCTCATACAGCAGCAGGGACAGTAGATACAGCGCGACATCTCGGGTTCTGACGTCTCCCACGTCCTCCTTACAGCCCGGATCTGGTGCTGAGTCATTATCACATCTTTGGTCCCCTGAAGGAGGCGCTGCGCGGTCGCAGATTCACCTCTGATAATGAAGTAAAGGAAGCGGGGCTCACCTGGCTTCGGGAGCAGAAGAAAAACTTCTGTGCAGGAATCCAGGAGCTCGATGAACGATACGACAAATGCCTCATCTTGTGTGGGGACTATGTGGAAACATGATGTGTTCAATTTCTCACAGTTACTTCTGTTAAAGCTGGTAAATGTATTTTGCCTTTACTTTTTGATTCTCCCTCTGTTGGGGACCTGCCCACGGTATACTCCACATTTCACCTGAAGTCAGCTGGGATTGGCTCCAGCTTCCCCCCACGACCCTGAACAGGATTACGCGGCAGAAGATGACTGAGTGGCTTAGTAGTAACCCTGTTGATGTTGGCCATGTTTTTCAATTATATCAATGATTATTCTCAATTCACTTACAGATCCACACATACAGGCAGCGTACCAAATCCCAGCTCAATCCGATCAGGAGCGACCGCCACCAAAATGAGATTAAAAACTTGTTTGTTTGTGCGACACAATGACCTGAAAACCTTTACCAACTCTGTGGATCATAAAGACTGCAGTTCTTCTTTCTACTGAACTGAGATTCTGCCCTAAACCTGAAAGAAAGTCTTTCAATTATCATATCATTAACATATGTTAGATATTTTCAGATTCTTTTAGGCAATTTAGGGCAATTTGAAAAAAAAAAAAAACCCCAAAAAGAATATTTCTGTGGAGCGCAGCAGTGTTTGAATCAGTGAGTTCGAGTAACTGAATCAATTGGAGTGAATCATTGCACTGAACCGACTCGAATGACTCAAAATGCTGAATTTTATCGTTACTCAAAAGCATTCGGCGACTGGCTTTTGTAGATTAGCCGATTTCAGTGACACACCTCCTCGATTTCCCTGAAAATATCTTCCTAGGTTCCACAATCTGCAAATTCAGTTATAAAATGGGGAAGCGTAAAGGTTTCTCATGAACATCTGTCCCTGTGTTGGATGTACCGTCTAGATAGCTTACCAGAAAATCACCACTTTCCACTTCCAGTCAAAAGATGTTTAGAGCCCTGTCCAATTATTGTCCGCTACCAGGAACATCCCCGCAGCACTTTTAGTTTTTACATATTTTTTTTTTTTATAGAACTTTTTCCATCACCAGCAGGTCAGAGAGTGCACTAGGGCTGAAATTTCCCCTCTCAGCTCGCAGGATGTACAACAGACACTGTGCTTAGAGCTGCAGATTAAATTATCCTTTCCACAGTTATCTACCCATTGCCACAAGCTTTCTTTCCTGAACAGACCTCTGGCCTGCGCTCTCATATGCGTTTCTCACGTGGTCTCGTTCACAAGCCCTCGCTTAGCTCTTAGCCTCGCTTTGACCATTTTAAGAAATATTCTAATATTTTACCAAACAAAACGTCTGGAACGAACTCGAACCCAAGATTATACTTTCCTGACGTCCTGTTTTTATTTATCTCACACCTCCATTTCCACACAACCGCTAATCTAACAAGCCTGCTACTTAGCATGCTAACACACACTGTGCTTGGGTGGTTAGCTAGCTTATCAGCAAGCAGGTTTTGAGGGAAAGTTTGAGTGAAGTTAAGATCAGTATTGAAGACATCGTGGAAAGAGAGGGTTTTTTTTTTTACAGTGATAAATGATAAACTTTCTGTTTTATTTAGCTTACTAGCATGCTAGATACTTCATAGGGTGTGTGTTTAGCGAGCGTATTAGCAAGCAAGCATTGAGATTAGTATTGCAACCGAGACGTATTCATAGAAGGAGTTTTGGAAGACTTTTTACTTCAGAGGTTTTGGAGGTTTTTTTAATGATAAATAATTAACAAAGCCTGTTCTTATGTTTAATAGTCTCTCATAAAAAGTGGATTTGTAGCGTTTTTCTGTATGAGACTTTCCATTTTGTTCTCTTTGTGTCTTGCTTTTATCCGTCTCTTTCTCTTTTGTTCTAGGATGAAGTCAATCAGATAATGGAGACCAATTTGTGGTTACGACATGTAAGTGATCTACAGTATACGCTATAGTGTTTGTACGTTTATTTATATATTTTAGAATTATAATTTATAACGTAGCCTATTTGACGTGTTCTCACCCAGTCCCATGGATTGGTCACTCGTAAACGAACAATTAGCTAAATGGAAAAAAGGTAGCTACAATACAGTTCAAAGGGACAACAAGTTAGAGTGATAGCTAGGTAGATCCATATTATACAGCGGTACCTTGGTATTCGACACTAATTGGTTCCAGAGGTGACGTCACATACCAATTTCATCAAATACCAAGTAATTTTCCCCCCTAAGAAATAATGTAAATTAAAATATGCCTCTCAAAATTCCCAATATTGTACCCTATTTTTTGGAGATTTCACCCGTAAGTGACAATCCTATTAAACATAAACATAAAGTAACCCTGTTAAACATTGTTTTGAATAAAAGTTGTGATCGTAGATCTTAGAATTATATATATCAGTCACGCACACACCACTCTCATATTTAGCCCCAATTTCTGTTTGAACCTCAGTGGTTGTTCTCAGGGCTTTTCTCTCGGCCCCAGTGCTGCCTGAACTCCCTTTCTTGCTAGACAGGGTTACCTTATTTACCCGTGAAACACTGAACAAAACACGCCTGGGGTTATGGAGCCGTCACTCACAGATGATGCGTACACTACGGATGTGACGCTCTGTCTGATTCGGCTTTGTTTACGCTGGGCGTATGGCGTATGGAACGGTGGCGTGGTACAAAGAAAAAAGTAGTTCCTATAAAGTCGTTTTTTAACACTAAAAAACACTAAAATACTTTACAAAACTGAGCCTTTTCGGTAGAAAATCACCTTTAATTAACGTTTGGATATTTGTTGAAATCCGTGGAAATCGTGAAAAATCATGAAAAAATACGAAAAAGGTTTGGCGAATCGAATACCGCGCCGACGTCGATTTCCGCGTCGAATACCAATTCCGTCGAATATCGAGGACGTCGAATACCAGGGTCCCACTGTATTGAAGTATACATTCACATCAAACAGAATAGGAAAAAAAATTAAGTGAGCGAGTTTGATTGTGGCACTGGTGTTGGTGCGAAATGTCGCTGATCTACTGGGGTTTTCACACACAACAGAGTTTGGACAGAACAAAACACGAACATCCAGTAAGTGGCTGTTTTGCGGGAGGAAACACGTAGTTGATGAGAGAGATCAGACCGGGTTAAGCTGACCGGAATCCTACAGTTACTCAGTATATCTGTGATGAGCAGAAAAGCATCTCAGAACGTGTTATTTGAACACGTCGAATAAATCTGTGACAGAAATGTCAGAAACATTTCTGCGATTTTGTCCACATTAGTGCGTGTTATGCAAGTAAGTCACTTTTTAGACACATTCAGTCAGACATGCACGAAGGACAGGAAATTGTGTGTGTGTGTGTGTGTGTGTGTGTGTGTGTGTGTGTGTGTGTGTGTGTGTGTGTGTCAAGTAAGACATTATCTAACGCACTGTTTTTTGTTAAACCAGAGTTAGGGTTAGGGTACAACGGGCTAACCCTAACCCTAGGGTACAATAACATCTGGAGAAACGCAGTGCGAAGGAATGATGTTCAGTTTTGTCTTGTTTGACCCTGCGTACAGTCAGATGGACTACAGCTGAGTGGATTATATTACAGTTCGATTGTTACGCGAATTCAACATTTCATTCTATAAAACTAAATTCTGATGCATTTCTGTTTCCCACCAATCTGTAACCTGAGATATTTATATATTTATATAGAGAGAGACAGCAGGTGTTTTGGTGTGTGTGTGTGTGTGTGTGTGTGTGTGTGTGTGTGTGTGTGTGTGTGTGTGTGAGAGAGAGAGAGCGAGAGAGACAAAGAGAGAGAGAGAGAAAGAAAGTGAGAGAGAGAGAAAGGAATAGTAGTCACTCTGAAGTGTTTTATGTATGTGCATGTCAGTGATGGAGAGGAAAGGCAAGAGCGTTAAGATTCCCAATGTTCATGTGCCTCATGAACTTATGAACTCAACTGTTTTTCAGCCTTTCTGGAGGAAATATATATATATATATTTTTTCCCCCCTCATGCTCTTGAACTCTTCAAGCACCAATACATTTCAATTAAAGGTAGGAAAAAAGACCCTCAGGTACATCCTCCTCAAGGTTTGGTGTATTGTGCATCCTGAGATGCTTTTCTGCTCACCATGGTTGTAAAGACTGATTATTTAAGTGTCCATAGCCTTTTTTGTTAGCTTCAACCAGTTTGGCCATTGGGTGGCATGGTGGCTAAGTGGTTAGCACTGTCGCCTCACAGCAAGAAGGTCCTGGGTTCGACATGGGTGCCTTTCTGTGTGGAGTTTGCATGTTCTCCGAGTGGGTTTTCCCCTGTGTGCTCTGGTTTCCTCCCACAGTCCAAAGACTACCCTAAATTGACCATAGGTGACACGTCAGTTGGGGTATTCCATGGTTGCGTCAGATGATACAATGCCGAGGTGGCTTGTGAAGACGGTGGACCCCGCACGGCGTGGGACTAACGCTAGCATGAAGAAGAACCGGTCCGGCCATTCTCCTCTGATCTCTCTGATCATCAAGAAGGCGTTTGTGTCTCTTCTGTTCACTGGATGTTTTTTGTTTTTCGCACCAATCTGTAAAAAAAATCTCAAAACTGTAAAAACGCTGCTGTGAGTGAAAAACCCCAGGAGATTTTCTGAAATACTCACCAAACTAGCCGGTTTGATGTGAACATTAACCGAAGCTCTTGACCTGTATCGGCATGATTTCATGCTTCGCGCTGCTGCCACATGACTAGACAATTGTGTGACTGAGCAAGTTGTCGAGTTGAAATAATGAGGTGTGAGGTGAAAAACTGTGTGGGGGTGGGTGGGTGATGATCTACTTTTATTATTAGGTGAACTGCTTTACTCTTTATCGTGGCTTTTTTTTTTTTTTTATGCCTAACCGAGACCATTTTATGAACTCTGTGAAATAACCATTCTTTCTAAATTACATAATAATACTAGTCAACCATTTGGCTAATATTTCCAGAAACCTTGTCAGTGTGCACCCACGTTACAGAATGTGTGTGTGTGTGTGTGTGTGTGTGTGCCCTGCAGTTCAATGCAATATGCATGCATATCATTAGTGCAGGATTTTCATTACGAGTGAACACAAGCTGTAATACAGCATTGGGTTCTTATACACATACACATACACAGACACACACGTGTTTGTCTTAGTAACCTTGTGAGGACCTCCCACTGTCATAATTAAAAGAATCACATCAGTCCTTAGTCCCACCACACTACTAATAGGCAACAGTTTCCATCTGAATCCGATCTTACCTTGTAAATCCATGACGTTTGATCGATTTTTTTTTTTCTATTCAAACTCGCTTTTTCTTCACATCCCTACAATCGAGGAATAGCTGGGGTATTTTTCCTGTTGTATCATGAGTATGTTTTTGATGTACCGTGTGTGGACACTGGGTGAGTGTCAGTCATGTTAGTCATGTTTTGGCAATGAATCACATCCTGTTCATGATGAATGACTGTCACGCACAGACACACTGGATGTCTTTATACATAAATAATTCATAACCCGATGAGCGACTGTGTGTAAGTCAGGGACAGATGGAGAGAAATAGAAGATTTCTGAATCTAATGGCTGAATCTAATGGCTCTAATAGTCAATTGCTGAACATTGCTTCATATTTAAATGATCCCAAGAAAGACAGAAAACTGTACGGACCTTGGACCTTTCTACATTGGAGGTTCAGAACCCTGACGTCCACATGAACAATGTCGGCTATATTGAGTATACCGTTAGACGTTTAATAACCAGGATGAGTGGCGCAAAACAAAAGCGTTAGTGTTGGGAAACTCGAAGTCAGATCATCCCACTCCTGTGGCCAGGAGTCCAAGGCAGGAAAATTTCCCATGCTCTTTGAGTGGGAGGGATGGACGGTGCTAACTCATCGCCTGTTCATCAGAGTGACAGTAAGCAGTGGTGAGCATCTGTGAGGTCATGTATCCTAGTGAGTTCAGCTACATTGCGGCAGAACATGAGCAGTAGTATGAAATGTAGTGGAGTCATGGGTCCCAGAGGATGTACTGTACATGCTATCTATCACCTTGTATTGGTTGGTAGCTATAATGATAGGAGAGTGGCTGGGAAGTTGACAGGTAACTGGGAGAAAAATGGGGTTAATAAACCCTCACAATTGTTATTCAACACCCTTTTTTTTTGGGGGGGGGGGGGGGGGGAACTGCCATAGGAAATCGCAAGTACGCCATATCTTCCATCCAGAGATCTGTCCATCCATTATCTATAACACTTATCTGTTAAGGGTTGCAAGGAAATTTGAGGCAATCCCTCGCTCTTCAGGTGAGAGATGGGGGTACACCCTGGGAAGGTTGCCTCTCTTACAGTGAGTTGCAATCTCTTACAGTGTAAACCCACAGAGGAACAACTGTTCACACTGTAGAGTAGTCTGCATGCCTTTGAACTGTGGGAGGAAACCGGAACACCTTGGGGAAACCCAAACCCATGAACTCTGTAAAGACCCCGGTGGGGTGTCAGGTTCGAACCTAGAGCCTTTTTGCTATGAGCTAACCACTGCACCACTGTGCTGCTCCCATACAGTGATATTAGATACCTTCCTAGGGGATGTTGCTGTAAACATTTTTTAATTCTGTTTTACTAGGCAAATCCCTCCTACCGGCTAACCCCTACTACCTCGGGCTCGGGTTAGGGCCATAACCAGCAACCAACCAAAGAGTGCCAAGGCCAGGAAGGGTATCCTCCAAAACATCTGAAGACAGCCACCCAGGCTTTTCAAACTGTTTCTCATGCTATGTCAGAGGTCAAGCATAACACACTGAGAAGAAAGGACTATCTGCCCTCTTGTGCATACACGAGTTCGGAGATACTCATGATTGGCCAGTGTTACTCTGATTGACAGGGAAGAGAGTCTTCCCATCCCTCCCAGCAAGTCAGACATTCGAAGTTGCAAGCTATTGACAAGGTTTCCTCCCCTTTGGGAGTCAGAATGGGCCTTTGGTCTTTACAGTCAACTAATTCTGTTTTAATACTTTATTCATCATAGATATGGAACGACTACAAACTGAAATGGACTCCAGTAGACTTTGATGGTATCGAGTACATCAGGGTTCCATCCAATAAGATCTGGAGACCTGACATTGTCCTCTACAACAAGTAAGTATCATCAGTCAGGCAAACGTAACTGAGCTGTAGAATCTTTGGTTGCCAAAGAATGTTTTCCATTCAGAAACAATCAGGAAGCTAAAAGTCTGTCTGTCCAAAGAGCAATTGAACAAATGTGCATAGTCGCTTTGAATCCTTTGACTCCATTATTTTTGATTGGGGAAACATGGGGTTACTGTAATCTCTCAAATTACATCTGGACTGTCTTTAACCACCTTATTGCCCCAGTGCTGTTGGTGACTTCTTGGTGGAAGACAAGACCAAAGCTCTGTTGAAATATGATGGCACCATCACCTGGGTTCCTCCAGCCATCTTCAAGTCCTCTTGCCCAATGGACATTACTTATTTCCCCTTTGACTACCAGAACTGCTCGATGAAGTTTGGTTCATGGACATACGACAAAGCCAAGATCGACCTGGTGTTGATCGGGTCCAGGGTCAACGTCAAGGACTTTTGGGAGAGCGGTGAGTGGGAGATCATCGACGCACCAGGCTACAAGCACGACATCAAGTACAACTGCTGTGAGGAGATCTACACAGATATTACCTACAGCTTCTACATCCGGCGCCTGCCTCTGTTCTACACCATCAACCTCATCATCCCGTGCCTCCTTATCTCGTTCCTGACCGTTCTCGTCTTTTACCTTCCGTCGGATTGCGGTGAGAAAGTGACGCTCTGCATTTCTGTCCTCCTGTCCCTCACTGTCTTCCTCCTGGTCATCACTGAGACCATCCCCTCCACTTCTCTCGTCATCCCCCTGATCGGCGAGTACCTGCTCTTCACCATGATCTTCGTCACGCTGTCCATCGTCATTACCGTCTTCGTGCTCAACGTGCACTACCGCACTCCCACCACGCACGCCATGCCCTCCTGGGTGCGAGCCGTCTTCCTGCGGGCGCTGCCCAGAATTATGCTGATGAGACGTCCTATGGACCAGTCAGAATCCTCCGGAAAAGCAGCCTTGCCTGAGGGATCATCTGGGGAAGGAGAAGGGAAGAAACGCAAGAACAGTTGCAGCAACTGTTTGGAGTTTGGTGAGGGGAAAGCGAGGGAGGGAGAGGTGAAGAAAGGGCCGTGTCCGCGTCATCCGATGAAAGAGACTCCCGAAGGGGATTGTGGGAAACAGAGTCGGCAGCTGAGCGCGGTTAACACGGTGGTGGCGTTTTCAGTGGTGTCACCTGAAATCAAGCAGGCCATCGAGAGCGTCAAGTACATCGCCGAGAACATGAGGAGCCGCAACAAGGCTAAAGAGGTGTGCTCACACCACAGAATTTCTTATCACAGTATACGTTGGTATCACAAAATTTACTCTTTTTTTGGTTTTCATTTGTATTTCATCTCTTGACTCATCCATCCATCCATCCAGCCAGCTTTCTTTCTTTCTTTCTTTCTTTCTTTCTTTCTTTCTTTCTCACATCCCTTTTCTTTCCTTTCTTCTTTTCTCCATCAGTGCCAAAGATCTTCCGTGTCATCACTTTTTTGCTTCTTTACTCCACCCAGTCTTCCGTTCATCACTCCACCCTTCTCTTTCACTTCTGTTCATTTTTTGCTTGGGTTTCATCCCTGGACTCTCTCTTTCTTCCATCCTTCCATTTGTGTCATCCACTATTACTTTTCTTTCCTTACAACCTTTCTTATTTGACTCATTGTTTTCTGTCATTATTCTTTCTTTCTTTCTTTCTTTCTTTCTTGTCTTTTCTATTTCTCCGTTGTTCCCTTTTCCAGGTGTCCTTCATCCCTTCATTTTTTACCCCATCCGTTCCTTCCTTCGTCGCTTGACCACTCGATTTCAATTTCTTCTCTTCCTTCTCTTTTCTTTCTTTTTTTCTTCGTTCCAAATCCCAACTCTTCATCCCGCCATTCTTTCTATTTCTTCCTTTCTTTCACCCATGCCACGAGGTTTTGATCCTTCTTCCCGTCCGCCACTTCTTATTTGTTATCCACTTTTTCTTTCTTCATTCCTTTCTTTGCAACTCCGTTTCCCCGTCATCCTTCTTTCCTTCCTTCTTTCTTTCCTTCCTCACATCATCCAGCTAGAGCAGCGGCTAAAGCCTGAGCCCCATCCAATCACGTCATTTCACGGTGATGTCACAGACAGCTAATATCCTCATTAGAATGAATCAGCACACACAGATGAGCTTTGCGCCTATAAATATGGCGTTTACCTCCCTCTGTGAAGAGCTCGGTGTTTGATATGGAAATTCTACGCACTTCTTTAGCCTACTTTTTTCTCCTTCCTGCCGTTGTGATTCAGGAGCTCGGGGATGTGTCACTCACTGACGCATTACCATCGGCAGCATTGCCCAGGAGAATAATTACGATTGGTTAACTTCCTCTTTCCTGCCCTTTTCTGCTTTCTTTCTAGGTGGAGGATGATTGGAAGTACGTTGCCATGGTAATTGACCGAATCTTCCTCTGGGTTTTCGTGCTGGTGTGTGTGCTCGGAACGATGGGACTCTTCTTCCAGCCTCTCATCAGTTTCCTCGCATGACAGCTGACCGGATCGCGTGGTTCCGACCAGTCGGAGACACGCCAATCACTCGGATGCAGCCAATCACCTGAATCACTGACGCAAACACAGTCACCGGGAAGACAAGAAGAAAGAGTGAACAAGAAACGGTGTTTATATTCTCACATTCTGACTGTTTAACTTACTTATATGTCATAGGCGTGTGTCGGTCTGGGCCGTCACATTGCCGTTACCATAAATATATTTAACTAAACCAACACGGAAATGGAAATTTATCTCGCATTCCCTTATCTCAAAGATCACGCCTGCAAAATCACGTTGTATAAGGAGCCAGTTTACCCAGCACAGCGCTAAAGATGTCTAAAACCCCACTAGCTGTTGGAAAGCTACACTGCATGGCCAAAAGTATCGAGTTCATGAGTAAAGAATAATAAAAAAAAAAAAACAAGCATAATCTCCTTACATAGAAATCGGCAGGTCATACTGAAGAGCACTTTGACAGTAAACACGGCACTCTCACGTCAGGATTTCACCTTCGCTACATGTCATTCCCACAGACGCACTCCAAAGTCTTGAACAGTGGAGGCGGTTATATCTGCAAACAGGGGACCGACTCCGTGGTTTTATTAATTCTCTGTGGATTTGGAGTGGGATGGCCAACAAGCTCTTATAGGTGCGATGGTCAGGGGTGCACATACTTTTATCATATACAGGTTGTCCTCAAGTTATGATGGAGGTGCGTTTCTCTATACCCATCGTAAGTGGAAAATATCATATGTCGAACCACTGTTTAGCCTCGCTTCGGTAGCGTAGCCTAGCCTAGCCTACCCAGGAGTCTTTTCCTGTAGAAGACATGTTTTTGAATTAAAATTAGCTCTTGAAGCACACAGTAATGCACTGTACAGTACACCGATACACAAGGGAACTCCCTGAGTTGCGGGAGAGAGTGAGGCATCACACGAGGAGAGTGATGCGTACATCCGGGCATAGTCCGAACATATCGTACGTCATACGCTGTTAGGCTAGCCTGCCTGCAGATGCCTGCCCACGAATCTTAAATATTTTCTAAATATTTTACAATGTTTAGCGTATCGCAATCGTCATTGTAACTTCGAAAAATCGTAAGTCAGGCCAACTTAACTCGGGGAGCATCGAATCAAACGACCTGCTAAGCTTTTCTCAGGAAAATCAAAGTCATTTTTTTTTCACCCCGCCTCTCGCCCAACATCAAATGGGATTGGCTCCAGCTTCCCCACGCATCCCTGAATCCACAGAAAGACGAATAAAGACAAAAGAGTTTTTATTTATTTGCTCCAAAAGTATGGAACGTTTTGTGAAGTGTGATAACCGAGTTTGGGAGTGGACCGGAGATCCGAAGCCCGGTCCTCTTGAAAATCATGGCTTATGGTTCGCTTCATGCAAACCAAAACGTGGTTTAGTCTAAATCATGTGCCGTATGCTGAGACAGATGATTGGTTCAATTTACTTCCTGGTTCGAGTTTCCTAACGATCTGCTAACAATTCCTGCCACGCATCCCAAAAGCGCTGTTCCTCAAAGGCATGTTGGTACCAAAGGGAAAGAATAAAAAAAACAACCAACAGCTGAGCCTGCGTGTACAAAACTGACGTATGGAATCGCACACGTACCAAAGTGAGCCCCCAACCTTGACACGGACCCAGAAAACAGAAGACATACTGATTAGTGAAAAGTCTCCTCTAGCTGTTGCTTGTTGATGAACTCAACAGTCCCGTTTTTCCACACAACATCTTTAGGGATTCATAAGACAGTTGTGGAAAATCACTAAAGCTCAAGATCCACAAGCAGTTCTGATCGATTTGAATATACATTGGAGCCTCTGGTCACGAACGCTTCCGAAGACGAACAAATCGGTTCCCGACCAAAAAATCCGCCAAAATTTTGCACCTGGTCACGAGCACATGATCGGGCGCTGAACAAACACAGCCCCGGACATTTTCCCCTTCCGCTTCGTACGCGCCAATGTTTTCCCATTTTCTGTTTGCGTATTGCGCAATTGTGTATTTCGTACATAACAAAGACGCACGTGTCCCTTTACTCGTCTCGGTCAGACGTGCGTTCATTGGCTGTACAGTAACCTCCTCCCCGCCCATCTTCCTCCTCACTTCCTTAACGCCAGAAGTCGACTCATGCAAGGTTCGTTTTCTTGGTTGTTTATAATAAGTTTTTGTATAATTAAGGATTGGTCGAGCTTTGATTTTTTTTTTCTGTGCTTAAAACTCATTAAAAAACTGTTCACAGCGAACGCTTCGTAGCGGTCTAATACGGACTCGTGCAATGTTCGTTTTCTCAGTTGTTCAAGGTTTTTACATTTAGTTTACTATCACACTTTGCATTCTATGGTATAATTAATGCTTAAAATCTTTATAAGACCCCCAAAAACCCAATATTTACATACAATTGGTAGGGTCTGGAACGGACTAATCATATCTACATACAATCCAATGGGGAAATCAGGTTCGGGTCACGACCAAATCGTGTCACGGCCAGAGTTTTGGAACGAATTACGCTTGTGACCAGAGGTCCCACTGTATGTTGGGTAGATATCTGCCTAAAACGTTGGAACACGTGTAAATAAAAAGCACTTCAGTAGACGTGGCAAACCCAGGATGCTCCGTAGCGTCACTTTTATCCGTCTTTTCGTTGTGTCGTATCGTGATTTCTTCATCTAAGGACCTGAGTAGGATGTTTGACATAAAAATCGTCCACTTTGCACATAAAAATGCAAATCCCTTTAAAAAAGACTGCATGATTTCCTGGACACTTTTTTCCCTCCCCCAACTCCGTCTCTGAGACATCCGTAATCCCTTTCTCGCCATTTCCAAAAGCACAATTCTCTTGTTTGCAGCTGTTTGTATGTTTGTAAATCAGTTTTTTCTTCACTGATGTCCTTGAATTAAATGAATCCTGAATGAAAGCGCTGTCACTGTCGGGGTGTGCTTTTACTGACGGGAAATGTTTCATGCTAATCTTGGGCTGCCTGCAGCGATGGGTTGGGTTTTTTTTCCCCTGGCTTTAGTCGCGTTAAAAGAGAACATTTGAAGTTAAAGGAACATTAGCATAAATGTTTCTTAAGGCAGATGTAAACGCGAAGCTACATCTGGTTGACTTTCCCGCCATGTGGATTAGTGTTCGTCATTAGTGTTGCGTACGTTACTTTTCTTCACATCATGCGTGCAAATTTTCTCCCTGTCATGCTAACGTGGCTAATCACGTCTGTGGGTATCAATCAAATGAATGTGTTGGAAATACACACTATCCACTACAAGCTCAATCCAAGTCGTAAGAAGCCCCAACCATCAGCTGTTAGCTATTTGTTACTGTTTCTTACGCTCCACAAAATCTAAGGCGAATAATAAGACGATTTCTACAAAGTATGTTTGTTTAACAAAGTAATCGCTAATGTGGTGAAATCGTTTTTTTTATTCTTTTGGTAGGAGATGTTAATTTACCGTTTATGAATAGGATGAAAAATCCTGTTTCAAGCCCCTCTCAAGTTGATCCTGGATGTGGAGATAGCTGTATCCGAAGGCCAGTTCTCACTTCAGAGGTAAACCTGAGATAAACATCATGAAATTAGCTTTATGCAAATAAAAGAACAGGAATGGCTTCCTGTAGGCTATTTCACATTACAGTACATTATTAGCGACGCTAGCAAGTTTGGGTGAAGGTGTCTCTTTGAGGTGGACGTCTCTAAACTAAACCTGCCATGAAAAAGGAGCATCTGATGGTGAATTTGCCCAGATGGGTCGTCCTCAAGTACTCCAGAGAACAGACGTTAGCTTTTTCAGGAATGGATATGGGACAAAAATATCGCATCATGATTTCTCAAAGCCGTTTCTGTGATTGGTGATTATTTGTGAACGATGTCCCAGCAAACGGTAGCACTGGAAGTGGAATAATGTTTCATTTCATGTCTCCAAATGATCTCTTGACATTTTAAATATTACATCTTTATGTATGTATTGTTAAAACAATTTAAAATATTTAACCCTGGAACATTTTTACAGTTTACAACATTGGACACAAAATGTAAACACCACAGCAGCTATTCATTTTTGAACATTTCATTCATTTATCACAGCTTCAGTCATTATTTAACGACTCAAAATAACAAACGTGACCATTTTTAAGGGTGGTGTGGTGGTTAGCGCTGTCACCTCACAGCAAGAAGGTCCTGTGTTCCATCCCCGGGGTCGACCTGGGCGCCTTTCTGTGTGGAGTTTGCATGTTCTCCCCGTGTCCGTGTGGGTTTCCTCCGGG
>JAQMCW010000013.1:1837920-1850420 GCA_030068335.1 Chrysichthys cranchii
CCGGGCTGTAAGGAGGACGTGGGAGACGTCGGAACCCGAGCCGGTGCACTGTCTCTACTGTCCCTGCTGCTGTATGAAGACGTGCATTGTCCTGGTGCAGCAAGACTGTTTTGGACAGCGTTCCTCTTCTTTTGCTGCGTATTGCAGGTTGAAGTTAATTTCAGAGCAATGCACAGGAATTTGCGATGTTCACTGTTTGTCCATGCGCTTGGAAATGCACCAGAATAGGAACCTTCATGTCCCAAAACAATGTTAAGATGATTTTCTTGGGGGACGACTGACTTTTGGATTTCTTCTTTGCTGGAAAAGACGGATGTCTCCACTCCATGCTGTGTCTTGCTCTCTGGGTTATCGTGTATATGTATGTATATGTATATACAGTGGTGCCTTGACTTCCGAGTTTAATTCGTTCCGTGACGGAGCTCGCAACTCAAATTGCTCGTATGTCAAATCAGTTTTCTCCATTGAAATGAATTGAAATGCCATTAATCCGTTCCGGACCCCGCCCCTCCCAGAAAAAATTCACCGCAATTTTTTTGTTGCATGTTTTTAAATAAGAAGAATGTACTTATAAATAACGAATATTGTATAAAAACACAATAAAATAGAATGTACTGCAATAAATTGGTTTTATTAAGTGTAATGTACAGCATTTACCTTGGAGATCGGACGGAGGTGGAGGAGAAAAGCTGAACTGAATACTTTCTTCGGACTAACTAGCGCCATCCAGCGGCGGGGTATCTGAAGCTGGCTCGTAACACGAATTTTAGGTCTTAACTAAAACTTAACTCTCGGCTCGTATCTCGAAAAACTCGTTAGTCGGGATACTCCTAAGCCAAAGTACCACTGTATTAAGAAATCTCAGCACGAGGGGTTCATGGCTACACGAGAAAAATGCCTACAAATGCTAGATGAGTGAAACTGACGATTGGTTATCGACAACTAGGAATACTAACACAACGAATTCAACTAACTAATGTTACCAATGTAGCTAGCTAACGCACTTTGTGTCAAGTTAACCCACTAACGTAATATATGCTACGATTGTAGAAGCCAGGATCGACATGTACCAACCCCCCCCAAAACAAAACCAAAAAACCCCTCATGACTCAGAGTTTATGTAACTGTTACAAAACACCCTTTTATCCCAAAGAACACGCCGTGTAATTTATTCATTTATTTATTTGTTTATACTTGCACCTGCCGTCATGACGTACCGTTGTTATCGCTACACCTGCTTTTGTTGGGGGTGGAGTAATATCCTGATGATCCTATTGGCTGTCATGGCCTGGCCTAAAAGGAGATATGAGGCATGAGATGCCTGGGTTCGGAATCACATGTCGCCCCTCGAGCCATTTCATGAGTATTCATATCACAGAAAATGCCGCAGTATCCTTATGTAACTTCTAGTATTACACTAAGCACGAGGATGTGTCACACCTTCGCTGCCTTCCTGCTCTTCTGTTTTAATCTGTTCCTCGGCTCATGCGCCACAGCGCACCTGACTCAAGCCGGTAATTAGCGAGTGACCTAAATTGCAAGCAGGGAACGCTATAAACGTATCCCGAATGCTGTGACTTGACAGTCGAGCTTTTATTAGAAAACCGGCACCAGCCGTCGAGCAAACTTAAAGGTGCAGGCGTCTCCATGAGACGTGATCTAGATCACGAAATATCCCGTAGCTTCGCTCACAAACTGCTTGCAAAACACTAGTTATTGATTATTTTCATATAACAGTACAACCCCCGGGTGGTTATCCCCCCCCCGGCATCATAGACTCCACAGGATTATAGGTGAGCACTTAAAAGTGAAATCATTTTCCTTATGCGCCCTACAGCTCTCCTTTAGGGATTCGAACCCGCAGCATTCAGATAATCGGCGCATCTACATCGATGTTATGGCGCATTTAAGGGCTGAATCTGTGCTTTCACTCGGAGGAATACATCTTTCCCCGAGAGACCTAGATATGTAGTCATCCGTGGTGGAAAAAGAGCCCGAAAGGAGAGGAGGGAGAAAGTGTGCGGGAGGTTGGGGGCGGAGGGACGGAGCGAGAAATGGAAAGGAGATGAAATCGAGTGGGCCAAGGAGCGGATGAGGAAGAACGACGGAGCTGGATCAAGAAGGGAAAACGACAAATGAAAAATGGAGAGCGAGCGAGTGCACGATTGAGACAGAGACAGAGAGAGAGAGAGAATCCTCCCAGGGGGGTTTTCTAGCTCGGCTCTGTATTTCACAGTGCCGCACTCCTAAAGGCAGAAGCTCATTGCTGGTAATTTAGAACCTTCGAGTAACGACAAGGCCTAATTGAGATGGCTTTAAACAAAGCAGTCAAACGACGGCTTCTGTAATTAAGGCTAAAGCCTAGCGACGATCGGCGCCTCGGCGTTGGATATTCCCGTCAATTAGTTGGAAAGAGAGTAATAACGGACGCACATATAGAGGAAGAATGATTCCCGATTTTGAATCCTGCTCCGGTTTTAGTTCCTCACACTAAAGAAGTGCGTTTCACCCCAGTGTTGGAAAACATTAACCGATACCTAGCATGTAAATACCTCCGACCTGACAAACAAGATCGGTGCTACCAGCTACGAAGTGCACACAACCTCAGATAGCCTTCATTCTCGCTCTCGAAAGTTTCTGTTAAAAAAGGAATCTTGGGAATATCTTCTTTGTGACCAAACCTTCCTAAAAGCCTAACGTCGGGAAAACGTCCTGCGGGCGTTCTCCAGGCTCGTATTAGAATATCCCACGATGCACCACTGTGCTCTAAGTGGTACAGAGTACCCAAAATGCCCACCTTTTGTAGGGATGTTTTAGAGTATGGAGTTTACCCAAAGCTCCGCCCACCTTTTTACAGACTTGCCTGTCAATCATCAGGGTCAAGTCTGTGTTTTATTCTTTTTTTTATTAAAAGAAAGCATCACGGTTAGCTCGCTATTGATTTTTTTCCCCTCCGTCCCTCTGCAGGCTTGTCCACGCTGCAGGCCGTCTTGGACACGGCGGCCGAGAAGAAGTGGCAGGTGACGGCTATAAACGTGGGCAACCTGAAGGACGAGAGGAAAGACGAGGCCTACCGCTCGCTCTTCCAGGACCTGGAGAATAAAAAAGAGAGGAGAGTGATCCTGGACTGCGAGCAGGACAAGGTGAAGGACATCATGGAGCAGGTGAGAGACCAGTTTCTCCGGTTTGTTTAAGTGGAGCGTGATGCATGCAGTAAAAGTAGCTTTCTAAAAATGCTCTTCTCACATCCCGAGTGTAATTTAGGGCTTCCCTCGGCACTGACGTGGGAAAGCTTTCATTTTGTCTGGAGAACGTTTCTAATGTCGGAAACAGCACACCAACGCTACGCGCCCACACGTCCCAGCGACTTTCCTCATCCAGTCGGCGGAACTTTGCACGTCGCCACGCGCGTCTTTGTAAACCGATTAAACTGTCAAGATGTGACTCGAATAATATTTACTTACAGAAGTAGTTTAATTCCCGTAGTACACCAACATCCCTTTTTCCCCCCGCTTGCGTGAATATTGTATTTCACGTGTTTTATTTCCTTTCCCCCCCAGGTCATCACGATTGGTCGTCACGTGAAAGGATATCATTACATCATCGCTAATTTTGTGAGTCTGCCTTCTGTGGTGTTATATCTTAAACCATGTGTGCGAGCATAGGAACGTCCGAGGGGCAAATTACTCAAACCCAGAGAACCTAATAGCCTCACCTGGACCTCGTACATTTCCCTTTTGACTTTTAGCCTGTGTGTGTCTCTGTGCTCGTGGGTGTTCAGGGATTTTTGGACGGAGACCTATCGAAGATCCAGTACGGAGGCGCAAACGTGTCCGGCTTTCAGATCGTGGATTTCGACGACCCCCTTGTCGCTAAGTTTGACCAGCGCTGGGAGGCTCTGGAGGAGAAAGAGTACCCAGGGGCAGACAGCAAGATCCGAGTGAGTGTGTGTGTGTGTGTGTGTGTGTGTGTGTCGCAGCAGCTGTTCCACTTTGACCTCAGCCTGCGAATGACATGACATTTACAGATGTTTGCCAACCAGATGTTCTGATAAACGTGTGCATGCGTGTGCCGCTGATCTGTCTGCAGTACACCTCCGCTCTGACGTACGACGCGGTTCAGGTGATGACCGAAGCCTTCCGCTTCCTGCACAAGCAGAGGATCGACATCAGTCGCCGTGGGAACAACGGGGACTGCCTGGCCAATCCGGCTGTCCCATGGGCGCAGGGGGTGGAAATAGAACGTGCTCTTAAACAGGTTTATGTCATGATCTTATGACCCCACACTGACCTTCAACCTCTATGGATGTTCTTATCGCTCGGTTTTAACAATTGTATCATTTTAAAGTCTCTATACGAGGTTTAGGGTTTCACTTTTTTTCTTTTTTTCCCCCCACGGGCCAGAAATCAGCCCTCACCCGTTCACCTGTGCCCCAAGGTATATGAAGTTAAAACTAAACGTGTGCATTTAGTTGTAGGGTAAATGTAAAGGTTCGTTTTCAGCACAAACTGGCCCTTTAAGTATAACAATGGGGTTATAAATATGTGTCTTTTACGTTTCATGCTTCGTGACTTGAAACGTCTGGGTTTTTTTTTTCTACATCCTTAAAAGGCCATGTGAAAAATCTTTCACTTCGGCCTCAAGCCAGACATCCCCTTAACATCTGGCAAAGACGTCTTTATCGCGACGTTCCATTATTAACGCCTTCTAATACAAGTATGACGTTTCGTGCGTCTAGGTGCGAGTGGACGGCCTCACGGGAAACATCCAGTTCGACCAATACGGCAAGAGGGTGAACTTCTCAGTCAACATCATGGAGCTGAAAAACAGTGGGCCGGTGAAGGTACGGAACCTCAGTGACCACCACTTTCGCAGTGTTCATATGGGACCAGGATCATCGTTCGTTCACAGTCTTCTGGAAAGATCTCCGAATTCTCAGGGAGAACTCTCGATTCTAGACATGAACCGAACCCAGACATGATGTCACGACAAGAATAGATGCTCTAAAAACGACCAAATTAACAGGTCCCCAGGCTGGCAGTCTCACAAAACTGCACTATAAGCACTTTTTTAAAAAGTAGACAGATGAGAAAAACCCCTCCTCACTCCACGGCTACACGGACAGATAGTCAGACTCAGTTGCAGAACTAATTAAAAACTTTATCCCTGCCAGTGGTTGGGGTGTTGGGCAAAAAATAAGACGTGCGTGTTTAGCGTGAGGTGCCGCTTCAGCTCAGCAGTCCGGTAAATAATTCTTTTTTCGCTGTGGGTTATGGTATGAAATTAAATAGAAGTGATCCTCGCATGTCTTGGGAATAAGTTAGCTACTTATTAGTTAGTAAATCGTCCGATATGCACATTTAGGATTATTCTTGGCGTAAATTAATATATTTAATAAGTGAATGTAGTAACAACGTACACTGCGTAATTTAAGTCTAATAATAATATTAATAATCTTGAACTACAGGAAATGTATTGTTATTTATCAAAGACTTCTTGGGACAGTGGCGTTTTTGTTTTGTTTTATTTCATAAGGAGGTGTTTAATTAACATTTAAGGAGTAAGGAGTCTCCAGTTTCAGTCAGGAGCTTCTTCACCACATGAAAGTCTCCAGGAGTTTCAGAGTCGCTTACGTTTTGCGGTTTCTGACAAACATCACCAGGTGCTTTATTAACTACGGTTCTAAGAGAGCCTGGTGATGGAATGAAGGTTTACGCCTGCTGTAACAAAAGTGAAAACAGGAACTAAGTGAGTCCTCAAGATTTACTGTAGCTATAAATGGATAAAAACTATGACACATTCATTTATAAAGCTAAAAAAAGAAAAAAAAAGGCGGCGGGGGTGGGGTGGGTGGGGGTGGGGTAATACAGATCGGAAGATACTATGGGGCGGTAAGAACAATAAGTTCAATAAGTTCATTGCTGGTAAATTTCCTGTATCAGCACACCACATGTGCTTTCGACAAAATAATAATAGACGGAGGAAAAGAATCCAGTAACTGAGACAAACTTTGAACACAATCATGCCTTGCCCAAGGCTGGAAGACATGCCTATTATTTTAAGTGGTTTTTTTTTTTCCTTATCCAGAGCTCTGAATCCATTTATACTTGCCCTGCAGTTATAAATGTCCTCAATGCAGTGAAATTAAACACTGTACACACAGACCATACACCAGCTTTGTTTTTTTTAAAAAAAACAAAACAAAACAACCTACTACTAGAACTATGTTCTACTGCACAAGCCTTTCCTTTCCCCCTTAGATTGGCTACTGGAAAGAGGTGGACAAAATGGTGGTCACCAAATCCGACCTCTTCCCCAACGACACCTTTGGGATGGAAAACAAGACGGTTATCGTGACGACCATCCTGGTAAGACCACCGCGAATATCCAGTGGCGCTAGTTATGCTACGCGTTGATACTTCTGTACTTATTCTCATGGGTATGGCTTCGTAGGAAGCGCCGTACGTGATGTTAAAGAAGAACGCCGAGTTGTTCACGGATAACGAGCGCTACGAGGGATACTGCGTGGACCTGGCGGCTGAGATCGCGAAGCATTGCGGGTTTAAGTATCAGCTGAAGATCGTGGGAGACGGGAAGTACGGCGCGAGAGACGCAGACACCAAGATCTGGAACGGCATGGTCGGCGAATTGGTGTATGGGGTGAGATATTTCAGCTTCGTTAGCCCGGATGAGCAATCATCTCTGATGTGTATTTATGTTGCGCCAAACATATTTAGTTTAGAAAACCGTGACACCTTGATATGTCCTGTCTTTGTCTCCGATCAGAAAGCGGACATAGCCATAGCGCCTCTGACGATCACGCTGGTCCGGGAAGAAGTGATCGACTTCTCCAAGCCCTTCATGAGCCTGGGGATCTCCATCATGATCAAGAAGCCGCAGAAATCCAAGCCAGGCGTCTTTTCTTTCCTGGACCCGCTGGCGTACGAGATCTGGATGTGCATCGTGTTCGCCTACATCGGCGTCAGCGTGGTGCTCTTCCTCGTTAGCCGCTTTAGTCCGTACGAGTGGCACACCGAGGAGTTCGAGGACGGTCAGCTCGGGCCCAGCGAGTCCAATAACGAATTCGGGATCTTTAATAGTCTGTGGTTTTCTCTGGGCGCTTTTATGCAGCAGGGATGCGATATTTCGCCAAGGTTGGTGAGCGTGTCGACGCTAGCTACCTCGCTAGCTAGCCAGCGCACGTGGCGTGGTTTTGCTTTGACGCAGCCTCGTGTGTCGGTGGTTCACCCTGGCGTAGCCGTGGTGCTCACGTGTTCACGCTCCTGCTGCTCCCGCTTTCGATCTCCCTTCAATCTCGCTGATCTAAAATCAAAAGCGGGGTCTGAAGTGGGAGCTAATGCAGGAGTAGAAACATTCGATTGATGGTTTGGGGTTTCAGACCTTGATCGGAGGTTTCTTGAGCGAATACGTTTCCACCCGGTGGTGGACCGCAAGGCGCAGAAGGTTGCCGGGGGTTACCCTCTTGGAGTGGTACCGTGTTTCGGCTGCATATTCCCCGTTTTCTTCTATAAACTTAGCATTGTAAACGGTAATATTACATCATCATGGACTATAAAAATAGCAAGTAATCTTGTTAGGCTAATGCACTAACATTCTAGTTAAAAACAGTTGTTGTTATAATTAAGTTTAGGTTTATAGGTTGAGGAGCCAAAGATAAATACTGGTCTCCATAGAAGAAAACAATCAGAAAGGAGAATTTTCCTATATGTTACTGTGCTTATTAGGTAGCTTGCTGTCTAAATATAATCCAGTTGGTTTTCCCCAGGTGGTTTTGAGTGTATTTTCATCCAGTGTAATTCCAGGGTGTGTGTATGATGGTGTTTCGGTGCATGTAGGTCACTGTCTGGGCGTATAGTTGGTGGTGTGTGGTGGTTCTTCACCCTCATCATCATCTCGTCTTACACGGCCAACCTGGCTGCCTTCCTCACCGTGGAGAGGATGGTGTCCCCCATCGAGAGCGCCGAGGATCTCGCCAAGCAAACCGAAATCGCCTACGGAACCCTCGATGCCGGTTCAACCAAAGAGTTCTTCAAGGTGAAACAGAGGGGCGGAGCATAACATTACGCTGTCATTAGGTCAGATGATCTAGGTGGTTTCCTCTGATGACTTATCTTATGGCTCCTTATCTATGTTCAGCTACTCTAACGACACCCCTCTGTGTAATGTTAGCTAGCTAGCTATAATTAATACTTAATTTAAAGTAGCTAATAGTTAGCTAGCGGTGATTAGGACAATGTTGCTGTAAAGCTAGTACACCTGTTTAATAATAGGAAGCTCATGCAGGCTTGAAAATCTTACTAAAATTGTACTCTTTACCCTTTTTGAACTTTACAGCAGATGATTGATGTTAAATGTTACGCTATTTATTTTTATAGCTTTTCCAGTGACAGCTCCTCAGTGTAAAACTATCCAGCTAGCTCTGTTTAATACCTTAATTTATGGTGCTATAGGTTAGCTACCTGTTATTGTTTAGCTACACTAATGAGAGGGGGCCTGTGTAATGCTTAGTAGCAAATTCTTAATACCTTATTTATTTTATGAAACCGATAGTTAGCTACTAATTTATGCCTAGCTCCTGTAATGATGCATGTAATGCTAGATGGTTAAAATGAACGTTTTATTTCACGGAGGTATCATCTAACTAGCTACTAGCATGCTCCAGGGACAATCTTTGAGGTCAAGCTTGCAAACAAATTCAGTACCAAACAAATTCAGGCTGCAAATCAAGATCTTTTTTTTTTTTTAATCATACATTTTCCGTAATAGACATTTATGTTGAAAGTACAGTACTGTGCAAACGCTTTGAGCCACCTGTGGTTTTTTCATATTTTGCTTCCAAAGGAGCCAGATGTTCTTGTATTATTTTTTTTTAAATGCAGCCGTGAGGAACAGGTCTCCAAGCGTCCTGCGTACGTGGATAGAAAAAAACCAAAAACATGATGGAACACTATCAGTCATGGATTGACCTCCCCAAAGCCCGGATCTCGCCGTGATTGAAGCAGCGTAGGATTGCCTTGACAGTGAATGAAACAAAAGGCAGGCAAGGTCCAAAGAAGAGCTTTGGAATGTCCTTCAAGAAGCCTGGAGGAGTGTTCCTGAAGACCACTTTACAAGAAATTACAAGAAAGCTTGGATGAGAGAGTTCAGACTGTGTTGAAACATAACGATTAGAATGACACAAAGTGCACCATATAAAGAAATGAGGCGTGAGGGGTTATGCACAGTACTGTATGTTATGCCAAAGACTGGTGAATTGGGTTGTACAGGTATGGTACTGTGTATACAGCCTGTGTCCTTTTTCGAATGAAAACACTCATCCTGTTTTGTTCCGGTGCTCTTCAGAGATCAAAGATCGCCCTGTTCGAAAAGATGTGGCAGTACATGAAAAGCGCCGAGCCGTCTGTCTTTGTGAAGAACACTGTGGAAGGCGTGCTGCGTGTGCGCAAGTCCAAGGGCAAATACGCCTACCTGCTGGAGTCCACCATGAACGAGTACATCGAGCAGCGCAAGCCATGTGACACCATGAAGGTCGGAGGCAATCTCGACTCCAAGGGCTACGGCATCGCCACGCCCAAAGGATCTGCTTTAAGGTGGGTGGAGTAGTATAACAATATGGCCCATGTTGTTATAGTATCCCACCTACCCTGATGTAGGTCGGACCCGGGAGGTAAACTAGGCCAAACGTAGGGACGGTAACCTAGGCAACCAGGAACAGCGCATCCTAGGTAACTGCAGGGGAGGAGGTTACGGGAAGACCTAGGGTACACGCTTAGGAGGCGGTACCTTAGGTAACCACCAGATGAGTGACGGACAGAAAGTGCAGGATTAATGGTAGCCAAGGAAACAGCTTAGGCCCTAGTACCCTAGGCAACTACATGTCAGGGTGATGTAATGCAGAATTAAGGGTTACCAAGGCAACAGTTTAAGAGCTCGTAACCTAGGCAACTGTATGCATTGCGAGTATGTGAAGTTACAGAGATCTCTCTTAGCAACCAGGAGACCAGGGTGTAACCATGGCAACAAGCAGGATTCTGAAGTAACTAAGAGTCAGCAAGCTCCAGTTTTTACAGGCATGTCGAATTTAGGCTTAGCAAGTAACATTTATGCATTTTACCACTAGAACTAGCAATGTGGTTACATCAGCGCGGTCTAATAATTTCCAGATTATAAGGCACTTTTTTTTTCCCAGCAAACATCGTTTTTAGAACACAGAAATTCCAGCTGCCCAGAATGCATATTTTATTGTGCACTAGAATCACTCTGAGTGGTCTCAGATGTTCAGTTCCTGCGTTTGCATTAATTCAAGCCAATTTTCGTATTCTCTTGTCATTCTCAACTCCACATATTTTAATTCCACTGAAATATTAATGACCTCTTTTGAGGGACATAATGTATAATCCGACAGTTCGGTGATTTGCTCTTGCCTCTAGATGTCTCGCAATCGTGCAGCAGGGCGCTCACTCCGCCGTTTAGTGCCAGAGAGTTATTATTGCGCCTAGTGGTCAAAAATGTGAACTACACCATGTTCCATTGGGGCTGGAATCACGCTGCCCCATGCTATGAGCATGCTAGGTGCTAGTCGTCCTTCAATCACTCTTCGCTTGATAGTGGCCTGCAACATAAGTCAAGTTTGATAGCCACTTGAATTAAATTTGTTTGAGACTATGTCATTATTTTTGTTGTCCTACCCCACCAAAATGGATAATCACAAACTGCTGTGGCAGTAGACATTCTTTCTCATAAAGCAGCCTGGTAGGTTTGCCGGCTTGTCCCTAACAAACATGTCCGAGGCCTCACTGGTAATGAATTCCTAAATGGACAGGATTTAGAGTTACGCCATGTATTCCAGTGCATCTTATAGTCTGGAAAATATGACAAATAAAAAAGCATAAGTCTAGATGAAGTCAAGTGGTGCAGAACAGGAGTAAAGATAGCTAGGAAGTCATGTTTTAACCTGTTGTGCTAATACTCACCTGGCTTTCACCGAGGCAAACGATGGCAAACGGCTCAGGATAATTTATCATTCAGCCACCATATTGATATTGTGTCTCCTAGGGCCTTGTCTGTAACCAAATTTCATGTTTGCAAATGACAAAGTAATCGATGCGATTGAATATGCATCATGCAGTATCTGAGTTTGAATCGATGTTCCACGTTTGCCAGTGAAATTTGCCTCGCTGAGCTTTCGTTTGTCCACACTGACTGAATGAGTGTTTCCTGCAACCTGATTGTGTCATGACAACCCTGATGTCCCACTTCCAATCAGTAAATGTTCAATGCATGCGATTTGGTGCACCAGTTCCTGAACTGTTATGAGCACTACTGAATGTCCAATATTACGTTTCAGAGGCCGCTCAGTAATGTGACTGCGAATGCAAAGTGATGATGCACTGTTTGAACTACGCATGCAAATCTCCCTGAAACCTCTAACCTTAATTTGTCTGCTTTTCCAGTTACAATCTCCCCTGTTTACGTCCAAGCCCGTGCATACAGAATGAAACGGACGTATTTTGTTGATTGACGCTATTGCTTAGCCTCCTCTATTTTAGCCTCCTGCCCTGGGACTTTGTATTTAAAAAACAAAGAAAAAACAAAAAAAAAAACAACTCCAGAAAAGAAAAAAAAACGGAACAAAACGTTTGGCCACCTGACTTTAAACTGGTTGCTCAAAGCTCTCTTCATGATTTTTGATTGATTCATTGATTGAAGGATTGACTGAATGATTGACTGACTCATTGATTCATTGATGGATGGATTGTGTGACCCAGTGTTGCATTCTATGCGACTTGTTGGGGGGGCGTGGCCCGTTGCAGCCCCGCCCCCTACCATGCTGTCTGACGAATTTGTTTTATCGTTTGTTTAAGAAACGCGGTAAACCTTGCGGTGCTAAAACTGAACGAGCAGGGGCTTCTGGATAAATTGAAAAACAAATGGTGGTACGACAAAGGAGAGTGCGGCAGCGGAGGCGGGGAGTCAAAGGTCAGAGCCGTGCTCGGGATCACCGGGTAAAAAAGAACAAGAATGTAAACATGCAAAAGGAGGAGGCAGCACCATCTCCCCAAAACCTATAATCCGTACTTTGTAAGTAGCAGTGTATTATATACGTACATAAACAGTAACGTCCAAAAGTCTGAATCTCCTACTGAACTCTTTATCTTAAAACTAAAAACTTAAATCTAATTTTAAAAAGTGTTATCGTAAGGGGCGAGTCGTTAAGAGATAACAACACTTTAGCCATAGTTTGCCAAAGAATAAGGTTATTAACATGAATAAAAAATTAAGAATATATGTCGTGCAGGGGTGCAAATGAATTTATTTCGGTGAATCCAATGATTGGCGTGATGATCATCATAGTCAATACAGGCAAAAAGCAGTCGAAAAAAATCAGAACGTCAAAACAAAACAATACAAGGAGGCCAGGATGCAAATATGCCTGATAACAAAGAAACATCACACAACAGGTGAACACAGCAGGACAG
>JAQMCW010000013.1:1988081-2003665 GCA_030068335.1 Chrysichthys cranchii
GGAGATGCTACACCATGGTAAACACGCCCCTGTCCCAACTATTTTGAGACCTGTAGCAAGCACCAAATTTGAAATGAGCTCATTTTGTGCATAAAATTGTAAAATTTCTCAGTTTAAACATTTATGTTATCGATGTTCTGTTGTGAATAAAATATTGGCTCATGTGATTTGAAAATCTTTTAGATTTCATTTTTATTACAATTTCAAGAATGTCCCAACTTTTCTGGAATTCGGGTTGTAGGTGTCGAACTGAAAAATTAGCATTATTCATGATGTCGTAACACGTCAGGTCCTCATAAAGATACTAAGATAGACTAGTGTGTGTGTGTGTGTCTTTTCACGTGCCCTTGTTTGTCAGACTAGTCAAACATTTACCTCACATGATTACTTCAGATAACACTGACACAAGGTCTACAACATGTACAACATTTTGTTATTTAGCACGTGATCATGTGCACTCACACGTTTCTGGATCACAGGGGCCTTATCCCAAATGTTACCCGGCTCTTGTTCTATCGGTATGAAACCACGTGCCCTGTACTCTCCTCCACATGCTGCACTGAAATGTCTACCAACAAAACAAAAACAAACAAAACAAAGCCCTGCTTTTTGTCGTCCGTCCTTTGCTCATATTGGCCCAGAGCTCTTCGCGTCTGTCACCTCCCCTCAGTCAGCGCCTGTCCAAAAACAACACCCCCCCTTGTAATTTCAGTCAGGTTCCAAAGTCCCACAGTGTCTGTGTGCGTATCTAAAGTGGGAAGAGGACTTGGGCAGCTGGGGGTTTGGGTGTCTCGGGGCATTTTTGTCGTGTGTTCAGGATGTGGTGGAGCAGAGCAGCGGTTCGACAGGTTGCGTTTGGGCTCAGGGGGGCGCGGCGGGCCATGGGTACGTTACCGCGCGTGTACGTCTCCCGCAAAGTGCCACCGCAGGGACTGGACATCCTGCGCAAATCCGCACAGTGAGTTCCCCGGCCCTGCAGGGTGTCATACCTCAGTGGTGTCGGTTCAACATACGGTACTAATGAACCTTCTCTGTTTTTCCACGTCCTCATCCCAGGGTGCAGATTGAGCTCTGGGACTCGGACGACCCCGTGCCACGGCAGGAGCTGCTGAAAAAGGTGAAAGGTTGCGATGGGCTGCTGTGCGTCCTCACCGAGAGGGTCGACGCCGAACTGTTGGACGCTGCAGGTCTGACGCTAAAAGCTCTCGCGCTTAAATCTCCTCTGAGACGAGATTTAACAAAAACAAAAGACAAAAAAACCCACACGTTGGGAAATTTGAACCTGTGTGTGTGTGTGTGTGTGTGTGTTTTATCCCGTGCAGGTCCGAACCTCAAGGTGGTTAGCACCATGTCGGTCGGGTTCGATCACCTTTCGCTGGACGAGCTTAAAAAAAGGTCAGTTTGTCCGTGTGACTTCTTCCTCAGCTTTGCGGTGAAGCTACGAATCGGGGCGTGTATCTGACTTGGAACGGACGTCTGTGATGTTGGTCTTGTGTGTGTGTGTGTGTGTGTGTGTGTGTGTGCGTGCGTGTTTAGGGGAATCCGCGTGGGATACACGCCGGAGGTGCTGACCGACGCGGTGGCTGAGCTGACCATCGCGCTTCTCCTCGCTACCTCGCGGAGACTCATCGAGGCTACGCACGAAGCCAAGACGTACTTGCTCGTTCTCTTTCTCTCTCTCTCTCTCACACACACACACACCATTACACAGTTACGAACACAAGAAACTGGGAAATAAAAAAAACCCAACGCAAAAGAGCTGGCAAGACTTCGCGATGATACTCAAATATGATACAGGTGAACACCATCAATAACAGACCGACGACTGGAACAAAACCAAGCTTCGGTCTGGTGTTTTTAAGCTCAGGAGGACTTTTCCAGACTCATAAAAGCATTACTACTGTTATTGTGTGTGTGTGTGTGTGTGTTATAGTGGTGGCTGGGGGACGTGGAGGACTCTGTGGCTGTGTGGTCACGAGTTGGCTGACAGTACGGTCGGCATCCTTGGACTTGGGCGGATCGGTGAGTCGCCTCTCGTATCCGAGTGCGTGCGCGCTCGCCGGCCACTTTAATAGGAACACCTGCGCGTTCAGTCCGCTGGTGTCCCGTGAGCTGATCGCATTGCAGCATAGAAATCGTTCCGATTCAGCCAGTGCCGTATAGTGTTAAAAAGTGTAATGCGTGTGGTGTGTGTGTTTGTGCTAGGAGTGGCTATCGCTGAGCGTCTGAAGCCCTTCAAGGTGAAGAAATTCATCTACTCAGATGTGGCGCCGAGACCCGAGCTGGCGGACGCCATCCAGGCGGAGTACGGTAAGCCGCGTCTTCGGATGTTCGTTGTGTTGAACTGGCATTTTTGTGATACTGGCGTGCGTGTGTGTGTGTGTAGTGTCCATGGACGAGTTGGCCAGACAGTCCGATTTTCTGGCCGTGTGCTGTGCTCTGACTCCGGACACTCAGGGCATCTGCAACAAGAACCTTTTCTCCAAGATGAAGAACACGTCCGTCTTCATCAACACCAGCAGGTAAGACGTGCAGGAAAGCGCAGACTTACAAATCTATATCATATGGACGAGTGTGTGTGTGTGTGTATTGGCGGGGGGGTTATTTAAAATAACGAGTGTATCGAAACTGGGGAATTCCGAGTCATCGTTTGGATTTCAGCTCCTCGTAAGCTTTGCCTTTTATGGTCGTTTGTGGGCGTCGCTGACTGAATGGCGTCTAGGGGAACTCTGGAACACTGAAACTTTTGTAAATCTGACATCGGAGTTTTGAGTTCAGTTTGGTTGATGATAAACATTCATGGTGGATGAGACTGTGTGTGTGTTTGCGTGCATGTGTGTGTGGGGGGGGTGTCCAGAGGAGGTGTGGTGAACCAGGAGGACCTGTACGCAGCGTTATCTTCAGGCCAGATTGCTGGAGCAGGACTGGACGTCACCACGCCGGAACCCTTACCTACTAACCATCCGCTGTTCACACTCAAAAACTGTGGTGAGCTCCAGCGTCTGTGTGTGTTTGTGTGTCTAATATTCCCTGAGTGACTGACTGAACATGAACACGTCACATATGCGGTGCTTCAGGTGATGTTCTAGAGGATGACTTGAAATGTTTCATGTGCATTGCATGATGATAAGCTTGTATGTGTGTGTGTGTGTGTAGTGATCCTGCCCCACATCGCCAGCGCCTCCTACACTACACGTAACGCCATGTCTGCTCTGGCTGCCAACAACCTGCTGGCTGGACTGAGAGGAGAAGCCATGCCGAAGGAGCTTCACCTGTAGACGCGGACTCAGAAGTCCCTCGTTAGAGCTACTGAAATGAATAAAACCCATTGTTACGAGCGCACACACGTTGTCCGGTGTGAAACTGTCACCTGTGTCGCGTGTTGAACGCTGAACTCAGGCTTTAACGTGTTTGAAGTAAATGTGACGCTGTGAGCAGATCCTGTGAGAGCAGTGTTACAGTGTTAACTGGAGTATCCTCCTGTATGGGACTGCTCCGCTCAAGTACCCAGAATTACAGATGCGCACACACACACACACACACACGCACACACACACACACACACACATACACACACGGGGGGTTGGTCATCAGCTGTACCTTCCAGAAGTAGAGAAAAAGAAGAAGTTCAGAAAGAAAGAAATGAAAAGAGAAAAGAGAAGAGGGAGAAGAATTTTTAGAATATTTTAGAAGAATAGAGAAGATTAGAAAAAGGAAGAGGAACCCCAGAGTGAGTATATAAATAAATGAATAAATGAATGAATGAAGGAATGAGAGACAAAGAAAAAGAATAAAAACTAATTAACTAAGTAAATAAATAAATCAAGCAAGAAGGGAGAATACAGAATATCTGAATAAATAAAATGTAGCAAAAAGGGGAAAAAAAAAGAATAAGAAAATAAATAATTAAACAAATGAATAAAAGGTAGCAAAAAGGGGAAAAATAGAAAATAAATAATTAACTGAATAAAATGTAGCAAAAAGGAGGAAAAAGAGTAGAAAATAAATAATTAAAAAATGGATAAAATGTAGCAAAAGGTAAAAAGAACAGAAAATAAATAATTAAATGAATAAAATGTAGCAAAAAGAAAAACAGGAATAGAAAATAAATAAGTAAATAAATAAATAGCAAGAAAGAAAAATAGAAAATAAATTAAAAAATAAATACATAAAATGTGAGAAAGGAATAATATGTGAATAAATAAGTAAGTAAGTAAATAAATAAATGAGAGAAAGAAAAAGAATAGAATTTAAAGAAAGAAAGAAAGAAAGAAAGAAAGAAAGAAAGAAAGGGGAATACATCAAATGTAGCAAGAAAGGGAAAAAAATGAATAGAAAATAAATCACTAAATAAACTGAATAAAATGTAGCAGAAAAGAAAAGGGGAATGGAAAAGGGGAATAGAAAATAAATAAATGAAGGAATAAAAATAAATAAAAAAATAGTAGCAAGAAAGAACAAAAAGAAGGAAAGAAGAACAGAATAATTAAGAAAGAAATACATGAAATGTAGCAAGAAAGAAAGAAGGGAATAAATAAAGTAGCAAGAATGGAAAATGAAGGGGATGAATAAATCTGATAAATAAGTGATAAATGGAAAGAGGAAAAAAAAGAAAAATGTTAAACACAAAGATGCAGACAGTGGTACCTTGGTATTTGATGCTAATTGGTTCCAGAGGTGACGTCGAATACCAAGTCATTTTCCCCATAAGAAATCATGTAAATTAAAATAATTGGATCCCTGACTTCCAAAATTCCCCATATTGTACCCAATTTTTTGGACATTTCACTCATAATTGACAATCTTATTAAACATGAACATAAACTAACCCTATTAAACATTGTTCGGAATAAAAATTGAGATCGTAGATCTTGGGATTTGATATTCTTCGGCGAGATCAGTCACGCGCACACCACCTTCATATTTTGCCCTAATTTCTTCCTGAACCTCAGTGGTTGTTCTACGGTTTTTCTCTCGGCCCCAGTGCTGCCTGAACCCCCTTTCTTGCTAAACAGGGCTACCTTATTTAACCGTGAAACACTAAACAAAACACGCCTGGGGTTATGGAGCACTCACTCACAGATGATGCATACACTACGGATATGACACGCTGTCTGATTCGGCTTTGTTCACGCAGGGCGTACGGCGTATGGAATGGTGGCGTGATTAAAAATAAAAAAATTTAAAAAAAAAGTAGTAGTTCCTAGACAGTCGTTTTTAACAGTTAAAAAGCACTAAAATACTTTACAGAACTGAGCTTTTTTGGTAGAAAATCACTTTTAATTCACATTTGGTTCGAATTTTCTCCGGAATATTGATATTTGTTGAAATCCGTGGTAATCATGAAAAATCATGAAAAAACATGAAAATGTTTTTGAGTCGAATACTCAAAAAGTCGAAGGACGCCGATTTCCGAGGAATAAAAATCCACTGAAATCCCGTCGAATACCAATTTCATCGAATATTGAGGACGTCGAATACCAAGGTACCACTGTAGATAGATAGATATATGAAAATCTCTAGATAGATAGATATATGGATGATAGATAGATAGAATCTAAGCAAAGGAAACAGAAAAACAAGCAAAAGAAAGAAAGAAAGAAAGAAAGAAAAAAAAAGAAAGAATATGAGAAATGAACAGAAAATGGGACAGAACTGGAAGAAAGACATGTTGATGAGGGATGTAAAGAGAAGGAACGGAAGGTGAGAGGAGGAGGAGAGAGAGAGAGAGAGAGAGAGAAGGCCATATGACGAGCATGTGTTTAAAGAGGTGTTTTAATTCAGAGCTACATCTCACAGCAGTTGTTTGAAGGGAACAGTAAGCGCACAGAAGCAAAACGGATCGTTCTCGAGCTCCACGCCGCGGCTCAAGCCTGGCCAGGTCTTCGCTCGGTCGCTCCGCGGGCTCATCCTTCCTTCGCTCCGCTCCGAGCAGGAGAGTCGCTCTTCACACTTTTTACAACCTGGCAACAAAAACAGCCCTCAAACCCTGAAACACCAGGAGGAAGAGCACATCCTCAGTTCATCTGCTCTCTCCATAGCTTATTATTAACATCGTGTAACACGTGGACACGAACAATCTCCTTCACACACAGGAAAAGAAGGAAACAAAACAAAACAAAACAACGACTGGAATTTCTTTCACATGAAAACAACAAAACAAACAAACGTTTAAAGCATCTTTTTATCCTTTCGCCTCGCTCCTGGAGAAACGTCGGTAAAGTATTTACACCGACAACACGCGAGGAGCGAAGCGGCGTCCGAGCCCTCGCTTTCGGCTTTTCTTTCCGTCCTTCCTTCGTGCGTTGGATGGTTTAGCCCTTAGAAATGAACGAACGCCAGTGTGCACCGCACAGACGCAAACACAACGCACGGAGAAACGTTCACGGGACGGCACACGTCTCTCTGGGCGACCGGAGCCCGCCGTTTAAACGTTCAGAAATGTTTCCAGAGAGGTCACGACACAGTTCACGACTACAAGCGAACAAACAACAAGCATGACAATCATGACTGATTCGGGAAGAGAAGGGCGCGATCGGTTGGTCTGAGGAAACTTCCTGCGCTACAGCTACTGTGTTTACTTTCAGTGATTTCCTGCTCACGGTTACCTGCTGCTCGGAACGTTTCCGTCCGACTGTTTCACAAAGTGAAGCCATCTGCCATACAAGTCTCTGTGCTTGTTGTTGCTATAGCAACAATAACATAAAAAAAAAAATCAGGAGCCCGTTGAGATCAACCTGTGATTCGCCCTGCGCCTGGGAGTGCTGTCAGAGCCGCCGAAACGGACGATTAATCAACACCGTGGAGAGAAAGAAACACATACGGGGGCAGGAGCGGAGGAAGGAAAGAAAGAAGAGATGAAGAGAGGGAGGAAGTGAGGAAGAGAGGGACAACATGAGAGGAATTAAAAGGAGGAAATGGGGAAGGAAGGAAGTCGGGAACAGACGAAGAGAGGATGTGGGGGGAGGAAGAACACAGGAAGGGAAGGAAGGGGGGGCATGAGAGATGAAGGAAAGCATGAAGAAATAACAGGAGGAAGGGAAAAAGGATGGAAGGAAAGAATGAAGGACATGGGAGGAAGGAAAGGAGGAAGTTGGGGTGGAAGAGAGGAAGGGAGGGAAGTAGAAAACAAGACAGGAAGGGAGGGGAGGCATTGGAGGAGGGAAAAGGAGGAAGTTAGGAAGGAAGACGGGAAATGTAGAAGAAAGGGAGGAAAAAAGAAAAGGAGGGCAGGAGGAAGGAGGGATAAAAAAAGAAGGAAAGGAAGAAGGAAGGAAAGAAGGAAGTTGGGAAGGCAGGAAAAAAAGGAAATGTAGAAGAAAAGGGGGGAAAAGAAAAGGAGGGCAGGAGGAAGGTGGGACAGAAAAAGAAGGAAAGGAAGAAGGAAGGAAGGAAGGAAGGAAGGAAAGAAGAGCGCTGTATTAGCAGTATTGCTGAAACCTTAATGCGTCCGCCGCTGAGTTCTCCGTTCTGATTGGTCAGAAGGTGACATCACTCGCAGCTCAAGTTGAATCACAGGATGATGTTCACACGCTCGTTTGAACGTGGGCGTGTTTCTGCAGCTCCGATTCACGTGACGCGTCTTTTATTCTCCATGAAGCCGCCGCACACGTGACTTGCTCGCGTCTCCGAGCGAGGCGCACCTGGATTGGGACAGTGCTTCACTCAGATCCTGCCCTCGGCTCTGACGAAAAACGGAGGGAACGCGGGATTATTTTTCCAAATGAAAACGTCGAACGTTTCGAGTTTCCTAACTGCGGTGACGACGGTCCGTGACGCAGTAGACTTAGTGATCCGTGTCTCTCACCGACACGTCCGGTTTCTCGGCAGGTCCGGTCGCTACATCCACGCCGCCTTTCAGTGTGTTTTCCGGCGCTGCGTGGGAATCGGCCTTAAAGCTGCACTGACGCAAGTGATAACAGGAGCGACCCCGTTTTGTAGACGGTCCGCAACATGAACTGTAACTGTAAACAGTTTCGTTAAATCGTTGGCAGTCATGTGGTATAAAACACTTAGGTGTGTGCAAATATAGCGAAATATAATTTAATCGTCTAAGTCACTGATTTCTTTTCTCTTTTGTTTTTTTTGGACTTCTACACAGAGGGGTCATGTTGGCATTCTGTTTTCACCCTTATATGGGGGAAAAAAAAAGCTTCAAACAGGTGGATGGAAACTCCGAGCACGAAGCACGCTCACAGACTGCTTGTTTTTAGCTTCGGATACCGATCTAACACGCTTACGGTTTTGGCGCTCAAGCCAGCACGACCAAATCTGTCTCTCACAAGTCGTCGGCTTCGAACGCTTGACGGGCACGGCGTCGTTTTCAATGTGGAGAGACAAGGATTCAATCTCGTCCCGGTGCCCTTTCCTTCAGTGCACTCTCCATCATCGCAGTAGATCGCACATCTGTCCAGGTCTGATCTCAGGCTTCGCCAAGTCCTCCCTAACTCAACAGAAATCCCATAACCGCCGTCGCTCGTGAAACGTTTTTGATCACAACTAGAAATCGCATAATTCGCCGAACGTGTGTCCGTGCACGTGTTCGGTCTCCCAAGAAGGAGCGAGTCTGCGTTCGGAGCAGCGTTAAGATGCATGCTCCGCGTTGTCCGTGTGCATCGGAGGCTTCGCTCCTTCCCGCAGGGGATTTTCAGTGGTCCGGTGCCATGCGGGTGTGGTTAATGGTCCCGTTTGATCTACAGCAGTCCCGCGGACATGGTGCTGTTCTGCCAGCGGAGACAGGTGGTTTTCGAGTGCTTGTACAGGTGACTGGATTGGCTGAAGCGCTTGCCGCACTTCAGACAGGCGTACGGCTTCTCGCCCGTGTGGACGCGGATGTGCTTCTTGCAGTCCGTTAACGTCAGGAAGGTCTTGCAGCAAATTTTACACGCGTACTTGCGCGCCCCCTCGACCACCAGGACGTTATGCTCCGAGAGCGCCTTCTTACACTTGGAGAGCACGTCTGCGGACGCGCGGGTCAACTGGGGCAAAGGATTCAAGTTCGAGGTGCTTCCTCGATGGCTAGTGGCGTCAAAGCTAGCGCCGTTCACAAGCATCGACGACGACGAAGCAGCGTCGTGCATCAAAGCGGCTCCCGGAGCGGCTTTCGGCGCGATGCGGCGATAAGGAGGGAATCTATACGCCCCGGCCCTGCACATGTTTCTCTGAAACTCTAAAGCCAGTTGCTCCGAAGACGACGACGCGATCCCGTCAAGCGTTGGCTGAAACAGAAGCGGGTCGGTCCGCATCCCTGGAAACTCCTGCGCTTCGCCCGAGAGGAGGTTCTGAGCCGGTGGGAGGTGCAAAGAAGACGACGACGAGTCGGAGCCGAACAGGAAACGCGGGGGCTCGTGGTCCACGGTGCACTCCCCCATTGTGGTGTTTGAGAAAGACACGCGGTCGAAGCTCACGCTGCTCAGGAGTCCTCCTCCCCCTCCCCCTCTTTCTCTCCTGTCTACACCTCCACCCGAATCGCCCGCTCGTTCGGCTTCCATGACTGGCCCCTTGATTTCGGAGATCAGGATGTCGGAGCTGGGCTGAGGGTCGCTGAAGCTGTGCTCGCTGCCTTCGGGACTCAGTTCCAGCTTCTCTCCCACGGCCTCCACCTGACGGGGTACAAGGGCAGGAAACAAGAGATTTTAAAAAACATGGATAAATAAAAAACAATTTAAAGGTTTTATGCATGTAGAAGCATTCGCTGCTTTACTCTGACATGCTTTGGGCTGAAATCAATCAAAGATCTTCGATAACTTTCATATTACAAAACAAAAACAAACAAACAAAGCCCTCCAGTTCCTCTTCCCATCTGTATCTGCATAAAGATTTGATTTCTGCATTGTGTGTGTAACACACGTGCTTGGATGCACACTCGACCTCAGCGTACATTCGCAGCTGGCCAGATAGCCCGACCCCTCAAAATCAAGCGCCACACACTCACATCTTATGCATCCTCGTGTGATCGCGCGAAAGGCTTCCAAACCCGGATGATGGATTTCCGTACGTCCTGATAAAACATTGAGAAAAGGTTGGAGGCGCGGTTAATCAAGGGCGCTCGGATTGCTTCATGCCTTCGCTGATCTACTACACTGATCTCCGCGTCCTTATACCAGGAATGTTCACGGACGCCGTTCCGTGCGTGGAACAACAACCTGAGACCGTGTGCGCGGTACATGACGTGGCGAGCGGATATCTTCCTCGATCAGGGTCTTCACCGGGGTCTCGAGGAACTGCACAGATGTTCACACTTCCTTTGTCACTCTTGAGAGACACCATACGTCTGCACTGTCGGGGGCAGAGAGAGTGGGAGGTTCAGCACACCTTCAACATCAGAGTGTCTCGTGTGTTTCCATGACGCTCTGAGTCTTTGTTCTTTGTGCATAAACAGACGTTTGCTGTAAGACAAGACCTCGTCAGGGGCCCGTCCCAATGACTCACACGGCGGTCTGGGAACCCCATGGCGGTAAAAACAGTTCAGCGTGACTAAAAGCGACCAAAATGCGTCCCGCCGGGTGCGACGGCGAACGTGTCATGTTTTTGGATAGCCGAGTCGAAGAGAGACGTCGCGCGTGTGCCTGTTTGTACTTCATTACAATAGTCGGGAGACGCTTTGACTCTGTGTATCGAGCGGAACGGGAGCAGGGAACGAATCAGAGACTACTAAACGCCGAGCGGTCGTGTGACGAGGCGACGATGGGGGTTCTTTTCTTTCTGTATGTGCAAAGTTTCACAAGACATAACTTCTTTTTCTTAAGAAACCCCATAATCGCTGGCGCAATGCACAACTGAAGGGACTTTTTATTGTTGTTGGTTTCTTTTTGAAGTCTTGATCTTGACTCGGCCTCGAACGCTTTGAGACTTGACCTCGCCTAGACCTGGTTTTGGACTCAACATTGACCTGATTGTGACTGAGACCCTAGACTCGACGCTGTTGATTTAAGGAGGTAAACAGTCCGCCTCGGATCTTGAAGCCTCCATTTTGAAGACATCCCCGCATCGCGCGACGACTACAATCGGAAAACTTGTGCTGCGAATCACACATTACTCTTAATGATGTACAGAATCACGTGACCGCCCGGGTCAAATCTCAAATGAGGGCAGGTGGCGACCCGGTGGAGGTCACACTCCCTCAGATTTTATAATTCTGCAGAAAAAAACTTCTCCCTGAAGGCGTTTTTAAACTGACCCGTGGTTGAGACTTGGATGCAGCAGATACGTGTTTGCTTTTGAGGGTTCGGTGGTCGGTTGCAGATATACCCCTCGGTGGGTGCCCTTACCTGGTCGCTGCCCTCAGCCTGCGATGTTACATCACTGGTCTCGTCTGCAGGTTCGGGTGAGCTGATCGGCTCGCTCTTCACCACCACCTGCATGCGCTGTGCTTCTTCCTCGGCTCCGCCTTTCACCTGGTCGCCCTTGTCTGGATATTCCTCCTTGTGCGGAGGAAGCAGCAGAGGCTCCGCCCCACTCCCCCTGCCACCGTCTGATTGGCTGGGCAGCTGGACGTCCTCTTGCGCTGCTGCCCCTCTTCTGTACTCTACCCTTTCGTCCGCCGCAACCACCACCACGTCCAGTTTGGAATCCTCGTCTGCGGTCTTGGTGTGCGAGTCCGGCGAGAGAAGCTCCTCCCCTCTGGCTCCGCCTTCCCCGCAAACTTCTACGACGCCCTGGGCTTGCGACGGGACGCGCGGCCTTTGCCGCGGGCTCTCTGCATCCGAGCGAATCAGAGAGAACGTCTGCTTGCGCTTCTGCAAGCGCCGCTGTGGGAAGAAAGAGTCATGCTGGTCTAAGAGTCCACTTCCCGAAAGCGAGCCCGCCCCTTGACTGGGTGTGCTCCCTTCCTCCTCGGGTTCTTCGCTAAGGGCGGAGCTGACTACGCTCAAGCCGAGCTGCTGCAAGAGGAACGAGCGCTGGAGGCGAGAGTTCGAGCCAGTGTTGTTCAGCTGCTGCTGTTGCTGCTCGACGCGCTGACCCCCGCGCTCGCCGAGAGTCGACTTGGGCAAAGTCCGAGTGTTCAGATAATGCTTGCAAGCCTTCACCACCGTGTTCAAATGCAAATGAGACGCAGCCAGTAACACGTCCATGACGTTGCTCTCGCCCAGCGTCAGCGTGGACGTGTACATCATGTCCACGAGCACCGAGAACGCTTCGGCCGTCACCACCTCTGAGTCCAGGCGGATCACGCTCACGTTCCCGTCACCCTCGGAGACGCTGAAGAGCGCCCGGAAGTGCGTGCTGCACGCTGCCAGGACGGCGCGGTGAGCTTTAAAATGTCGGCTGCCCACCACGATCACGCAGTCGCACAGCTGCCCGTGGACGCGCTGGTAGTTCAGCTGCTGGAAGATCTGCTCAAAGTGTCCCGGGAAGTCCATGATCTGAGGAACAGAAAGCATCCGGTTAGATCACAAGCCAAATACTGTTTAAAAAATATTACATCTGGAACTTAGACGCTTCCCTCAAAAGAACTCGAGTTCCTGAGGGGTTAAACTGGACGTGACGGGTATCCCAGATCGAAGAAAAAGTCAAAATTATACAATACGATGACTTTTGGTGTCAGAACATGACAGTAATGAGAACATATCAGCCGCCTATTCTAATCCAAGTGAAATAAAAATCATCATCATCATCATCATCATCATCACATGGTCTAAGGAACAACACACTTCGAGTCATGTTGTTTGAGGAAAATAATCATCTACAGAGTGGTGTCAGGTGGCCATTAACACCCACCCTTACCTTCCCCCTCATGTCTAAATGAACCAGGTTCCAAAAGTCACAACACACACGGCGTTCAGGCTAGCTAACTCTGAATTAGCAGCAAACAAACATACCCCAAGAAAAACAAACAGTCACTTTATGAGCGACTCTCCGGTGTAACAACACATTTACAAATCAATATTTACTCGCAGCAGCACGCACTTAGTGAGAAATTATATTTTATTGAATACATTTATATTGTATTTCCCCCCCTGAGGTAACTAGCATGCTAGCTAACGTGTCTCGCGGTCGGTGGGTTACCTAGCAACCTATGCTACAACATGAGCTCGTGCGCTAGCTAGCTAATCTCACTACTCGGGTAACCTGATTAAACTGCCCGTGTGACGTCCTTTATTTATTTGTCATAAACAAACAAACTTACCTTCGCGCGTACACAACAACCACCAGGTTGGACGTCGGTGTAGCTGGCTTTGCTAGTTAGCCGACATGAGCTAGTGTGCTAGTCTAGTGAAGCCGTCGGACCTTCATTTACCATAGAAAGTCAATAATGCTGCTGAATAAATACTCTTAAATAACGGGACATTAAATATTTTTTATGTTACAGGTTATGTTATGCTGAAGCGAAAACACCAATATGCTATCGTACGCTAACAGTTAGCCAGGTAGCTACCAGGAATTTATCATTAGCGCATGAATCGACTCTTTGAACGGATCTTTTGGGTGAGCCGACTCGCATGTGTAAGTATGAATGATCAGTGCTTTAATCACACAGAAGGCTAAAAATACACGATTCTGAAGGAAGGGAAGTTTCAATTATAAACAAGTTAAGCTTTCATTATTTATTTTATTTATTTATTTATTTTGTGTTTATTCATAGCGCAATACTGTTGGGGTTCTAGGGCATTTTGTGAGGGAAAAAAAGTCAGATAGAGAAAGTATTTCTGAGGAAAAAAAGTCAGAAAGGATTTCTGAGGAAAAAAAGTCAAAGTATTTCTGAGAAAAAAAAAAGTCCGAAAGTATTTCTGAGGAAAAAAGTCAGAAAGTATTTCTGAGGGGGAAAAAGTCAGAAAGTATTTCTGAGAAAAAAAGTCAGAAAGTATTTCTGAGGAAAGAAAGTCAAAGTATTTCTGAGGAAAAAAAAGTCAGAGTATTTCTGAGAAAAAAAGTCAAAGTATTCCTGAGGGTGGGGGGGAGTCAGAAAGTATTTCTGAGAGAAAAAAGTCAAAGTATTTCTGAAAATGGATGACAGGAAAGTGAAGGAAATGAAAGTAAGTTACGACCTCAATACACAGAAGTAAGACCGCTGATATTTAAAAGTGTTATAAGAGGAGCTTATGGCCAATGCTCTCTATGCAAGCATTGGTGGTTCAGTGGTAGAATTCTCGCCTGCCACGCGGGAGGCCCGGGTTCGATTCCCGGCCAATGCAGCATAGCTTTTTTTTTTTTTTTTTGTTGCTCTTATAACGCATATCAATATATTTGCTTATTACACCTCCAATATATTAATGACCATTTACTTTGAATCGGTCATATGGGCAAACACACACCACTGAGTCAGGGCTCAATCCCATTCATTCCCTTTGCAGCGCTCAATCATTACGGATGAAATAATATTCTTGGCCACTAAGACTCTGTGGCGCTGTTGCGACTTCCACCCGAAGCAAAAGGTCATCGTTTATCCATATACAGAGGGGATTAGACTATTTGGCGACTCTAAATTGGCCGAGAGTGTGAATGTTTGTCTGTCTCTGTGTGTCGACCTGCGGTGGACTGGTGACCTGCCCAGGGTGTAACCCCGCCTCTCTCTCTCTCTCGACCAAAGTCAGCTGGGATTGGCTCCAGCTTCCCCCCTGCGACCCTGAACAGGATTAAGTGGCAGAAGATGAGTGAGTGAGTCACCATGGAGAAAGCAAACCAGTCAAAATTGATAATGATTTAAATCATTTGAGTTCATGTTATTCCTGAGGTGTTATCATGTTATAGCTAATATCAAGCTGTAGCTCAAATAAACAACCCCCTCACCAAAAGTCCCATTTTGACAGATAATCAGCTCCCCACCTGAGTCGACTCTTTTTGGATGAACGCCAGGAGTCGACTCCTCAAAGAACCATATTTATCATTTTAACAAAGACTTTACCTTTATGATTTTCTAAAGTCACAGAGATCATATTACGCCCCCCCATTCTAAAATGTCACCGATATTAAGATTAACTGAAGCATACGGTTCTAAAAATCGACTTTATTTCTCGAGAAATACATGAGAAAATCAATTTTTAAGTGTGTGCGAAACCACTTTAAATCGCCTCTCATTCAAACACAATCACAACAAAAACAAAGACGCCAGAGAGACCCAGCCTGTGATGCAGATGACGTCTGAACACAGGGTTGTATAATACTTGCCCCCACGACTCATTACTAATACCAAAGCAGAAGGACTCTACAAAGTGAATCATACATGACATTTTTATGGATGAGGAAAAAAAAACTATTAAAAAGACCCATTATAAAATCAGTAAAAATTGCATTTCTAACGCATCCGAACAGAAGAAATTGAACTGCAGTGATGTGCAGTAGACCTGATCAAGGTCCTCATTATGCCTTTTTAAAACCCCAAGACGTGTGCATAAAAAAATCCTCAGCTGTCTGTATGATCTGGATCCACTGAAAACCTGAAAACAAATGGCGAATGCGAACATCTTGGCAGCTGAACAGCAACAATATGCCGGTCCGTTAAAAAAAAAAACAAAAAAAAAAAACAAGGAAAAAAACAAAAATAAAAAAAATATATATACACACATACATACACACATCAGCTGTGTCATCAAAAAAAAAAGGGGGGGGGGGGGGGGGGGTTATGGTGGGGGAAACCCGCGATG
>JAQMCW010000013.1:2226606-2237102 GCA_030068335.1 Chrysichthys cranchii
ATAATTAAAAAAAAAAAAAAAAAAAAAAAAAAAATTATTTATTTTTTTTCCCCCCAAGACTTCGCGTCTCGGATTCAGTTCGGAATTCATTCCCGGTTTGCATTTGAAACCACGTTTCAACAATATCCTGTAGAACAACCACGCTTCTTGTTCATTAAAAGACGCCACGTCCTATCCATATCCGGAATGCCATATGGAAGTTCGTTCACGCTTAAGGTCGGTTTAAATTACCGCTGTTGAACATCCTAACATCACAAACAAAGCTAACGCACATTATTACTTATGCTGTAGTGGCTAGAAACAGTCGATCCTCCATCAGACTCCCTTATATATCTCTCTAAAAAAAAAAAAAAACCCCACCATGCTGAGAACCAAGATAACCACAAGTTGCGTTGTTACCACAGAAGCACTGTTTACGTAAACCTTGCAGCTGACGCTATTCCCGGAGTTGATGTCACAGAAAATCGCCTTCTGGCCAATCAGAGACGAGCTTCCAACAGCGCTGTAAGTTAAGCCTTACAGACTGGTATACAGGTGCTCCACGAGCCACGATGGCCCGAGTTACGATTTTTCGAGGTTGCGATGATGATGATTGCAATGTGTTAAACATTGTAAAATATTGAGAAAATATTTAAAATTGGTGGGCAGGCATCGCAGGCACGCCAGCGTAACAGCGTATGACGTACGCAGACGTTCAGACGACGCCCGGAAGTACGCGGACGGCGCCCAGATCACTCGCCTCACACGATGCCTCACTCTCTCCCGCAACTCACGGAGTTACCTTATGTATCAGTGTACTGTACAGTGCATTACCACGGGGTTTTATTTTGCTTCAAGAGTTAATTCTAATTCAAAAGCATGTCTTCTACAGGAAAAGACTCCTGGATAGGCTAGGCTAGGTTAAGGTAGGCTAAGCTAGGCTAAGAAACCAAAGCTAGGCTAAGTGGTTCAACACAGTGTTTTGACATACGATATTTTCGACTTACAATGGGCGTGGCGGAACACGTCTCCATTGTAACTTGAGGACCAGCTGTGCATCATATATACCGTGTACTACATATTACACTATATACATTACGCTCATATACATCATATTTACACCGTCTTCTACAGTACCTAATTTATGTTCTTGTATTTCTGTCGTTCTTTCTGAAACCTTCGAGAGGTTTTACAGCACAAACATATGTACAAGGCTTTGGTTGTCCTTGGATGCACGTCCCCAGTTATTCTGGGGCGGACTTCGGGGACCCGTATGAGCACATCCTCCCTGAGGGGGTCCGGCTCTAGACTGCTCATTAGGAAAGATGACAAACAGTAACAAGGATGCTACGCTGAGGCGCAAACGACGGCAGAGGACAGGACCAGGGGGGGCGTGCCTCTTTTTCCACCGTCGCTAGGCGACGGTCTCACGGTGGACTCAATTCAGCTCGGGCTCCTGTGTGGCCGGCCATCGGGACAGACGAGCTATTTAAGGACATCCCGAGGTTGAAGCAGGGCCGGCGACTACGCCGAGAGTTACCGCTGATGCTGGAGAGACGCAACCAAAAAAAATCCCAGCTCTTCAGTGTTTAGAAGTACAGGAACCTGGCACTCCGGCCATAATCTCCATCACCATTCAGTAGCTTATCAAAAATGTACATTTCCGTCCTATGAGCCTGTCACCTGGGCACGTTTAACCCCCATGAGAGTGGAACCTGGAATATTCCACAAGTCACACGGTCAACAGGTTGCATCATCTGAATTTCCTGAAGATCATGAGAAAAAGAAAAAGAAGTTCTCTCATACATCCCCACCTCTTTTCAACGATACTGGGATTTTTACTCCGTGAAGGGGTCACTTTGAACGAACAAACCTGTCACGCGAATGGTAGACTGAAGTAAATTATTAAAAAAAAAACAAAAACAAACAAACACCACCACACATATTTTAGGTAAATGATTAGAAGGTCCTTAATGTTCGCATGCCATTATGCCCTAAATGCCCTAAACTCAGTGTTACACATTTAAGACCAAAATGCAACCAGGGTCAGGGACGAAACCTTGCAGAAAATGTCACATTGGTGCCTTGGACATTTATTTATAGGTCAAACCGTCAAACGGGACCTTGATCGAGGAATTCTTGCTTCACCTACTGGCACGATGTACCATAACTATACATGTTATCGAAAGAATGTCCCGTCAAACGAGGCTTTTTCTGGTCATAAAACTTGAACACGAAGTCAAGGTTGGAGGTCGGGGGACAGGCGAAAACAACTGAGCTGGAGTTAAAAGGGGCTTGAGAGTTTAACCCCCAAAAGTCAGCCATCAAACCTGAAAAGTGCAAACTGAAGCTCAAGCCTGGGAGCCCATCTTTATTATTATTTATTAAAAAATAAAAAATTAAAAAAATAAATTAAAAAAAGCATGAACCGGTTCTACGCTTGGCTGCGAAACAGAACTTTGTGTCGTCTGCGTTGTCATGGTAACACTCTGTGTTGTGGGAGCTGTTTTTTTTTCCCCCTATATCAGCACCAAAATGTGCTCCAGGTAGCACTTTTTCTATACCAAAAAAAAAAAAAGATTAAAAGAAAAACAAGGTGTGAAAATGCTCTGAAGCAACCGTTTAGCAGGAAAGATTTCTTTATAATGTTCTGCATTTGAAATACTGGTTTCGAGCCTGGAGGGCACGTGTTTCCTGTCGAGAACGGAGGTCCAATCTGAAGCCAGAACCTTCTCAGGAGGACTTCTCAACTGGTTCTTGTTTCCCGTTTTATTATTCGTTTTTTTTGTCTCTGTGGTTTTGGGGTTTTTTTTGGGTTTTTTTGGTAATTACCTTTCTGCACGATGAATCCAGAGGTATTTACACCTGGGATAATCATTATTGAAGCGCTAATGGAGATGACTGGTCGCAGAGGCAGCCATGCGGGCTCTGGGTTTTACGCTACCTTCGCCTTTCACACGCTTGCACACAGCAGGTGATATGCTTCAGCACGTCAGGACTACGCGTTCACCTTGGGGTCACCTTCGGCCCGAGGTATATCTTTGACCTTTTCGGGGTTGACGTCCAACGGGAACGGAAATCTTCCTGTTAGCCGGCGTATCTCGGATCGCATCGCGAATTCTTCTGTTCTGTACGCGTTGGCTGAAACTTGCTAATTAAGGTGACGTACAAATCCGGAGGTGGCAAAGCGTGATCGCAAGTTTACGCTACCTCCACTCCAAATCCGCGTGTCACACATCGGGTCATGTGCTTCGACCCTTAAAGGAGGGTTTTCCTTTCTCCGCCCTTTACGCTATGATACTTGTGGCTGAAAGAGCTCATCAGGACATGGTGATATAGTTATAATAATAATAATAATAATAATAACAACAACAACAACAACAACAGCAACACTATTCATTTGCACTGATTTGCAGTGGTCCTACCTCCAGATGACTTTCTGAGGTAGACGCCTCAGCGCTCCCGCCAGCTTGTAACTGATGTCATCCGAGAGGTACTTCACCCCTGCACCGAACGACACCACCACAAAGCCGTGCTCGTCAGTGTCATTCACCCAGGCTGCGAACTCCTGAACACACACACACACACACAACACACACAGCCTCAAAATCCCATAAAGCTTATTCAAATCCCAAGTACTAACAGCTCAGACAGGCCTTTTTTTTTTTTTTTACATACATTTGAATTCTGTTTGTGCGTCAGAGAAAAATGGAAAGCGCAGAAGCTTTAATCATTTGTTGGGACTTTTTCTTCCCGTTTGCAGTGTGTATGCTGTCGTGGTACTGTATGCGGTGCTCTCTCTGACCCCTGTGCCTGCTACAATGACCCTTATTTACCCTCGCCGGCATTCGCTCCTCCTCACCTCCCACAAAAAAGACAAGGGAACAATGGGGGACAGAGTCGAACTGCCCTGACGCTTGACCTGATATGTTTCGTTCTAACCAAAATGAATGGGTTGAGTTTTGAGAGTCGACTTAAATCTAACTTGAACAAAAGTATTTCAACAAATAAGACAGATATCCTAGGACTTCCAGTACCACGATACAGACGTCAAAGAGATTCGGCCTTTGGTTTCTTTATGCTAATACATGTTTAGGCTGATGTTTCGAAAACTATGCGCTTGCCTCGCTTAAGCTAAGCCGCACTGATGTTTCGTGCGTCAGCGTTGCACGCGTTCCCGTATTGAATCCTGCGTGCTAATTTTGAGCTGTGTGAAATGTGTGAAAGTGGCTGGAAATTTGTATCAATGAGTGCGACCCATTAGAACTACAGCAGAAACCGGACCTAACAAGTTGCCACTGTTCACAAGGATATTAGCTCAGTGCGCGGATATTAGCGAGGATCTGCAGGATGTCGTTTGTTCAGCGCGTATGATTGGACGTTCGTGTTAGCGTGTTAGCATATCCCGGGAATCAGTAGGGGTTTTGTGTCGGTCGTGACTCCAGCTGCACCAGAGTGGCCCGAGTCAGCCTGGCACTGACAATCCGTCCCTTACACTGGTCCCACTGTGCTCCATGCGCGTTCCACAATGGGTACATTTAAATCGTACGACCCATGTCTACACACACACACACACACACACACACACACACACACACACACACACACAGGCCCAGAAGGCACACAATGAGCTCCTTTCGGTGATTGGTATTCCAAAACTGCAAGTCTAAGCTAAAGAGCCCCCCACTACCGTTCTCCGCATGGATCCGCCCAATTGCTCGCATTTATAACGCCGGCCTTTGTGATCCCACGGGACGTCTTTGAGGCAGGAGCCGAAGAAGCTGTTTAATAGGAAGGAAAATAAAAAACATGAATGCATGCACATGCATCTGAGCTGGGCAATTTGAAGATATAATATCAATATCACGATACGTTTCATCGCAATATGCTTTTACGCTAAAGTGATAAATGTATGGGAAGGGGGAAGGCTTCCAGTTTTGGGGCAGAAAGATCCTCTGGTGAGGTTCATCAAATGGTCAAATTTGACCATATTACCAGTTATGCATTAGGAGGTAACTGTTGTCAATATTCACTCATGTTAGCTGCTCTGTCGCCAAAGGCTATCCCTACAGTCCTTAACCTTTCCTGCAGGTTAGCTTCTACAAATTCGTGCTAATCTAAGGTGACCAGATTTCTGGGAAGCTAACCGGGGACATTCTTGTCGGGGGGGTGCGCGTTATCAATATGTTACCACCACCGGGACGATCGACGAGCAGGACAGGTGCATCCGTGGACAGGGCATCAAAAACGGGGACTGTCCCCGGAAACCGGGGACGTCTGGTCACGCTATACTAATCTCTTCTAACAATTCCCAACTGACCATCAATCAGAAGTATTCAACCCCCTAAAAAGTCATAAGACATGTCTGCATTTCAAATGACACTTACACCGCTATGAACCTGCATGCTCTTAAAGCAAATTTTCAAAGTTAACATTCATTGGAGATAATAAAAAATACCCAAAACAACAAATCTGTGCTTAAGTGGTACGACTCAGCTGGCACTTCTTCACTACTGATCCAACAGTGCTTTCTGGGTCTGCGACGTCCAGCTTCTTAGATATTATTTTACACCCTATGAAATTCTCACGGCCTCAGCTCTTGCTTCCTTAGGATGCTCCTTCACTCCTTTCCTTTAGACTCACCTCCTCCCCAGTGAGACACTTCAACTGAGGTGGTTTTTGTTCAGAAAGCGGGGGCCGTTTTTCAATTTCAGAACTCAAAGGCAAGTATAACTAATAGAAACAGACGGGAAGAATATACGTATTTATCGTTTTTTACTCAGATCTGAGCTGAGCCGATCGTTTCCAGGGTGGGTGAATAATCCTGCGTGCCACTGCGCGTGGATTTCTCAGCGGCCGTAGGTTGGCCATTTGACATTTTGGGGGGGGGGGGTCCTTTGACGATATCTGACGCAGTTTGCTTTGGATCTCTCCTAATTACAAAACAGTTACTGTGTTAACAACCCACGCCCCAAACGTTGACGTTCCTGACTGACCTCCATGAATGCCATACGGCTCCAATGACAAAGCATTTACTATGACAGCAAGGACACTTGCAACAAGGTTTTTTGTTTTGTTTTGGGTTTTTTTTACATGGACATCTTTTGCCTAGTGAGCTGTGGGGCCTGCTTTTTCTCCCTTGATTTTAAACATTCCACCCTTTTACACCACCCAGATCTACAAGCCATACTACGAAAGACTTCGCCATAAATTCACAAAGCGGAAGCTCTAGTGCCTCCTCGAAATCATCCGATGAAGCAACAAATCACTAATGTCTTGTCTGGGAGATGCCCTAATGGATCTGGGAACCAGTTCCGTATGACGGACTGTTAAAATGCCACGCCTCAACCATCCGGCAACCATTTTAGAATAAAGTACTGTTAATCTGCCACGCCTCAAACATCCAACACCTACTCCTGTAAGAATCACTGTTAATCTGACAACTAAATCATCCAGCAAACAGACCAATATGAGGGAATGGAACCTGCCACAGGGACTTTGATCCTTCCCCTCACAAGAGATACCAGATTTTCAACCTGCCACACCAACACCGGGAACTCCAGTACCCAATCATCTGGCAAATAATCCAGCATGAAGGCCTGTTAACATGCCACTCCTTAACCATCTGGCAAGCAGGTCAGTATAAGCAACTGTGAACCACCACCATCTGGCAAATAGTCCAGTATGAGGATCCGTCAACCTTCCATTACATTACATTGCATTACAGTCATTTGGCAGACGCCCTTATCCAGAGCGACTTATCTCTTTTATACAACTGAGCAGTTGCACGTTAAGGGCCTTGCTCAAGGGCCCAGCAGGGGCAGCTTAGTGGTGCTTGGATTTGAAGTCCCAACCTTCCGATCAGTAGGCCAACGTCTTAAGCCCCTGAGCTACCCCCTGCTCCACACCTCCACCATGTGGCAAATAGTCCCATAAGAGGGAACAGTAAAATGCCCCAGGGACTTCCACACATCTATCACTAGTACTTCCCTCACAACAGAAACCCCGGGGGTACCACAACAGGACACCCACACTGTATCCCATCTAACACGTATAATTCTTCCACAGCATATCAGAGGACTATGGACTCAACATCTGAACAATTGCTGCCAAGATTACATCTGATATCTGTATTCCAGAATCATGTGAATGAGATCACAAGCCTTATTTGGTGCACCGAGATAACAACCCAACCTTGGATCTGATCAGCACATTTAAAATTAGCTCACACGATGGTCAAAAGTGATCATGCGCAACCGCACCTAGTCCGAACTCCTCCAAACTGCACCTTTGCTCCACAGCCTATCTCCTGTTCCCATCTCACACCAGCAATTCTCCAACACAGGGAACAAAAAAAACACCTGTATTGAGGTAGGGACTTGTACCAGGAAGGTCATTCAGGTTTATGTGGGCAGGGCCCACATGGCTCGGGTAAATCTGATTGACCACCAGAGAGAGGGCGAGTTTGTGGACTTTATAGACAAGGAAACGTCATAAAGACACTACCAAAGGTGTGCGCCTGAACTGGGACTCTACGTGTAACTCAAAAGGGACACGTGTCTGACATTTTACTCTCATGCGGGCAGGAGACATGAAGATCGCAGAACAAGGAGAGGCAGCAAGTGTCCAGTGTAAACAATGTAAGTACTAGGACACAAATAAGGACCATCCATTTTGTGCATCCATGTCAGGTATTCTTTCTCATACAAGAGATCTATCGAACCAGGGAAATTTTATTCCTCTTTGAATTGCAATACAAATTCTACCCCTCCTTCTCCTTCTGGATCTCTAAGGCCCTGGCAATGTAGAACTCTACTCACGGCCTTTAAGTGGCACTAGACTCAATGCATCCTGCAATCTAATCACCAGGTTTCCCCAGGATGAAGCACTCCCTTACGGTACAAACCTTCTCCTTACTTATTTGCAGTCATGCTCTGTGGTAGACCCCTTATTAGTTTAGCACCCTACGTAGGGCACCTTACCTGTGGCAGAGGGCTCGGTGGCTTGGTGAGGATTCCACCAACATAGACGACATGTGGCAACGTGGGCCGAGGGAACTCCAGAGCCAAGTCAGTACACAGCATCCACAGGCGACTGCCCTGCACCAGGTCATGCATGGAGGCTGGGGGCTGCACGGCGTGCCGCCACATGATGCGGTCATACTTGGGCAGCACAAGCAGGTTCACTCCTATGCGTGATGCCACGTACACAACGGTGTTGGTCACACGCTGTACCAGCGTCATGTGGTCCGTTAGCAGGGAGTTGAACTCGGGTACATAGGAGAGCGGTGCCGGTGCGCCCACTTCCGCTGGATACCACAGGCCTGTGCTGAAGACGGCATAGGGCACACCCAGGATGTGCGCCAGCACGAAACCACACATTTCATTAGGGTCGACAAGCAGCAGGTCGAAGTGCTCCTGCCGCAGCTGCGCCATCACCGAACCGCTGCCCACCACGCTGTCACAGTTCTGCGCATAGTGCTCCAGGATGTCAAAGAGCTCCAGCGGTGTTGGACGGCCTGAGAAGATGTTGTGCACCTTGGCCTGCAGGAAGTCATCTGCTGCCGACGAGCTGTTGAATATACCGGGGTAGCGCTGCAGTCGGTAGTGCTCCGAAGGTGCCACATCTCGTCCCTCCGACACCAACAGCACCGTCTCGTGACCCTCAGCGTGCAGCGCCGATGCCAGCGTCTTAAAGATGTACAGGTGGCTCTCGAACATTATTGGAGGGACCACAATGATCTTAGCAGCCCATGAGGGACTTGAGGACATGCACCACAGTACAGTGGCCAGGAGCACAAAGGAGGTTTTCATGACTGTGGGGAGATGGATGAAATCTGGATTAATGAATATTTTTATCAAGCTTTTCCAAAGACATAAGAAATTTTCGACAGACACATTGCAAACGTATAAGAACTCGCACTGAAATGATGCTTAATGTGTAAATAACAGACATCATATACTACTAGATAAAATCACAGAATTTTGTTGTTGTTTTTTTTTTTTTCATTTCATCCCAACCGAGTGGTGTGTCTTGAAGTTACCGTTGATCATTTTCATACCGCAGCATTTTTTAATTAAACGACGACGTGTCATACTTTGGATCCGTTCACAAAGTAGTCCCCTATGGAAAAGAAAATCCCAAAAAGGCTGAACAAATGTCTTTCTGTTGTTGGGGTTTTGTTTAAACCGGTTAATGTGCTGTGTCCTGTGATGGGCGTACTATCAAAGCTGCCATGATAGAAAATTAATCAGCACCCTCTGACCACTCGGGTTCAAGACATCAACAGTGCTGGGGTATAATGAACAAAAAACGAACGCCACGTATCCCAAAAGCCCAAAAAAAATTTATTTTTTTTCTTCAAGGACAAGTGTTCTTCCCCAAACCTGGAATTTCCCCAATACCGAAATAGATTTCACAGACTTACTCAACAACGCAGTTAATTAGAGGATGCACCAATTCCAACACCAGAGCTGTCTCCATACTGCTACTGATTTCCCATTTGCCAGATCTCCGAAAGTTACTGTTGCCAAGTGATTCTGTTTTGCATCAATCAATACATGTTTATGATGCGGAAAATGCTAATAGATCAGATCGGTCATGCTGTCCAACACTGATAATGTGACATATAAACTGATAATTAATGTTTCATTAGTATACCCCTAACCAACATGACTGCTAATTGTATTACAATCAGAAATTTGCTAACGGTTAGTACAAGGGTGAGTGCAGTAACACCTTGCAGTCTGCATTTTTTTCCTTTTGTATATGCATAGTTATTTGAGTCATAGCTGTCTGCTAAAAATAGATCATTTGTCACTAATGGTCCTAAAGTGAATGTGTGCTAATGAGGCAGCATCATGGCTGAAGAACTACATGTAGAGCTGACAAGATTCTCTGTAATAAAGCATTTGGGCAGAATTCAAACGCACGCTCAGCTGTCGCACCCAAATAACAGATATGACGCCACTCCCAGTCATGTGTGATTATAAAAGCTCCACATACAAAAGCACACACACCTGTGTGTGTGTGTGTGTGTGTGTGTGTGTGTGTGTGTGTGTGTGTGTGTGTGTGAATAGCACTTATAACCAAACATGCATGGATTAATTCGAACTGTATGCTTGAGTATCTGTTAGAGTGCGTGGGTGTGACAGAAAATCCTGGCCGAAACTGACATTCAGGACACACAGGACCGGAAAATGATTTCAGGACACACCGGACCAAAAAAGAAACCCAAATTTCTGGGGACATGAGACCACAAATCGGAAATTCAGAACACCCTGGGCCAAACAGAGAAATCTAGAACGCCCTGGGCCAAAAACCAAAATTCAGGACATAGTAAACCACAAAACCAGAATTCAGGATACACTGGATCAACAACTGAAATTCAGAACAACCTGGATGGAAAAAAAAGAAATTCAGGACACCCTGGATAGAAAAAAAAAAAGAAATTCAGGACACCCTGGATAGAAAAAAAAAATAAATTAAGGCCACCCTGGATGAAAAAAAAAAAAAAA
>JAQMCW010000013.1:2249322-2260798 GCA_030068335.1 Chrysichthys cranchii
TTTGTCGTGCCGTGGTTTTAGCCCGGCGTTTATTGGAGACGGGCGTCTATAAGAGACAGGCCTCTATTAGAAGATATGCGGTGTGTGTGTGTGTATATATATATATATATATGTGTGTGTGTGTGTGCGTGTATAAAAGACTTACAACTGATAAATGGCACTGCAATCATGAAATCACGTGTCTAAGGTTTATGTCTTGGAAAGGTTGTACACACTTTTGTTTACAAAACAAGACATTTGCAATAATGATGCTGTCACGAGCAAACAAAATTATCTTATAGTTATAAACAAAACATTCCGTTAAGACACAGTTACAGTTTGGGAGTACAGTGATCCCTCGCTACATCGCGGTTCACCTTTCGCGGCCCCGGTATATCGCAGATTTTTTCGTAGGATGTATCAGATTTTCTATCATGGAAATCTGCGGTTTATGGCGATCTATTTTCTATGCTAAAATATTAATAACAATGTAGTGTACTAATTCTAACATAGATAGAAATAAAAATGCAGTAAAAGTTCAATATGTATATAAAATAATGAATATTTAAGCAATATAATAAATCATAAAACATCCTGCTACAGGCGTAGATAAAGAGTCTCACGTATCACCAGATAAAAAACGTTCCTTGGGAAGCTGAAATACTCACATGTTTTCTTACAAGGTACGTTATTGGCTGAAGAAGGAAACTCAACCAATCAGAGCGTGCTTTTCATTCTCTTGGGCTTTGATTGGCTGCTGCATCCGAATCCGCATCAAATACGTTTACAGTGTGTTTAAGAAGTGTGTTTTAGTAAGTTTAAATGTGGTTAAAGCGTGTGGGAGGGGGATTTTAAGACTTAAACTATTTAAAAAATATTTTTATATATGGTCTCTCTATATCGTGGATTTTCACCTATCACGGGTGGGTCTGGAACGGAACTCCCGCGATAAACGGGGAATCACTGCATAGGGAGCAGTGCCGCCTTCCTTTGGACACGGAAGAGTTCTGTTTACATTAAATGTCGTGATTGCAAAGTCTTCGTGTTAACCTGATAACGTTAATTAGTTCGTCAGCCTGATGTGTTTTGGGGATATCGTTTTGCCTGAAACACCAAAACATAAAATGCTACATTGCGGCTGTATTCAGGGTCATGTCCAAATTGCATGTCTGTATAAAATATAAAACATAACGTATAATGTAATACATATACATTTTGGCAGAACTACCCAGAAGGTAGCGTTCCTTTCACAATCGAGGCTTTCCCGTATCATGTTTTTTAAAGCTATATTTTCCCCTGATAAATCCCTGCCTATTTCACAGCCAATATCATTTACATTGGTTTTGTGGTAATGAGATTTCCCCCCAGCTTCACATTTAATTCGGATGATTCACCTAATTTTATTTTAGAGCCGTAAAGAAAGGTTTCGGTTCTCCCTAGATAGAGAGATAATCTATTATCAGATATTTGAAATTCTGCACTAAGGAGTTTTCAAGTGCTTTATCTATATTAGACAATAAATTAGACGTAGCATAATGCATATAAAAAGACACAGACTGCACAAGCAAATTTTCAATCATATATAGAATAGAAAAGAGAAAGGTCCCCTGTGGTACCCCATACCTTTATAATTTTAGGCTCATAACCTAAAGTCCCATTTATGTTGTACCGACCTCCAGGGTGTGATTAGTTAAATACGACTGAACCCACTTTATTGTGATCCCACAGCCTTAAGCTTAGTTAATAAGATTTGGTGAGCTACTGTATAAAGTGGTTTCTGCAAATCTAAAAATATCCCAATGGAAAAATTTTCCTAACATCCACTTTACTTCTTAGAAAATATGTAAAGTGCAAATAGCATGAATCTGTAGGAAGGGAATTTCCTAAAATCAGACTGCAGTTCATAGCAGAAGACACCTTGTAGAGTGTAAGGACAGGGCTGCGTCAAGGCTGCCATTGTCAAGTCCAAGATAAATAGAAGACCAGGACGAACCAAGATCAAGTCAAGACCCAGTATTATTAAGGGGGTTGAAGCCAAGCTAATATTGAGTCCAAATGAAACCCAGATCAAGTCAAAATAGACATCGAAAAAGCATCAAATCGTTTCAGACGCCAAGCCTTTACTTCAACTTCGTATATGCCAGACCAAATTAGCAATTACGCTATGAGATGTTTGTCGCAGACAGCAAAGTTTCTCACCCTGCCCTGGGCAAACAAGGTTTTTTAGGAGCCAATGTCAATACCCATTCTTCAATCAATTAGTTTTTGAAGCGGTATTTTTTTTTTTTTTAATCAGCACAGGGTCAAAATTCTACACGCAGAGTCAGAAATATGCATACGCCTCGTTTAGATGATTAATTCAGTGCTAATTTTTGGTGAAAGTTCCAAAATGGCGTCCAACTTGCCAAGGCCAAGGCCTCTTAACATCCTGTTAGTGATCGTGAGTGACTACATCTGGTAGCTTCTCTGTGCACAATATAAAAAGGCTTTGTTGGACAGCATTCGTTGGATTGACGAACACACAGTACAGTGGGAAAGTCCCAGGAGCTCAGTGCAGATCTGAAAAAGTGGATCATAGCCAAACAGGGAATGTTTCTTCAAGCCATTTCTAAACAACTGCAGATTACAAGATCTAAGTAGTAGACGTTATTGGGAGGTTTAGCCTCTTTGCCAAACTGTCGTCCTCAGATGAGAGGAAATTGGTTGGTTAGATGGTCAGGAACAACCCAGGAACTGCCGTCCAAGAAAGAAGCCCCTGCTCTAAAATCGACACCTTCAAGCTTGACAGTTGTCAAGTTTGCTGCTGAGCAAATGGACAAAGAATTCATTCTTCAAATCGTTAGCTTAACATGAATCAGTTATACTAGCTGGTATCATTTGTTTTCTAGAAGAAGGAATTACATCTTGCGTTATTTTTTTTGCATAATTACTTAATACATTACTCCCATGCGTTATTTTTGCAAACTTTCAGTAGAGACCAGGACCGATGCCCAAGAATGAGACAAGTGCAAGAAAAAACTGGCAATAAATTTGAGAAATTCCAACTCCAGAAAATGTCTAAAAACCAGATTAGCGCCAGGGAGTCTTTCACATGGTGGAAAAAAATTGTGCACAACGGAAAATGCATTGAACACGTTCACACCACGAGTGCTTGACCAGAACTTAATGTTTGTACTGTGAAGCGTGGGTTGGCTTCTTGTACGTCAGTCGAGGATTTGTTCGTCGGTCGGGACAAAATCTGCTCGGGAATTTAGTTCGTATGACAATTTGTTCGCCATCCGACGCGTTCCTGAGCCGAGGGTCCGCTGTATTGAGTAAACACAGCCTTACAGCAAACTGTAGAAGCATTAACATGTTAGAACAAGTGCATTAATACAAACTCCTGTCTGTCTGATGAACAGCTGCTGAAGGACGTCCTGCTTCCCTAGAAACGTTGCACATAACGTGTTTTAAAAAAAAAAAAAAACAGAATAAAAATGTTCCATTTTACATCTGTAAAGGTTTTCATTCCCCCCAGGCGGTAAAGTGGTAGACCACTAGCTTTGTAGCACGATCTTTTCCAAGCCAAGGCATTTTCACAATGGTTACATGAACCAAAACCGTGTGTAAATTAGCTGAAAGTCTGGATTCAGTCCAGAATCTGAATATCTGACCAGAATCAGGTTCATTGTATTAATTGGAATACCCTGCAGGGTAGCAAGGCAATCGGGGACAGAAAAGTCAGGCGTTGGAGTGTGAAGCTGTCGGAATTTTTGCATTTCCGACAACTTTGTATAGACTCTCTGAGAAATTAAAAAAACCTCACCGTATCACAAATCGCTTAGAAGTACACTTCATTATTATGCACACACACAGGTGTAACTGCTCGCTCATTACCTGCTCGTTCTCTGCAACTGAAATAAAAGAAAAGAAAAGAAAAACTTTTATGAAGCTTAAAACGATGCTTATAGAATAACTGACCAGTCTGATTAATGTCCTTTACCTTTACGTGTATCGGTTTTTAGAACGTACCAGAACAAATGATAAACCGTCAAATGTGTGCTGTTGAGCCTGGCTAAACCGACTCTGTACGAGTTCCTAAATCAGTGCTACGACTGTATGCGTAGCTGTCTGGAAAAATGCCACTCACATTTATAGTTTAGGCCTCATTTTAGTGCGAGGCCGTGTTCTTTTGTACTCGTCTATGCCGATACTGAAACTGATACAGACATGAGTAACCTGCACAGTGGTAAGCAATCAGGGGCTTCATGGAGCATTTTGTTCAGCTTTGTTTACGTCGCATGCTGCAGTGTGGTGTTAGCAATGAACTCCTCGTGCTAAGTGCTATTTTTATTATCGCGCTTTAGATATTATTCAATGTAAAGCGCAAAATGCTATGAATCGTGAATAAAGCGTAATCCTTGGTGAGTACAGTATGTGTGTTTCAGGACTCGGCGCTTGCAGAAAAGAAGTGCTCAAACGTACGACATTTTGTCCATCTGCTCACTTCATTGTTCCACCCTCTTAACACTCATTTTTAACATCCGTACCGGGTTTGTCATGTAACCGTGCACCATCATGGTTTTCTCTTTCTGAGCAGCGTCTTTTGTTTTTTCTTTTCCTTTCTTTTTTGTAACCGTGTACACGCGTTTTCTTTTCTTGATTGTTGTTTGGATGAAATCTAGCAGGAACTCTATTTTTCATACTAGTGTTTAGGTTTCAGGCATTATCTCTGACCCAGAACACAAAGATGGATGTATAAATTAGATCGGACTTGAGCATTTTACAGTTTTATTTCAGTTGAGGTGAGAAGTTTACATACAGTTGAATGGCATGACGATATTAGGCTTTCGATTAGGTTTTTAAACGGTATATTTCTGAAATCAGCACAGGGTCAAAATTCTTCACGCATACGCGTGACATACTAGTGTAGATGATTAATTCAGCGCTAATTTTTGGTGAAAGTTCCAAAATGGCGTCCAACTTGCCAAGGCTAAGGCCTCTTAACTTCCTGTTAGTGATCGTGAGTGACTACATCTTGTAGCTTCTCTGTGCACAATATAAAAAGGCTTTGTTTGACAGCATTCGTTGGACTGACGAACATAGAACAGTGGGAAAGTCCCAGGAGCTCAGTGCAGATCTGAAAAAGAGGATCATAGCCAACCAGGGAATGTCTCTTCAAGCCATTTCTAAACAACTGCAGATTACAAGATGTAAGTTATTGGGAGGTTTAGCCTCTTTGCCAAACTGTCGTCCTCAGATGAGAGGAAATTGGTTGGTTAGATGGTCAGGAACAACCCAGGAACTGCCGTCCAAGAAAGAAGCCCCTGCTCTAAAATCGACACCTTCAAGCTTGACAGTTGTCAAGTTTGCAGCTGAGCAAATGGACAAAGAACAAATGGGCAAACACACATTAAAATTGGTGGAACGGATAAAGCAGGCTAACATTAAACCAGTCCTCACCTCAACCTTATAGGAAATATGCAGACCGAGCTTAAAAGTCAGGTCCGTCTTGTGGGGTAGTCATACATCCATGCCCATTGACTGGCATCTGTGTGACCCGTGCTGGCAAAATGAGTCGGAACGTGCATAGGCTAATTATGAGCTAAAAGGTGAAACATGGTTTCGGTCGAAATTGAGATTTTCTCAAAAATGAGTCCATAAAGCCCTCATTTATTGATCCCCATGATAAAACGGGAAGAAAACATCCCGTTGTGAAGCATAGTTCCTCTACTTGCTGATAATACACATGGAATTCCCGAGGACGCTTTTATGAACCAGTGGAAAGCGAGTTTCCAAACCCCATTAGACGTAAACAAATGTGGCTAGTTGCTAGACGCTCATTTTTTGTCTGATTTCAACAAACCATGCCTCATGTTGAAGGTCTTTGGATGGACAATGTGGAAGTAACAATAACTCACTTTTGAGAATTTCCTCATTCTGACTCATTTTGCCAGCACGGGTCACATTTGGTGTCCCCAATAACACAGAACCACTAACTTCTGTGCAAAGTGACATTATAGCTTATAATCCTTAATAGCCAGACGAGTAATATTATTACACTGGAAATCTGCTAGCAGCCCCTCCATTTCTCAATGGCTTAGAGATGCCATGTTTTTATAAAATCGGGAAAAAATTAAATATTCGTCGACAGGGTCAACGGCAAAGTTTTCCAAAAACGGCAGCCATTTATTTCTTATTTTACAGAACTACAGGTGTCGCCTGATTGAATGTACCTTTACCGTTTTCTTTTATACTTCTTTTACGGTATATTGCGCGTTGGTCGAACTGAGCCAGGGTGGGTTATTCTTGTGTATGTTTGTGACCATTTTCAAAGTTTGAGCGGTATTGCAAAATGTTGTGTGATTCACCATTTTGTTTTTCAATTAAAAAAATTCTGCCAAAAAAAAAAAAAAAGGTCAGGTCCGTCAAAACACACAAATTTATCTAAATTCTACAAATTCTGCCAAAAAGCGTGGTCAAATATCCAACCAGAATTCTGTCCAAAGCTTGTTGATGGTTACCAAAGCATCTGGTCAAGGTGAAACGTGCCAAGGGACCATTAATCAAATATTAGGTGTACGGTATGTATGTATGTATGTATAATTTTAACCCCGTGTTGTTGCTGGCTTCAGAAACCCCCAAATATATGTAAATCTCTGCACCGAATCCTTTATTATTATTTTTTTTTTTAAGATATATGTTGTACAATCATTCCTTCCCCAGAAACAGACTAGTCCAGAGAAATCACTGAAAGCGCAATAGTGCCACAACATTCATGTCCATGATGAGTTTATATACATTTCTGACCTCACCTGTATAGGTATATTTTTTGTTTTTGATAAAAACCTGTTCCTGCAACTGGATATTCAGCCAGCCAGATGACCTTTAATGAACCCAATGCCTGATGATATCTCCTGTTCCAGAGGACTTTCATTTCCGTTTGTGTGTGTGTGTGTGTGTGTGTGTGTGTGTGTGTGTGTGTGGTGATGAGGTATATATATAAGGTTTGCAGTGTGGACTATCACATAGGCGATGTGCTACGGTATTTCCAGGAAAAGCCGACCAAATCACCCACCGATGTCTCACTAAATTTGTGCTGGGAGCGAGCCAAAAAAGCTCTCTGTCTTTCTCTCTCTCCCACTTTGTGTCTTCCTGTCTCGCGTGCCTCTCTCGTTCCCTGTACCTGTTTGTGTATTCAGCATCGTTGCGAGAACTTTCGAGGACCAAAACAACCTTTAACATACGTTCCAAGACGTTCTTGGATTAATCAATACCTTCTCTTATATCTTACTCTCTTCCCCCCCGTGTCTCTCCCCGTCTCCCTAGCTTAAAGATCACATTAAAGATTATCCGAGCCTCTCCATGTGACCTTTCAAGGCCAATCAGTGACAAGACGAAGCTGCGTGCGGATTATCATCTCACTGAACGTGACGTTAATGAGATGCTCGGTCTTAAACGAGGCAAAACTGCCTGAATTAATGCAGGCTTTAAACAGCCTGCGTGCTTAAAAACTCGTTTAAATGACATTTCAAGATTTAACGGCATTTGAGCTTGACATTAAAAGGATAAATACAGAGTGGCATAAAGTCAGTTCCGTAATTATTGACACCCTTGGTGAATATGCGGGGGGATAACAACGACTTAGCTTAATCTTACTGAAAATAGGAGAGACATCTAAAGAAAAAAATATACAGTATCTTAAAAAAAAAAAAAAAAAAAAACAGCAAATTATTGGCACCCGTTAGTAGCATTTAGTAGTTTGCAAGCATAACAACACTCAGTCTGTTCCTGGAATGCGTCACCTTATTGTCAAATACAGCATCTCTATAAAGAATGGCTCGAGGGTCCTATATCCTGCCTTGTGGATTCTGCCCTTCATCTCACCTTGCATGTCTTCAGCATAGTTCGGGTCATATCACCCCATTGGCCATGTCATACACTTGACTCCATTGTCACTGCACGGACTTGGAAAGATGTTTAAGGATCCAAGCATGACCCAGTTGTAACCTCTTGGCAGAGGCATATCTGTAAGCACTTCCTGAAGTCCATGACGCGACATGTCCTAATGAGCGTCCCAGGGTCTTTGGAGTAAAAACACCCCCACAGCATCACAGGTCTTCCACCAGACTGCACACCAGTTGGGATTGGACTCTATGCTGTTTAAGCATTCTTCTTTTCATGCCACACCCAAGCTTTATTTTGGTCTCCTCTGACGGTAGAACCTGGTTGCATCTAGTGAACTTCAGGCACGTTTGAGGAGGTTAGAGGAAAAAAAGTGACATGCAGATTTGGAAATGTGGTTTCCCTTATGATTTGCAAATTTCCAACCAGGGTACGTGGAGCAATGCTTGCCTCACCAACTTCCTCCTTATTGTGTGTACCGGGGCAAGGCCCCCCCCTTTATGTCTTCTTCCAGCCAGGACCAAAATCATACATACGGAGCAAGTATATACATACAACACACCTTCTTAGGTCCTGTCCATGCCATCTGGCACATGGGGTGTCAACGGGGGCTCGGTTTACATTTCCATAGCTAAGTACATTCTACGGGGTGAGCCCAACCCTCCCCTATGTCAGGACTCGGGTCATCATGCACTCGCACACACACACACACACCTATGCAATGGCAATTTAGGGTAGCCAATCCACCTAATGTGCAAGTCTGGACTGTGGGAGGAAACCGGCGTACCTGGAGGAAACCCATGCAGACATGGGGAGAACACAGGAAGGCGCCCTTGTCGACCCCGGGGGCCGAACCCAGGACCTTCTTGCGGTGAGGTGACTGTGCAAACCACTTAGCCACCGTGCCAACCCCCCCCACACACACACCCTAATAGTTGGATAAATGTTGAGGTCAGGACTTGCTTTATACTTAATGTTAGCCTGTTTTATCCATTCCCCAACTAGCTTTGATGTGTTTTTATGGTCAGTGTCCTTTTGGAGCACCCAACTGTGTCCACGTTCCAACTGTCGAGCTGCTGGCTTGAGGTTATGCTGAAGAATTCTGAAGTTCTTCATTATTCCATCCAATTTGTACAATGCAGCAGTTCCACTGGAAGAAAAACAGTGCCAGAGCATGATGCTACTACCACCGTGCTTCGCAGGAGGTACAGAGTTTCTCTGTACCTCTGGTCATTGTGACCAAATAACTCAATCTTTCAACAAATCAATCTGACCGTAAAACCTTTCTCCAGAAGACTTTTTCTTCGTCCATGTGGTGGGCTTCAAACTTTAGTCCAGCTTGAAGGAGCAGGAGCTTCTTTCCTGGACAGCAGCCTCTCAGTCCACGGTGATATAAAGCTTGCTTGAGAGTAGACAGTGCTTCGGCAACTTCCACTTCGTGGCAGGTCTGTGCCTTGATGGCTCCTAGGTTGGTCCTGACCCTCCGAACCAATTGCCTCTCAGCTGAGGGGGACAGTTTGGGTTGTTTTCCAGAACCAGGCAAAGTTCCGGCACGTCCCATTAACTTGTACGGGTCAAACAAACCCTTTTTATGCTGTGCACAGAGAAGCCGTCAGCCGTAGTCCATCGTAATCACATGAACAGGAAGTTAAAGAGGTCTTTGTCTTGGCAAGTTAAAAGACATTTTGGAGCTTTCAGCACCACTGAATTGATAATCTAACTAGGTGTGTGGATAACTTTTGACCCTGCGTTGTTTTCAGGGAAATCAAAAGAAATTAATTGCCCATGAAACATCAGAAGTGATTTTTTTAAAAAGTTTTTTCATGTGAGCATGCATTTATGTGTGCGTCTGCTCTGATCCTTACGTGGTCCACCTATGTGATGCCCTCACCAGAGGCCGCATGCCTTATTTTTTCTTTAAAAAACAAAAAAAAAACAGTCAGAGATGAGAAAAGTGGTGGTATGAAGAAGGAGGTAGTAAATAGTGTTAGATGTTGAGAGCAGTGCTCACTCACTGCCCCAAGATCTTCCTCTCTGGCTCTCATTCTTTATCTGAATTTTTTTTCTCCTCTCTGTCTGTCTGTATCTCTGCTTTTGTGAGCACTCCATTATTTTTGTCTTAATGGAATGCAGGCTGGCAGCCTAATAGATAGATAGACAGAGAGAGGGAGAGAGAGAGATGGATTTATACTGAGACAGCTTTATTGCCAGGCCGACAAACAGAACCTGGAGGGCGAGGGGTGGACAAACAGGGGCAGACAGTTACTGACAAAGCTGGGGTGAACGGAGGGACAGCTTGAATGTGAGAGAGACAGACAGGGAGAAAGAGAGTGGGAGAGAGACAGAATGATAGATTAAAGGGTGGGGGGGAGAAAAGGTTCTCAAAACAGACAGAGGAAAAAGTGACAGCTGAAAATACTGACAGGGAACAGATTAGAGAACAACGGAGGGTGACACAGGGAGAGGCAAAAGGTGAGAGACACGGGGGAGGGAAAGAGGGAAGAGCAGGTGAGAGACAGAAAGAGCGTGAGGATGATATTCAGAGAGAAAATTAGAAAAGAAGAGAGGAAGACAGCCAGAGAGGATAGACAGAAAGTCAGATGATGAGCGAGACCGGCAGAAAAAAGAGAAACAGAGGAAGATATAGGCCGAGACGTGAGAAAGACAGGATTAGAAAGCCAGAGAGGAAGGCAGAGGGTGAGACACACCGATTCGTCACATTCAGACAGCGAAGAGTGTATCTTCAGTGTTGCCTTCATGACGTCCAGTGCTTTGTGAATTATTAACGGTTCAATGGCGTGTTCTGCTTTGCATGTGTTTATTAAAGTGCTCGGGAAAAAATAAAAAAAAGCATAATGCAATGATAATTTACAGCGGTGAGACTGAAATAATCCTCAGGGTGTGTGTGTGTGTGTGTGTGTGTGTGTGTGTGTGTGTGTTCTGTTCCATTAGGATAAAGTGTCCTGTCTGCAAGGCAGGTTAAACAAATCAGCCCATCCTTTCACTTCTCTCTCTCTCTCTCTCTCTCTCTCTCTCTCTCACATGTAGTGAGTGCACTTCAACACTTCAAGGTTATTGCTCGATGTTATTTCCAGTCAGATGTAGCAACACTGAAGCAGAGATGCCATAATTAGAGACTCTTATTGGGTTTTTTTGCTTCCCGTTGCAGGGAAAACTCAGACAGAGCTTGGTAAGTCCATAAAACCGAATGCGTTTTCTTGGCCCTGCGGTGGATTGGCAACCTGCCCAGGGTGTATCCCCGCCTCTCGCCCGAAGTCAGCTGGGATTGGCTCCAGCTTCCCCCCATGAGTAGGGTTCAGGGCTAGAAGATGAGCGGGTGAGTGAATGCATTTTCAAAACGAAAACACAGAGACTATAGATAGGCTAAATTCCGATTTTCTGACTCAAGTCGAATTTTTCCAAAAAGTACAGTCGATCCTCGCATTAACGGACTAATTGGGGGGAGAGGTTGTCCGCTGACTTGAATAGTCTGATGATATGAAGTGTTTTATTGTGTGTGGGGGGTAGAATAGTGAAAATCCAAGGAAAAACACCACTAAGGTCCATAAAAGTGCTCCCCAAGTACTGTACACATGACAAGCAGCGTAACGAC
>JAQMCW010000013.1:2284223-2308517 GCA_030068335.1 Chrysichthys cranchii
TTCAAGGGTGTGTCTGCTTGACCCCCATTCCCTTTCGGCCCTGGTTTCTGTCTGACGATATTTCGCATCTGGGTTCTTCTGACAGTTTCTGGCTTCTGTGACCACACACACCCATCTTTCTGCTTATTATTTATTTAGGTTTATTTTCACTTGGGGTCAAATTGACCCCATAGTACCAGTCACATTGAAGGTACTATGGCGAAAGGAAAATAAACCTAAATAAAACATAAGCAGAAAGACTTTGAAACTATCGAACACGTGTCACATACTTAGGAAGGCCTTACGAGAAAACACAAGGCAGGCAAGGTCTCTAATCGTGATAGTTTCCAAAAAAATAACATGGTCCAAAGAGGGCTGGGGGTCACATAGACCCCATGGTACCAGAGCAGGGTTACGTAAAGCTACATATGACTTCCCAGATGTTTATTTTTTATGTAGGAGATGATTTCACCCATAAAAACACAGAAGCAAGGCAGAATCCAATCACCAAGCTGTCGAAAGTTAACCCCCCGCCAGTTACGTGTTGATCTCACATCCGGACCATGGCCCATTGATCTTCAAGAGCCTGGAAAAGTAAATGTATTCCTCGAACACATCTTTATATCCTAAACAACGACGACAGCCAGTGGCATGTAAATGGAAAATGTCCTCAGAAGGGATATGCGAGTTGCTCAAGGATGCAAATAATAGCATCGATTGGTGAACACCAAAACCATTGACCGCCGGCTGTGGACGTGTCTTTGTGGTTAGACATAGGATGCGGTTTCCATATTTACATCACGGACTCAGGACGTGTCCGTGTGAACGCTCCAATTTAGCTTGGAGCTCCTGTCCTAACCCTAACCCTTGCTTACTTCAGTGGATAATCTTCAGGATTGATCTTGTTCAAAGCTTCAACTCAGGACACGTGACTGAAAGAAAGTTCGAGATGGTGTTTGAAAGGGCTTGATGACCGAGTGGAGGTTTTGCTGCACAGAGAGCTAGCGCCTAGCGCTTGAGCGTTTTCCAAACAAAAACCTTTGTCTAAATTCTTGGGGTGCAAATTTTTCCATGTTAGCAGCAACCAATCAGAGCCCAAGACAATGAAAAGCATACTCTGACTGGTTGAGTTTCCTTCCTCAGCCAATAACGTGCCTTGGAAGAAAACACCTGGGGATTTCAGCTTCCCGGGTAACGTTTTTCATCTGGTGGTACGCGAGACTCTTTATCTACGCCTGTAGCAGGATGTTTAATGATTTACTATATTGCTTAAATATTCACTCTTTTAAATACAGATTGTCTTTTTACTGCATTTTCTATCATCTTTCTATCTGTTAGAATGAATACATTATATATCGTTTTTAACATTTCAGCATAGAAAATCGATCGCTATAGACCGCAGATTTCCGCGGTGGAAAATTCAATACGTTCTACAAAAAAAAAAAAAAAAAAATCCAGGACAGAGCAGGACCGCAAAAGGTGAACCGCGATATGGCGGGGGGGAGGTGGGTCTCTATCCTTCCTTATGGTTAATCAGAGAGCACGGCGGTGCAGTGAAACCTTCCTGTCCTACGACAACCCATCACTTGTGGTTGCAAGAACTTTCCACGTTCAGACTGTCTCATCATCCCCAGTGCAGTGAAAGATCTTTGCTATGGCTCTTCAGCTCTTTCCACAAGTGTGTTTAATGACCTCCGTCGTCCCTGAGGACTTTAGGAATCTCCTGTACCTTCAGGATCGCTTCAGGAGTGAAATCTTTTAATGACCCCAGGTACATTTTGGCTGCAACGTGATGTCTGTGTCATGTAATCTTCACTGGGTTCCAGGGATTCTTCATGGTTGTTTGTGTGACTTAACGTGCGTGAGGAAGACTTGAAGATCTCCTTTGAAAGATCTCGCCGTGATGGGTCAACACTGAGCATGGGAGACACACACACACTCTGGTCTCCGCCTCCTGCTCCTGGCATTTTAAAGCCAAAAACATGGGCTTCGATCAATGAGTCCATCTTACTGTTTGGCAAAGTGATTCGAAGCACTTTTTATTCTGGCTACATCAGCGATTAACGATTCCATTACAAAAAATAATAATGAAGAGGTCACATGAGCAACATTGCACTTTTTAACCTTCCATCAAATCAAGGTCGGCTTTTCAGGTCACACTTTTGCAGGTTTTTTTGTTTTTTTTAAATCAGCTGATGGTGTGTGTTCGAGCATCTGATATCTTTCTGGGTGTTTTTTTTTTTTTTTTTTTTTTACAGTGAATAGGAAATTGTTTGACCTTCCCTGAGGACATATAGCTTGGTGTGTGTGTGTGTGTGTGTGTTGGAACTAAAATCCTCGGAACATTTAAGGTAAAAGCAGAATCGCTTAGCAACTAGCGAACAAATTGAAGCTGCGGGCTGTGCTCATGGCCACGCACCGGACCGGACCGGACCTCGACCAGATTTCTAAAGAACGGCTTAATGTTGCTATTACCATAAAGCAACCTAGTATTTATTTCATGGAACAGCAGACAGCAAAATGCTTTAAAAGCTATGCTTTTTAATACAACGCCGCACATTCACTTAGGATTTCAATTAGAATCGAATCATAATAGCCTCATCAAAGCGTTCAGATTGGCATTTGGTGGCCCACTGCTGGACCCAAAAGTACTAAGCTAGAGAAAAAAAATACTTGGATGAGATTATTCCTGCTTTGGATGAAAGTCGCCAGGTAGGAAAATAAACTCTCTGGTTGTCATGCAACAGTAACCAAGTTACGAGGCTTTATTTTCCTTTGCTGAAACAAAATTTTTTTTAAAAAAGCGAAGCCTTGCAGGTAAAAGCATTCTGCAGGCCTAACCAAAGATCTCCATTAATCTTAATAGAAATTGTATTGTACCAGGTGCAAGGCAGAGGTATCAACAAAACAGGGATACAGTCATCCCACGCCTATCGCGGGGGTTATGTTCCAATCAAGATGATGAATTAACTGTGCAGTCCTGATGATGATGATGAAGGCGATGACGATGGGATGAACGGTCCATGAGCCAATCAGTGCCCAGGATACACAACACAGCACTCTGGTTGGTCGCCTTCCATCCATCAGCCAATAGTGTGCTGTGGACACTGTCACGTGGGTAAACTATCTCACGCGTGGTCAGGGCGAGTCGAAATCACAGACGGAGCATGAATTCGGAACGCCCTTGTTGCGTGTGGTTTGGTTGGAAGGCACACGCCGTTTGCTGTGACACCCAAAGCACGCAAAGCGGAATCCCACCGGGAGACGGCGTACGGTTTAACCAGCGGAAATGGCGACGGGGAAAGCGTACGGAAAAGAGGCTCAAAACTCACGGTACCGGAAGAGCTGAGTGCTGAGGAGATAGACTCAAAGGACACGAAGCTACTGAAGTAATAGGAGGTCATGGACATGAAGCAAAAGCGCGATGTGTGAGCGAATGCCGGTGAGTCGACTTCCTGTTTATAGCCATCCTAGCCAATCCTAGCGCTCCCTCGCGGTCACCTGACTGGTCCGCCTGACAAGCGGTAGTGGCGTACACTGCGTTTTCATTGTGTTCATCCGCTGATGAAATACAAACTGTATTTTATTTTGATCTAATATTCTTTTACTATGTTTAAAATGAACATTTTTTATATTTTTTATATTCCAGAATCCCGTGATGTTAAAAAAAAAAAAAAACCTGCGATTTAAAATGAGAAAAACTGCGATACAGTGAACCCGCGATGGGTGAACCGCGGTATTGCGGGGGACGACTGTACGGTCATCCCTTATCTGTTGCTTCTATTGTCACAGAGTCCCTGCACACAAACTGTTCCAATAACACCGGTTTCGGCCTCAAAAATCACCCAAATCCCAAGACCCACCTCAAGGTTGTTTCCTGAATTGGTATCGGTATTTAAATGTCTGCTTTCTGTGAGTGTTTAGTTGTCAGACTTAACACTGTAACCATAACACCTTGGAATATATCCATAGGATGTTAAAATGGTTTGCTGGGTGCACACGACCGAGTGAAGGAGTGGGCGCATGTGTGTGTGTGTGTGTGGGTTTCCATTAATCTAGCGGGCATGGCAATAAAAGGTTATTACCAGTAGAAAGAGCAGAATCATCACCGTTTCAATAAACGTGTGCCTGAGAGAAACTGAGAGAGTTGTTTATGAAGGTTGTGTGTGTGGGTTTTGTGTCTGCGCTTATAATCGATCCAATCCATTTACTTAAAGCCCCAGATCCGTTCATCAATACACACAGATGAGAGAGGAAGAGAGGAAGAGCGAGAGACCCAGAATGAAGTGTAATGGAAGTTTGGACAGAGAGATAGATGAGCTACAGGAGAATGAAAGGCTGCAAGAATGAGCCAGATGTTGCAGAAAGAGACATCAAGAAAGAAAGCACCAATAAACCTGTGATATGCCAAGCTAACACACACACACACACACACACACAAAATCATGTATAAACTACTTACAGTCAAAAAAAAAAACTGGCCAATAGTATTATAATGGCCAAAAGTATGTGGACACCTGACCATCACACCCATATATATTGAACTTCAGATTCCATTTCCCATGAACACCCACAAACAAACAACATGGCCGACACTCTCCCGCGCTCTAAATCACCTGAGTAACGATTAGGTGCAGGTACGACCAATCAATTCACTCACACACACACACACACACACACACACACACACCCTGAACTGTTTTCAGAGACTCTCAGTTTGGTTTCAGCTTTGTGAAGCAAAGCATCTGCACATGCATCCTGTCTGGTCTGGCCTGCATGACAGCTTGGCGTACGCTCAGCGGTTTATCCTAAAGCTGTCCGTGTCCTCATGGAGCTCGCTTTGCGCACAGGAGCATTGGGATGCTGGAGCAGGTTTGATTCCAGTACAAGGAAATCTTAAAGCTGCAGCATAAAACAATACTCTATGCTTATTTACTCTAGGCAGAAACACTCGAACACTTAACACTGCTTATCGGCTTCCGGCAGTGAAACACGGTTGTGGTAGCATCATGTAAACAGTTACCTTTGAACTCTTTGCTTTGAACCCTCGAACACGCCGGCTGTTTCCCCGCTTAATCCCATACGTTTTTGGCGGCGTCGTGCTTATGCCATATAATTTCCATTTTTTTTAAATGCCCATGGGATGATGAACGGCACAAGCATAAGTTTTGGTACAGAATGGTTTCATGCCTATGTTAAGACCCTGTACTCTAAGGCTCAACCATGAGAGTCTCCTAATAGTACTGCTGAGCTACTAATGGGTAGTAAATACAACATCTTGACCATTTGTAGTGCTATTATTTACAGTAAGCGAATGTTTTTTTGTTGTTACTGTCATAGAAAATGCCATTTATCATCTGTGCGCATGTCAAATTTGAATTATTGCACATCATTTTCATTGTCTGCAATCATTTATGTCTGTTTTTAAGGGTGCCAGTGATGCCGGAGCTGCCCTCCAGCACACGTCCATTTGCAGCTTATATACTGCCACCTGGTGGCTATTTACTGTCACACACACATTTACATTTTAAGTGACACTTTAGTTGCTGATCGAGTCTATTAAACATGGGACGGTCCTAAAATGTCAGTGTCAAAGAAACAAACAACAAAAAAACAAACAAACAAAAAAAACCCCAAAAACTGACATCGAAAGCTCTGCAAATCCAGAGAAATGCTCAAATGCAAAAGTTTGTACACCCCAACGTATCTCACGTATCGGAAACAAATTATGAAACAGTGTAGTGAAGATATTGTTTTTCCTGACATCTGTTCTCCACACTGTCGGCTTGCTTGGAAAAATTGCTGCACCCTTCTTCTTGACATATCTCTAATAACCAGATGTCATACACAGATTTCTTCACATCAGGTCTGGCGACATCTTTTATATATATATATTTATATATATATATATATACTGTATATATTGCTTGATATCCTTTTGCAGTGTTGGTTTTGTTTCCTGAGTACCTGTTGCGGTTTTGTTGTTTTTTTCTTTCCTTTCTTGAGGTTTTTGCATTTCCGCCCAGACCAGATTTTATTGTTGTGTTTTTATTTTTGTTGTTGTCTAATCTGGCTTTCTGCTGCTTTTCTCAGTATGATGCGTTCCTGATTTGCCAAGTGTTTTTAAATTGTTACTGATTTTTTTTTTTTAACTTTTGTGACGCTCAACCCGTCAGCTGGACAAACTCATGCAAGACTGAAAAAAAACCCACAAGCACATCTTTGACCTGACATCTGTTTAATCACCGGGAGGGTGACGAGTCTTTTTTTTTTTTTTTTTTAATCAGGCAGGCAGATACAGAGAGGGGAGAAAATCATAGTTCATATACTATAAACTGGTTTAGGAAGAAGTGGGAACTTGGCACATGAAGAGACACCCACACCAGAAACGGTCAGAAGATAGCACAGGAGCTGAGGTGTGTCCTGCGAGTCGCATACATACACATGTACACAGCCACACACACTCCCACATACAGTACACTGTTCGTTATCACACACACCATGGGCCTCGATTATCAACCTGGGTACGAACCAAACTATTAATATTTGTGGAAAAACCAGTTTACGAAAGCTCCTGAGTTGGTGGAAATGTCCGTCAAAGGACATACACAGTGCACACACCGATGTGAACCTCGATTCATCATAAACTCACATCATCGCAGATTCCTGAAGAGTTACAGCACTTTTACTGCATGTACATTTACACCACCTCCCAGGAACTTGGTTCATTTTTCTTGTCAGCTGTTTCATATTAATGATTTGCAAGAAAGTATTCAGGAGCAGATAAAAACAAATGCATCTAGTTTCTAGTTCCATTAGCCAAAAGAAATGGCACCCTATAAAAGAGAAAAAAGGTGAGTGTGTATGTCCTCTGTAGCTGAGATCCTACAGTCGCTGAGCTTCGTCACTGGAAGATTTAATATGATCAGCCTGACTTTTGTGGGCGTGGCTAGACGTAAATCAGGTGTGCCGTGAACACTCGTAGTTTTTGTTTATAAATATACACTCGATCCTCTCATTAACGGACTAACTGGGGGGAGAGGCTGTCCGTTGACGTGAATAGTCCGATGATGTGAAGGGTGCGTGTGTGTGTGTGTGTGTGTGTGGGGGGGGGGGGGTTATTTGGTGAAAAACACCAAATAATCGCCGAAAAAACAGTACAGTTTCACAACGACCACAGCTCAACCGAAGCTTGTAAACAACTGGTTGCGCACACGCCACCTAGTGGCCAATGGCTGAACTACAGGACTCAGATCGCAACACCCGGGATTTTTAAACTTTCCTCCCGGACATTCTGGCTAATGGATTGTGTTTTCAGACCAGCGGTTTTTGTCCGTTGCATCCGATATCCGTTAATCCGGTATCCGTAACTGAGAGGATCGACCGTATATTATATATATGTATGTGTGTGTGTGTGTGTGTGGAGGAGTATAAAACAAATCTACGTTACTTAAACGTTGGATCGGAAACACAGCTTTCCAACAAGATTGATAAACGAGACCCACTATGTCTTGTTGCAAATGAAATGTGTGTGTGTGTTTGTGTGTGTGTGTGTACCTGTACTGGAATTTGAAGAGAAAGAAAAAGCTTGAGGTCAGACTTAAGGTTTTTTGTCGTCGTTGTTTTTTAAAGGATGATTGTTCAAGTTCGTTAAATTCAATATCAAATAAAATACATTAATAATTAAAAAAAAACAACAAAAAAAAACAGACAAACAAAAACAATGACACAACAAACATTATCTACATAAACATCCACATGTGCAATAATATACATTTTGGTTCTAAGGCCATAGATGCTCGTCCACGGTGGTGGCGCCGTCAGTGATGCGAGTGTGCTAACGGTCGCAGCGTTCCTTTAGCGCTGCCTGTGAATCATGAACAGTTCACGCCGAGTGTCTGGGTCGTTGCCTCACAGGATGTGTGGTTCTGAAGCTCTGAGTAGCACCATTGGGGTTTTCCCTTCCGCAGCGATCGCCTCGCCGTCCGCTTGCCTCGTGCGTCTTGTGGAGAATAAAATCTCAAAATGAATAGGAGTTCCGGGAAAACGTGGCTCCCTGACCGTCCCAGGAAAGGTTCCCCGCGACCGAGTCGACTCCCTGCGACTGAATCGACCGAGTCGACTCCTTGGGAATGAGTCGATTCTGGCTCCGTTGCCTCCAGCAGCACTGGCAAAGTGTGTTAGGTCAGAGAGCATGAAGAGTTAAGCGCACAGCTGGATAGAGTCTCTCTTCCTCATCCTCTGTGCCTTGCTAAGTGCATGTTAAGCGCACAGGATTATGTGTTGTTTTTGTTTGCTCACAGCTGTAATGCACACTTCATCCAAGGCTTCACTTCTGCTTTACAGCTTCTTTTTGTTTGTTTGGTTTTTTTTTATAAGAAAACCACTTGTGTACACCCTCATAAACAAACAGGACCAAATTTCATGGTGGTGTTCATGAACTGGGAGAAAAAGAAAGAAAGTAAAAAAAAAAAAAAATCCCACCATCTATGAGAGCTCTGTGTTTTTCATTACAATGACACGACGTCGATGGTAGACCTTACAAGCCGGTTCAGCGTGAAACACGCGGTTTCGTCTGTAGAAGTGGTGAGATTAGGATTCTACGGGTGCTTACGGCCTCGTGTTCATATTTAAATGATACATCGTTACATGTAAACAGCCAGATGTCGTAACATTAAAGAATTCTTTTTGAATTCTTTCTTACTTTTTTGTTTTTTTTTTTAAAAGGAAAACCCATAGGCATGTACGAGCGCCTAAAGGAAATCATGCAGACGAGTGCGCGCGCGGGTCAAGTCGCGGCGCGGTGACTGCAGCTCAGTTGCTCAGAAGCGGACGTCCCACGTTGTCCTGAACTTGTACGCTTATGACACGCGACACGACGACAGAGGAGTGGGGTTTTTTTTTACTTCTTTTCACAGGCTTGAAAATGACCTGCAGGGTTTAAGACTTTGTCCCTGTTCATGTGCAGCGTCCACGATGAGCTTCCCGCCCGGGAGGAAGCCGTTCAGTTTTTAGAATATTATTTCTGGGGTATTTGTGTGTGTATACTATAGACTGGAGGTTGAAATTGGCTTCCTGCGGTGATCCGATCGAGCGTCAAGTCTGTGGCCGGATGGGTGGAGCTTGCCTCGAGATGAGGGATTGGAGCAAGGAGCCTGATGAACAACTCGCTCCTAGTGGCTGATATACGGAGGCAAATCCGGTGCAGGGAAGCCTTTCGAGTAACTTTACTCTCGAGCATTTGTGGGCCGGAGTTTTTCAGTCTGTGGCACCCTTTGTCCTGGAGGTGTGTGTGTATGCATGTGTGTTTGTGTGTTTGTGTGTGTGTGTGTGTGTGTGTGTGTATATATATATATATATATATATGTGTGTGTGTGTGCGTGTTACTTGTGCGTGTGTAACTCCTCCTGGAACTTGGTGCTGGTGTAGCGGATGTGGAAGCCTTTCTTACTGATGGTGTCGTCGCTGTGGAAGCGAATCAGCAAGGCGTCGCTGGCTGAATACAGTTCCTCACGAGGCTAGGGGCGGAGACACAAAGCCAGAGATTTGTAATAAATTTCAGAAATGTCTTCTTCATTGCGTGCTGAGGAACAAAATTCTAACTACAGGTTATTATCCTCACTGTTGACTTCATATTGAGTTTTTATCTACATTATGCTTTTTGTGCGCGCACACACACACACACACACACACACACTCCTCAGGTCCTCACCCCTGAACCACAGAAGCGTCCTAGTTTGTGTGCCGACGTGTCATGCCCGTCGTACAGCTCGATGTAGTCATAGCCGCACTCTGCTTCCTCCTCCAGCTCAAAGGTGGTGAAGGTGAGCTCGATGCTGTATCCCGCCTCGGCCGTGACGAGCCACTCGCAGTCTGTGTGGCCCGGGTAGTTGTTGTCTCCGAACTGTGCGTGAGAGTACAGGTTCTTCTGCCTGGCCTCGGCCCTCAGCCTGCCCCCGCACTCTACACACGCGAGCGGAAGGTTATAGTTAGTCCTCATTCAAGTCAAGTCTCGTGTTCGATCCACGACGAGTACTATAGTACTATAGTACAATAGGTACTATCATGACTGAGATGGAAAGATTATCATTGATCTTGCTTGAACACCAGAACCGCGTCGTGTCCCAGTGAGCCTTATGGTGATTCAGGAAAAGGCTGAAAGGATTTTTGAATTGTTGAAAAGTGAAAAGCGGGAAAGGAGTGAACATGAAAGAGGACAGTTTATGGTGAGTAAAGGTTGGTTTGCCGGTTTAAAGAGCGCACTAAATAGACTTTGGAAGCGAAGAAGTGGAAAAATATCCAGTCTAGCCTTGATCTTTATTTCAAGAAGCAATCCCCAGCGCCATCTATCCCTCCAGACACTGTGACCTGAGTACTTTCTCCTAACCCAGACTCCCCTGCACCTCTAGCCCCCTCACCCCCCTAAGCCTGTCTCCAAATTATTCAAAATGTCCCAGCACAGGATTAATGTGTAGTAATGAATTCTTCACTTGTTTCATTTTATAAATGTTTTAATAATAACAATAATACTGAAATTATTACAGTAATATTATTATTATTACATATTATGTATTGTTTTTATATCTTCTGTACATTATAATGTAATGTTAAGATCTGACTTGCAACGAAATCTGACTTGCCCCCGGCCTCAGGAACGGATCTCCGGCGTAACTTGGGGACTTCCTGTACACGAGGTCAAGCTATACCCGGTCATTTTTAGATCCCCGTTCCGCTTTCATTCTGTCAGATTGAACGATTCAGTGCGCTGTAAATTAAATATGTTTTTCCTCAGAGTCATTACACAGCAGGCGCCCACATTTTTTTTTTTTTTGAAAGTAATTTTCACATTCCATAGCAGAACATAATATCGAACTATTGTTAAATAAAACGTCACACAGGCTACTTTTCATGTACACGCCGTTTACCGCCGTTTTTATCAGTTCCTCTTTAATGCGAGGAACAAATCCCTGGTTGATCCTCTCGTTTTTACACATTACACGTTACCCAAATGTCGCGATAAGTATGTCATGTAATACTTTGGCCAATAGAGAGCGCTGCTGAACAGAAAGTCTTTTAAACTGTTAAAGCCCCATAGCAGTGCACCGTTACCTTAACTTACAGTTCCTAATCTGGATATCGAAAAGTCACACATTTCCGTTTTTCTCGTTTTTAAATGATATAATTGCTCAATCGGGATGTTTGGTCTTCTTAAATAAATTCCTGTAACCGACTCTCTGTGGGGAAACTGGTCCTGCGAGTGGTATCTGCTCTGTCGACTTTATCTGCTAAGCCTTACGGACAAATAATAATAATAATAATAATAATAATAATAATAATAATAAAGATATATCCACTACCATGCGCACGCATGCACTGACCTGTGGAGTGTGTAGCGTGGAAGCCCTTGCGCTGCACCGAGGCGTCGGAGATGAAGCGCAGGTAAATCTTGTTACCCGTGGAGACCAGGGGCTCCGGAAGCTTGTTCCCACAGAGCCGAGTCAAAATGGGCGCCTTGTCCGAGTCGCCGTCGAAGGCCTCCAGGTGATCATACGCGCATTCCTGGTGCTGCTCGATCTCGAACTCGTTGAACGACTACAAAAGACACGGAGGAGGGGGGAAGAAAACGAGACGTCAGCGAGCCATCAGTCGGCATCATGTTGGAAATCAGGAGGGAAGCCTTCTGATCGCTTTCCTCCCAGTTGGCCTGATATATTACGCATCTCTCTCCATGCACACTCCCTTCCCTTGAACGCTCCCATTTCTATTCATGTACGCAAAACTCAGGCAGACGTGTCGCCCTTAGGGCTGCGTCTCCGTTGCGTACATGACTCTCTGTCATCCATTCAGCTACAAATCAATGTCCTTAACGGACCAAAGACCAAAAAAAGCATAAGTGGAGATGAATATGAATTACGGATCTTACGGGACTTCTGAAGCGAGCTACAAAAGGTTCGTAAGTGACGTTATCTCCGCGCAATGGCAAATTATTCCTCGAGCAAGAAATCAATTCTTACAGGACTGCACTGGAATTCAGAACCTGATCTCGGAGTCTACGGGTCTAAATCGCCTTTTAAACGTTTCACGGGCTGATCCGTGTAGCCCCGCGACCCGACTTCTCGCGGGTCCCTCCCGTGTGGATCTCTCTTTCCTGAGCCATTAAAAAGTCACTCAACGCGCGCGACCAGGCCTCATGGCAGCTCTCCTGACGGCTCTCTTTGATCAGAAACGCCTGCACTGACCCCCCTGGCCGAGCGGGATTTCCTGCATAGACACATGAATATATTAATATCATAAAAATGTCTTGCAGAAGAGTTTCCAGAGGAAGCAGCTGCTCTGGAAGAGTGTCATTTATCAAGCTAATAGATTCTCCTTGGCAGTGATTTATACGTTCGACGCATGAGACAGGGCATGAATCAGATATGATAACGCGTGTGTGCATATCATATGGGATGTACAGTATGTGTGTGTGAGGGATGTGTTTGTGCATGCCAGACAGTATAAAACGGTATCAGTGCACAAAGTTGTGTGTGTATGCGTGCCTGAGAGAGTTTGACATGAAGAAGCTGGTCATGTAAGAAATGAAACACTTGGAGATAACGAGGGGATGTGCTTTTTCGTTACTCCTACACCGCGGTAATTTGCCTATGATTGAAATGTCTTGAAATGAATGAATGAATGCCGTGATACTTTTTAGCCGTTTATAGTTACATCCGGGAAACCGGCTTGTCTTCGTTTCTTGCTTAAAGGAGTAACATTGACTTTACACATACGCCGCGGGGCTCACGGATATTGTTCTAACCGTATAAACCCGGGTTGCTGACGAGCATTAGGTGTAAATGCGTCCAAATCCTTCAGGATCTTGGCTTCCATGGGGGGTCGAGTTGATAATAAACGAAGAAAGGGAAAAAAAAAAACCCTTCCATAACGGCTAAGCAGAAGTCTCTCCATAGTGAACTTCACCAGAATTGCACAGGTTTTTTTTTTTTTTTTTTGCTTTTTATTAAAAAAAATTTCTTTCATGAAATATAAATCTGTTCATGTAAGACATCCACCGTGCAAGTCCCTGTGTACGAGCTTACATCAGAAATGATGTGAAACCATAACGTGCACTACTGTTGGGGCAGGACAGTATAGGAGATTAATCGAGACCTTCTGACCAATCAGAATGCAGAATTCGACAGCGCTGTGGTTTAACGAATCGCCGCTGAGGCTGGGTGCGAGCGTGCGCATGATGTGTTGAGAAAGAGGAGCTCACAATTTTCACGCGGTGGCCCGGGGTGGCAGTGACGTCCCAGGTACACTCCTTCCTGCTGGGGTACTTATCAGGCCAGTTGGGGCTACTTATGGTGCCAGTGGGGCTGTGGATCTTGTGCTCACACTCCGCTACAGGATCACAGAGAGAGAGAAAGAGAGAGAAAAAGAGTCAAGAGAAGGTGTAGGAGAGCAGAGGAATGTCATGAATCATGTGCGTACTTATATGCGGAAAAGTAAACAAGATTTATAGAATGTGTTATAGCACGAAAACTCCCAAGTCTGCACTAACTGCAGGTGGGGTAAAAAAAAAAAAAGAAAAAAAGAAAAAAAAAAAGATGCCCATGCTCCTGCAAAGGATTAGCGTATGAATGTTTTCTGAACTCTGGCCCGGTTCCCAGGTGTCAGTGCTAGTTCAGCGTCACCTGAGATGCACCTATAAGAGAAGCGCCTGTTCCTCCTTCCCTTTAAGCTGAATCCCTGTTCGCTTTGAAGCCACATCAGCCTTTTCCCTCTAAGGGAGAGTCAGGAGCATTAATGGCTGCAGGAGAAACCGCTTTCGCGTAACCCGAGTTTCTCCCGAGGGAGAACTGAGTCAAGCCGCCGGAAAGATTTCGGCCATATGTCTTTATCCAAAAATAGGCTGAAACCTCCACATTAAAAGAAGTCACTCCACCCTCTGGTTAAACGAGATGTTAGTCACTAATTGAATCATGCGTGTGTGCGTGGGTCCGAGCTGGCCTTAAAAAAGGAACCTATTGTGACTCAAAGGAACTGGGTCAGACAAACATCTTCGGCGAACTCCTACAGAGAGAAGAACATGTGTGTGTGTGTGTGTGTGTGTGTGTGTGTGTGTATATGAATGACACTTGGGGGTATACTTCATAGGAAAATAATCATCAACAAGGTGGTGTGATGCATTCCAACACAACACTACTTATGTGCTTTTTTCCCCTATTACTGTATATTTTTCACTTAGTCACGCTTATTATCTAATCAAAGTTACAATTTCAAAAGTTACTTCCTGTCATCGCTTACGCGGGGACATCTATGACGGTCGTTCCCTCGCTAGCCTTTCTTTTTCCTCTCATCTTATCATCCGGGTCGCCGTGAAAAAATAAGTTAGTAGGATGAGCGCACGGATATAAACCTGGGATTGGATGGGTTGTCGAAAAATTCCGCCCGATCGCAGTCGAGCGTACAGCGGCTTTGTTAGCTTGTGAACTGACCCGTGCACGTACTCATACAGGGCCCGTTTTACCCGATGCACACGTGAACAAAAAAAAATTGCAATTACGGAACCCTGGGTCCAGATTCCTGACAGTCCAGATGTTTCAGATCAGAGTGAAGTAAATACCCTTGAATTGTGTGTGTGTGTGTGTGTGTGTGTGTGTCTTCTAATCACCCTGACTCCCTGCCTCTCAAGTTGAAAGGATAATGTCTTTCTAATGTCATCTTCTCCCAACACACACACACACACACACACACACGTCATGTAGGAGAAACACTGCTTTATACTTTTCAAACCACAAAGCTATGTTAAAGACATGCCCTCGGAGCTTCAAAGATAGGCAGAGGATCATTACAGGCAGTGCTGGACTAACACACACACACACACACACACACACACAACTAACTGCTATAGTGGAAAAATTTGGACAAAAAGGCCCAGTGCTTTGTAGTAACCACACCTGGTATACAGAAACCCCATTCCCATGCATTTCTCTCACTCTGTGTGTGTGTGTGTGTGTGTGTGTGTGTGTGTGTGTGTGCGCTTGTGTACGCACCTTCTTTGCAGTCATGCTTGTTCTCGTGCAGTATAAAGCCATTGCGACACTGGCAAACGTAGCTGCCGATGATGTTGATGCACTCGTGCTGGCATCCGCCGTTGTCCTTCGAGCACTCGTCCTTATCTGACACACACAACACACAGGCGTGCAGCCGAATCGGTCAGAGAAACGAAGACCTCGGAATACGTAGCAACATCCATCACCAAACAAATAAAATTAGTATTCTATAATTAGTATTCTCCCCATATATACAGTGTATAGTCCAATTCACCCATGTCTCCACTAAGGCTTCTTTGTTGCACCAAATGATTTGGCCAAAGCAAAGGCAGAAATGAAAGGAAGGGAACGGCAAGAAAAGAACCAACATGTGCATCCACTGAGATCCTGTCAGAAAATGGATCCAGGAGGATGAAAACATGATTGTTATTCTGTAATAAACAAACAGACTTGTTACAAAAACATGTGCATTTGCACTTTTTTTTGTTGTTGTTGTTGTTCTCTGCCCGTTATATCTCCTTATCCGCTACAGAACAGTGATTAGAAAACTCAAATCACAGGACGTGAAACGCGCTTGTTCCCCGGGCCGCTCAAGTGTCCATTTGTACAGAATGAAAACCTTTGTTTACGCCCAGATCATCTGGTGATTGGCTCCTAGGGTCTTTCTGTCCTGCGCCCACACGTGGCTTGCGTTTCGCCTTGCGACACGTTACTGTGACTAATTCGATGCGATTAAATTATTGCAAATGCTCCACTGGCTTTCGAACCCCTGACACACTTGATCACACACTCGTGATGATTAGGAGTGTGAGGGAGAGCTGTGGGGACCTCCCTGAACCTGGGGGCACTGAGCCAGCGGAGATCTGATACTGACCATGACTGAGGTTCTTCTTAATTCAATGACACTAAAGGACATTCTCGCTCTCTTTCTCTCTCTCTATCTTGCTTTCTTCTTAGTGCTTCTCAGTTCCCTTTAAATTCATCTCTCTCTCATTTACCTAGAAACGTGTTTCTGCACACCTTCCCTCAGGTTTGTCAGGTTTGAACAAACAGAAACACAGTGTGTACTCCTCCACACTTACAGAATGTCATACACAGTGCCTGTTATCTCTCTCTAATCAACACCAACGCATCGCTGATTGTTCCCCTGTAGCAGCACACCGTCTCGCGTTTCATTCGGACTTATCTCACGAGATCCTGGGGTCAGTGTCGGTACTCTGAAAGGTCTGCTCCGCCCGCAACTGTTAGCAAAGAGGTAACAGGGAGGTTATTCATCTAAGCGGTCGGAAAAGCAGCACGATACCCAAGGCCTTCTGTTAGTGAGAACAAAGCTGTGACATAAAAGTCAAGCTTGTCTTTGCTGAACCACACCAAAACCCTTTGTTTAAACAGATCGGCCGACTGGACCAGCCGGAACGGATTGATCTGTTGAAGGAATCTGATATTAGATCAACAAACGGCATCGGAGGCACATTTGTTGTCGCTAAAAGAGAACGCCTCGTATGTGAGAAAGATTATACAGTAGTTGGGTCAGTCTGTTCCCAAAGAGAAGCGGCCGTACCTGTGGCCCGCCCTACGGCTGACCTACGAGCGGATGGACGTGAAGCTACGTCCTGACAGGACTTAAATATAAAGATCCGTGCTTTGCAGGTAGCAGGTTTATCTGTGGAAGAGAATGCCCCAATATTACAGTACATGTGTGTATGTATATACACACACGCGCACACACGCGCACACACACCATAAAAACACTAAGGAAAGGTCACAGAAAACTAATACACACAACACAACGTTTCACAAACTTTCAGCTCGGATTTCACTTTTAGGTTTCTGAAGTTTGGTGTCTTTTTTTTTTTTTAATATCTCAAATATTTTTCTAGACCTGGCGCGCTTTAGTCACCCGCACCGTGGGCACCAAGGTCCACATTACAGCTGGTGAGGGGAACAGGCGGAAATGATGTAAGGTAGCATTTCTTTTGAGCTTATGACATTTTTAGGAGATGGTTTCTGGTTGGAAATCACAGCGCACTGGATGAAAAACACAATAGCTGGGGAGTTTGGTTCTGGTTCTGAGGTACAAATTTTAAAGAACAGGAAACACACACTGAACGGTCCAGTCATGCCGGCGGTCGAAGTCTGTGTTGGGTTTGGACCAAATTTCGGCTTCGGGCTCAGCGTTCGTCGCTTCGGGTCGGTCTCGCTCAGTCAGAACGCTCTCCCTTGCGCCGTACTAAAGTTGAGCAGCAATCAAAACTTGAAGCTGCGTTAAATCTCAACACATGCGTATTTGAAGACGGCTAGAGTGTGAGCGCGTGCAAAAAGCCAGGCTTTGTTCAAATTCTCCAAATTTCTCATGAGACGATGCTATGAGAAAGACCTGGGTTAGCCAAACAGGATGACGAACGAAAACAAAACAAAAAAATGTTCGAAAAGAAAACCTCCAGAAAAACGTTTGAAATCGACACCACAAAACAACAAGAGCTTGGTTTACACGACCAACACCACAAAAGCTGGTTTATACAAAAAAAAAAAAAAAAAAGTTCAAAAGATTTTTCGATGAAATTCAATCACATCAAACACACACACACACAGGTCAACCGAATCCATTTTTGGGTTTTGTTTTTTTCATCATTGCTAAAACAGAGCGTGAAATTTCCCTTACCAGAAAAGAAGTGCGCTTTGAAGCCTTTCTTCGAAACCGTGTTGTCCGACTTAAACTCGATGCGCATGTTGTTGTACTGGGAAGTGATGACCTCGGGAACTTCTGTGCCGCAATATTTCCCGTGAAGCTTGGAGTCGGACGACAGGCCGCTCCGCACCTCCACAAAGTCGTACTTGCACACCTTTGGAAACAGTATGCAGAAAATGCTCTCACTGGATACATCATGCATTACTGTCACTGTTACACTTCAATGGCCGCCCTGTCAAATGATCGCATCTGATTGGTGGAATCAGTTTCACTAGCAACGGCTCTGACGATACTTCAAACGATCGTTCAAAATCTCGGGTTTGCGTTAATGCGCTCTAACTTCTAGCTTTCTGCAGTAAGGAGACGTTCATTAGTACGCATGGGAGGAGTCTCCAGTGTCAGCGCTTTGTAAACTTTAGCACGGGAAAGTCTTCAGGACCAAGGTCGTTATTTTCCTATGACGGTGTTTTAGTATAGAATTCTAAAACACTATACTACACTACACACCCACACGCACATGTGTGCTCCTCACCTCGTTCCCCTCCAGCTCAAAAGCCTCAAACTGCACAGATATGCGGTACTGTGTGGGGGCCACCACTTGCCAGACGCAGTTCTTGTTGGGCGGGTATTCCTTCGGCCACCCTGGCGTCGTGATGGTGCCGTTCAGTTTGGACAGCAGACCTCCACACGCGGCTAAGACAGAGCAGGACACAGACGTGGGAACGAATATCATTGACGTGTGTCTTGCATTAAATAACAGATGAAATCTTCGCTTGTAAGTCTGTGTAGAAAACAAACAGGGGTTGGATGCCTGATGGTTGCTGTGTTATTTCAGTTGTAGTCACCACAACACACACGGTGCTTCTGCAGTGTAATCAAGTTAGAGGCAAAGGATTCACATGAGCTATATGTGGATGTGTGTACGGTCGTGTATTTCCGATTACGCTTACATGTGGCGATGCGGTGGGATTGTGTGTGAGGTCATCGTGTGTGAATACAGGGTTTCTTTACAGGAAAAAAAAAAAAAGCTCCTTCTAGCACCCGATTTTCTTGATTTGGCCTTTCCTCGCTACGTATGCTCAATACACCAGGTATGAAACAGAAATATTCAAATAAATACATTTGTCAAAGTCTGGCTAAATAAAATCACTTACATATAAAGGGACTAACAACAGTTACCTTTTAAAGCACACCCATTAGCGAGGAGACGATTTGTTTTCGGGAGAATAAACGCGCATTTCTTTACTTCTCAATCCGTATTGTCAGCTCGCAAATCAGGCAAGACGGCGCAAATTAAAACCCTGTGAAAAACTACACGGATCGGTGGAAACTCTCAGGACCTGCTTCGTGTCTGAAGGACGATTCTCACTAAATGACACCGGGTTACGGTTTTCACATGACTCTGCTCTGTTCGCTCTGCGGAAATACTCGTACCATCATCATCACGCGCTGGTGGTGTGTGTGGTGTGAGAGCCTCTTTTAATTACTTACATGTACTATTACTTATAGCTCACCTTTTAAATATTTAATCAGAAAACCATGTATACGATACTATGTATATATCCTCCTGAGACCCCCAATGTCCTCCAGAGAGGACATAACATTTTCCCCCAAACCACGTGATGTGTATTTCCTTGTAGGATCCTCATATGAGGACCATTGGGTATTACTCTTCCGCCAAACTTCTTCCTGTTTGGAGACGATGATCAAGTTGAATAGTTATGAGTTACGAAAAAAGAGAAACGGTGAGGAGAAAGGACAAGGCACACACCATTAGACATCGGGTCTCAGGAGGATATACACTATACGGTTTTGATAGACTTATATCAGGCAACTAAAAGTAGAACGTGGTATTTTAAACATTCACTGAGCCTTAGCAGATATGAAAAATCCCTTTTGAGAACGTTAACGTGGTGTGCTTGGCCATCAACAACCAGGGGAACTGTTTATCCTAAACCTCTCTGTTCTTCAGTGCCCACTTTGCCTCATCATCAGTCAGGAAACACTCTGGTATGTGATTATGTGTATTTGTGTGTCGGGCTGTAAGGAGTGGCGTGCGAAAATGTGTGTGTGTGTGTGTGTGTGTGTGTGTGAGGTAGCTCTTAATACGCGAGGTCGCTGTGAGTTTGGTCGTGAATAGTTCTGCGGGCGCACTGTTTGTCCCTGTTGTTTTCCTGTTGATCGAGGATGTTTTCTTCAGCCATGTGGATTGGTCATGGCTTCCACTAGCCATGTCTGGGTCGGGCAGGCGGAAACACCTGCATCTGCACTCGCACACAAACACGCGCGCGGGCGCGATTTCTCATACCTTCGCAACTTTTTTTGTCCGGGGCCAGTTCGTAGCCAGGGTCACACGCGCACTTGAAGCTCCCCAGTGTGTTCACGCACCTCTGCTCACAGCCACCGTTATCTGGCTTGGTGCACTCGTCCTCCTCTACACACACACACACACACACACACACACACACACACACACAAATGCATAAATGCTGTTACTGAGTCATCCTATACTTTATTCCCATTTATAGCACCTTTCATCTGTAAGTGCGTTACACTTATTAAAAAATAAGCATAAAATATTTTGTGTGAAAGCAACACAAATTTCCAAAGTGTGTGTGTGTGTGTGTGTGTGTCTGACATACCTTTAAAGAAATTCGCAGCGAAGCCAGCTTTATTCACCGTTCCGTCTGAAACAAATTTCATCCACAGCGTGTTGGAGGTGGAGCGAATGTCCTCAGGGATGTCATAGCCGCAGAACCGACCAATCAGCGGGCTGCTCTCGGACAGACCATCCCGCACCTCCAGGTAGTCATATGCACAGCTATCGTGCCTCTCAATCTACACACACACACACACACACACACACACACAGAGTGTGTAAAAGCTCACATATACAAATACCCTTTGCAGTTCTGCACAACCTTGTACATGTGCGCGCACACACACACTCAATCAGTGGCGTCGGGATTCACCCCTCGGGAACGTGAACATCTCGTGTGTTCTTTACATCAACATGTTAATAGCACCTTAGGTGTTATAGCCTTAAAGCATTCCAATGAAAACAGGATCTCACATACCAGATGCACGCGCGCGTGTGTGTGTGTGCGTATATGAGTGCGTGTGCACTGGTATGCCAAGGTCTTTGGGTTAGTGCTGTGTTTTCCTCTTGGATCGTACGCAAGCAGGAGAATGAGCGGTGTGTAAGTGTGCGCATGTTTAAAAAAACAAAACAAAAGTTCCATCCTGTGCTTGTTTGCATGTCTATCTTTCTCTCACACACAATAACACACATCTGCACACGCATTCCAAAACTGTCGTGATTAAAAAGGAGAATGCTTCATTTTACTTTCAGAGCTCTATGGCCTGCAGACCCATGAGGGTCTTAACTATACAACTCCAAAGATTACACACACACACACACACACACACACACACATTGGGACATCTGACTGTGGTGGCCAGGCACAATCCTAATCTGATTAGAGAGCGGGAGAGAGAGACAGAGATAGAGACAGATAGAGAGAGAGACAGACACACAGAGAGAGAGAGAGAGAGACAGAGAAAGAGAGACAGAGAAAGAGAGGCAGGAGAGATTAAGATGAAACCAAAAAAAGGGGCAGAAAGAGGATGGAAAGATTCAAATTTAAAATCAAAGCGTTATTTGAGACAGCATGGTTTCATTAACATTACACAGACACACACACACACACACACTAAATGCAATTACGTGGTTAACACAAAAATATGGCATTTCCTTCTTTAAAAATTCAATTCAAAGCTCACGCTGTTGTTGAAGTGGCTCCGCTTCACATCAGGCCACATGACACGTACCCTGTCGGTGATCATTTTCCTCAAACAGCACGCCACCAAGGGTTTATACAGTGGTACCTCAGTACTCGAACTTAGTAGAACTCGAATTTCTTAAGAGTCGAACCAACCAGTTCTTAAAAAACAAACAGAAAAAAGACCTAGGACTCAATCTGAATCTCAGAAGTTGAACCGTGGACCTAAGATAACCTGGACGTGTCATGAATCCGCCCGCGCGGAGCCCCCTTTTAACACACCCGTTTTGGGGATCCACGACAGCGGTGCAGTCCGGAGGACGCATGCCGCTCCAAGAACACTCCACCACGGCGCCACTGGCGCATGCGCTAGGACTCACGCCATGATCGAGTGTCACGTGGGATGCTACAGGTGTTACGCATTTGGTAACTAATGACACCGACTTAAGACTGCATTCCCAAGCCTTGATTATTGTCTGTTTATTCTCCCTGGTTTTGACCCTTTTTCTATCCATAGCGCAGGGAAATGAGTCACGCGGCACTCAGCCGTCTCTCAGCGGAAACAAAGGGTAACGCTTCAGTCTCAGCCTCGCATTCGCTGTGATAGCATCGTCTGTTGGTGATGGTGCTTTTTTTATTAACAATAATATCAGGTAATACACTGTACTTTAGATCATTTTGGTAGCCATTGCTCACCAAAAAGTTACGCAATAGTTGTACAAATGTTCCAACCTAAAAGTTTGCGATTTACGAACAAATTAACGAACACAGAATAATAATTAAAATAAACACTTTACAAACAACTGTTTTGAGAAATGTGCTTAGATGTGTTTAGTATGTGCTCTTCTTGTTTTATCCTGTTCATTTTGTGTTAAAATGCTTTAAAAAAAAACATATTTAGGTGTAATTTTTTGGGGGCCGGGATTTCTTATGGGGAAAATTCAATCAGAACTTGAACTTTTTAGGATTCGAACCTGAGCTCAGAACAGATTAAGTTCGAGTTCGGAGGTACCACTGTATATCCTTACACAGCCAGTGTGAAACTCTTCATATCTGCCTTTGTACCTCAAAGGCCTGAAAGCTGAGGCCCACGCTGTAGCCCTCGGCCACGGTGATCCTCCACACACACTCCTTGGAAGGCCTGTAGTCATCTGGGTAGTTGGGAGACTGGATCTGTCCAGAGTCTTTATTGATGTCCCCACCGCAAACGGCTACAGAAAGGAAAGAGAAGCTCGGTGTCAGTAAGTTCATGTTTTAAGCCAAAAGTTAGTTTACTTCCTCAACACACACTAGCTAGGCTCGTTAAGAATGCTGTTATGGTCACGGTGCGTGAGCTGCCTTTTTGTTTTTACTCTTCATACCATAAAAATTATAAAAAGCAGCTTTATTTAATACAATAAGCGCACCTTTTTCTAATCTAGCTCGAGCTGAGCGGAAGATAACAACCTGAGGCGAGCGGTAAATACGCACTTGGAGGAAACTCCGATTCTCGTATTTCCTCGTATTACTTTGTGAACTGGATCCTTATGAAGTAGCGTCACGCGCTCCAGCAATGAGACCCACCTTCATATACAGCAGAGAAACCTTTTCCCACCCAGTTACTGCTGCTGCGAAACTCGATCCACATCCGACTGTCCGTGGAGGTCAGCGTTTCAGGAATCTTATCACCGCAAAAACGACCTGCGCACGCACACGCACGAACAACATTCACATTTTAGAAACAATAATAGACAGAGACATCCGAGAACACGCCTGAATTATTTATTTCTCCAGTGTCCAGATTCTTCTTGCTTAGTGTGTGTGTGTGTGTGTGTGTGTGTGTGTGTGTGTGTACCTAGAAGAGGGGCTTTCCTCCAGTAGCCATCCCGCACCTCGATGTAGTCGTACCAGCACAGACTGCTCTTGTAGAGGTCCATGGTGGTGAAGTTGACCACTATCTGAAAAAGCATTATGAATGGTTCTAGATAATTCTGTACGTGGCCGTCACTGAAGGGTTTTCAGTTTTGCACTGCCGTGTGTTACCTTCTCCCCGGGCGTGACTGAGATCCTCCAGACACAGTGTGTGTATGAAGGGTATCCGTTCGGGTAACCGGGAGATGAAAAGTTGCCCGCTGAGTCCTGCAATGTCTCCCCACACGCTGGTGGAGAAATGCACAGAGGAATATCATTTGATTCAGACCCTAAGGTCTCACCATGAACCCACAGAAATGTGACCTCACGCAAGACTGATAGTGTCACGTTCCTTTTAGCGCGCCTCAGGATCCAAATGAAATCCACAGTGTAATTTTTACAAGACACAATCCTCGGCGCGGCAAATAAAAGTGGATTCTTTACACGTTATGCAATTATCGGCTCTGTTTCTGTTTACCGGAGTAACCCTGGTATCTAGGATCATTCTGCAACCAAGTTTTGTGAATTTACACCTATTTTTCCCCCAAACTCTCCATAGCGCATTCACTATAACCTGACCTATAACCTTTTTACACATATGGCCACATACGGTATGCTGACTTACGTCACAGTGCTGTTGAATGCTTGATTCTGATTGGGCAGAAAGTGTTGATTCATTTTCATCATCAATGTGCTATATGAACAGAGGGATGCTGACGTAGTTCCGATGAAATTTCAGCCAGCTCAGTCGTTTCCGGTCCCCTTTTGTTTACCGCGTTTAGCTAGTATTTTCATCCTTACCACCACCATGTCTCTTAAGAAAACGTTTAAATTTCAGTGAACCGATAGCACTACACCTGAACACTGTTGTGTGCCTTTGTGTCCGGCATCCAGTAAGTACAACAAAGTACTTATC
>JAQMCW010000013.1:2311632-2322861 GCA_030068335.1 Chrysichthys cranchii
TTTAAAAACATGTTTTGAGGCTGAAACACATTCATTGTATTTACATTCATTTCAATGGGAAACACTGATTTGGGTCGCGAACAAATCGGGTCTGGGAATGAATCATGTTCGTGTGCCGAATATATATATATGTTATATTATTTATATAAAATTTCATCCTCCAAGGGTTAAAATATAACTGCATATTGGTTATTTAGATAGCGTGAGGGCTTAATTTCCCCTGGGACAGTGGGGTAGTATATGGTGGCATCATGTCTCAAGTAAGGATTTAAAAAAACATATCTTGGCATGCTATTACAGGAAAATAACCGATGATAGAACCTAAGTACCTTATTTCACACATCGAACATGTCAACACACACACACACACACACACACACACACAGGTGAGTCATTGTACTGGACTGCTGCCATAGTTACTGTTATTGCTTACATAAAAGTATCACTTAACAACCCTTAGCTTTTGACACCCTATAATAGTATATTAGATTTGCATAATGTGTACGTGGACGTGCGTAAGTACATGTCCGTGTGGGCCAACACGGCTAATCGGTTCATAACCCAGCATTAAGAAGGTTACAATATCTGGCACGTTGTGGGTAATTTGGATGTCTCGGCGATGTTATAATTATAGTTTGGTAGCACAAGGCTACAAATCTGATTATTATAATCAGCATTGTTACTGTGAATATTGCGAGGGAAAAAAGCGGCACTGAGACTTTCGTCTTTTAAAAAAATAATAAAGAAAGAAAGAAATTCTTTTGCAGAACGTGGTACTTGGTGTCCCAAAAGTTATGGTGTCCCACGACTTTATGACAATCACAGCTTATTGTTCTGGTCGGTTTATATAATGCATTGTTCTCTTGCATGTTCTCATGTAAGCCAGAGTCGTATTACCTTCCAATCCTATTCCAGTTCCTTTTTACTGGGTTTTTCCAAGTTTTCCACTAATTCCATGCTGCCGCTTTTGGTGCTTACATGTCTCAGCCCTCGCTTTGTTGCCAACTGTCAAAAGGTTTATGTCACAGCCGTCCTTGTCAATGCTCTTTGTGTCCCTGACTGAGAACCTGAGAACCTAGTAAGCGAAACCGGGCTGGCTGAGGAACCTATTCAAAAGCTCGAGACCTGTTATTAAAGGCAGGTAACGTGGGGTCTCTTGTGGTGTGCTCCATCTTGAATCAGTCCTACATACAGAAGGCCTCACAGAACCAGCGCACAGATTATTCTCTGACTAGCTCTGGCCTCCGGACCTCCAGTCATGACTTTAGCTTCTGTTCCTGTACTGATGCTGCTTCTACCAGGACCTCTGCACAAGCTTCTCGTCTAGCCTATGACTTACAAATTTTTATCTTAGCTTCAGCCTCTGTTTAAGTTCCGACAGTATCTGACTTTTGTGTCAAACCCCTTGTTCAACCTCGGTCCAGCTCCCTGATAAAGAGTAAGGCCACCATCCTAGCGATGACTGGGTCACTGTCTCCACTTCTCTTTCTACCTCAGTCTTTGATTATGAGCTCTGCACTGTTCTCCTGCCCATATCAGCCAAATCTAGCCCAGCTCCTTTCGCTGAGTCTTTCCCAGGGTCAAACCAAGCTCGAGGGACTACCCCGGTGGTAGATAAAGGCTGTGAACCTTCCCCAGTCTCTGTAGCCCTTTTTACCCAGAGAACCCGCAATATTGCATTTAAGATGACCCCTCATTATGCCGGTTTTGGTTGGTTACACTGAACCAAACAAAGGCGGCATGTAGCTGTGCCAGTGTGTGGTTTTACACAGCAAGCCAGCGTCCTGGAACCAGAGCTATGATGCATCATGACCGAGTGTATAAAATTCTATGCGTCGACTGTACGAACACTCCAAGTGTAACGCTGTTGCTTTCAAAAACACTAATGGTGTGTGAACTGAGCGTTGAGGTACAAGTTTTCCTAGATGTATACATTTCTAACACATTTCAAATGCAAGTAAAGCTGCTGAGCAGTGTATTTGTGTGCTCAAAATTACACTGGAAGAAAAAACTGATGAGAAGCGGGAAGTGTTTTGAGGCGGAAAGGTGTGCAGATCTTCGAGACCGTAGACAGAGACATTCAAATCTATGCTGGTCTCGTTGAGGAGAACGTCATGTCAAAAACGCCATGGCGGCTGTCCCTTTTATATGGACGTCAATTCCGGCTTTGTGACTAACAATCGTTCTGGCTCAGAGGCGGAACGAGATGACACACCATTCCCGATTCAGACCTTTTACACCGAAGGCCACGACGGAAAATATGCGCAATGTTCCCTTGAACAGGCTCGTGTCAGCCCCTGTTCCTTCCCCTGTCTTAGTTGCAGCCTCTTTTCCTGCCCCAGAGTCAGGCTGTCTGTTGTCTCACTTTCTTCACCACATATTTCTATTAACCTTTCTATCAGGTGTCCCAGTCTTCCTAACAGGTCCTGTTTCCTTCCTACTGTTGCTTACAGGTCTTGCTCCTTCCCCAGCTCTGCTCACATGGCGGCTTCCTTCCAAGTGTTACTCACAGGTCCTGTTCCCACCCCAGTGTTCCTCACAGGTCCTGTTCCCTTCCGAATGTCACTAGCTGACCCTCTTTTTCCTTCTTATTGTTGCTCACAGGCCCTATTCCCTCCCCTAGCGTTCCTCAATGTACCGCCATAATGTTGCTCACAGGTCCTGTTCTCTCCCTAAATGTTCCTCTCAACTCTCCGGTCCTGTTCCCTTTCCCTCCACAGTGTTACCTCTCCAGTCCTGTTTCCTCCTCAGGGCTCTTCACAGGCCCCGTTCCCTTCCTGGTGTTCCTCAAAAGTTCCCTTTCCGTCACCAGTGTTACCTCTCCAGTCTTGTTTCCTCCTCAGGGCTCTTCACAGGCCCTGATCCCTTCCTGGTGTTCCTCAAAAGTTCCCTTTCCGTCACCAGTGTTACCTCTCCGGTCCCGTTTCCTCCTCAGGGCTCTTCACAGGCCCCGTTCCCTTCCTGGTGTTCCTCAAAGTTCCCCTTCTGTCCCCAGTGTTAGCTCACAGGTCCTGTTCCCTTTCTCGCTGTTGCCCTTCCCATATTGGTCTCAGTCTTTAAGACCTTGTTCCTTTTGTCGTGTCTGGCAAGGCCAGTGACTCGCTCCTGATTTCTTGCGCTGGCCCTGTACTACTTGACCCTTCCGCTGTTCCTTATTCCGTCTCTCATCTTGTTTTAAGGCTTCACGCTGAACGGCATGTGCCACAGAGGGCTTCAAGTCATGAGATTTGTCTTTATTTAAATATTTGACGCTGCATGCTACATTCTGCTGTTCGTTCATACGGAGGGTTTTCCACTCTTGCGCGGAGAAAAAAAAAAAAGGTGACCACAGTACTAGGGATTTTGCACAAACAGACACTCAGAAAGAAACAAAATGCTGCATGATATCGCAGAGAAGGGTCAGGATAGTAAAGTCAAAGCTCAGGCAATAGAATGAAACCTTGAAAGTCAGTACTACGCATGGCTAGAACACACACGTCTACACACCGTCGTAATCTCAGTCAGGACTCTATTTATATTGTGGATTAGAACACCTAAAGCCCTTATTTCACTGCCAATGATAGTACAGCCCACACACACACACACACACACACACACACACACACAAACACTCTTACTCTCTCACACACAAGCTCAAGCTAAGGTACCTCGTCATGACAGAATACTGTATATATGTCAGGTACTGCACTTACACACACACACACACACACACACACACACACACACACACACACACACAGTAATGCACATCACATACATCACACACAAACGCAAGGAGAGTTCACTGGCACTATTTGTATCCGATCCTTCGTACCAACCGCGATTACACAACAGCGAACACGCGCGCTTTTGCAGATGCAGTCACGTGAAAACGTACACACATGATCGGCGCCCGACTGTTAGAGCAACCATTCAGTCTGAGAATCCTGTTATGTAACGTTTCACTCCATCACGCGTGTGTTCGCTCTTTCTCACAATGTCTACATCTTGAACCTATGAGCTCTGGCAACTTCCTAAAATGGTTTTTTGGTGTTCCCAGGACTTTTTCAGGCAACTCCCAGTTTGAGGTGTATTCTCGTTCCAAAACACACCATCACACACGCGCACGGTGACGATAAGACGGATTTTCTGAATGCTGGCTGCCAAGAAGGACTGCGCGTTCACTGAAACTGGACGGCTGAGCGTCTTCCAATCAAAATCACTCCGTGTGGTCGAACCTGTGCCCGTCTGGCCCCAACGCCCATGCCGTAGAGATCCCATTTTCGTCCGTTCTCATGTTTGATCTTGCGCTGCTCCCATGTGATTGGCTGACTGGATAAGTTCATGAATGAGCTGGGGTACAGGTGTTCCAATTAACGTCGTGTCACGTGGACAGATACTGACCGAGTGCCGCTTTGCTTTTCTGACTCTCGGCTCTCGTTATTTTCCCTCTCTGCCTCCCTTTCTCGCTCTCATTATCACGCCGGCTTGTTAGATGCCATTCCACAGAACAATGGCCGGCCTGCTCAGCGTGGTAACGAGGCAGGAAGGAAAAGTGAGCTGACTGTAGTAAAGTCGTCTCCTCTGACACACACACACACACACACGCACACACGGAGCTTTGTTTTTAAAAACACAAACACACTACAGGATGCCCACATAACAATGAGAGGTGAATGAGTAAGAGAGTAAAAGTGTGTGTATGTGAATGCGTATGCACATTTCTGTGTGTGTGTGTGTGTGTGTGTAAAGCTTTTTTCAAACTGCAACAAATCTCACTTGAGTTATTACCTAAAGAATACCGTACCAAACACGTGAGCACGCAGTTATCCCAAACCTCTATATACTGTACATTTACTTCCAAGCATGCCAGCTTGTATTTCAACCCCCCCCCCCTCTCTCTCGCTATCCGTTCGCTCTTTTCTTTCTTTTGAGAGCTTCCAAGAGTGCTCCCAAATCGACCGTGCGTTTCAGCATGGGCCCCAGTACAAACAATGGTGTCATTTACTAACCACACGAAAGCCAATCGAATCAACAGACCGTGTCAAGTACAAATCATCCAGTGGTCCGATCCTTTGAAATGAGTCCCACAGGAAAGCGTTCATCCAGTGATTTGCTTGTGGATGTCGCCTTTATAAAGTGTTACGCTGTGTCACGTTGTCCCGCATGACCTAATGATTCAGCCCACACTCTCACACGCACACAAGGAAAGACAACACTCATACACGAGCTCTCACCCGCAGGGACGGTATGTAAAGACGATGTAGCTCTCTTCATCTGTTTTCTCTACGAAGGTCACACAGGTCTGTTTCTCCCAGTGTCTCATGGCCTGCTTGAACATCGCTCTTTGACTGCCTGAGAAACACACACACACACACACACACACACACAGTATTTACATGAAATACAGCACCATGCTTACACTGTTCCAACATCTCTTATAAGTATTAAATACCTAAACATAACAAATGTAGACACCTCTGTGCATGCTTGCATGAACACACACACACACATACACACAGTTTCCCAAAACACAGAACACATACATGCAATAAGATACAGGCAACATAAAGCTGAATATTGCAATACATTTTGTCAAAGTATCACGATAATGATTACGTACGGAATCAAACACGCGAGGTCCTGCTGTCAGAGGAATATAATCAGCAACGTGCTGGTGGTGATGGGGGGGGGGGGGGGGGTTGCTGGAGCCAATCCCAGCTGACTTTGGGTGAGACGCGAGGTACACCCTGGGCAGGGCGCCAATCCGCCGCGGGGCGACACACAGAGACAGACAACCATTCACACTCACATTCACACCTACGCTCAATTTAGAGTCGCCAATCCGCTCTGTGCATGTCTTTGGACTGTGGGAGGAAACCGGAGTACCCGGAGGAAACCCATGTGGACATGGGGAGAACATGCAAACTGCACACCCTAAGGCGCCCAGGGGATCGAACCCGGGACCTTCTTTGCTAGCACTTAGACAGTGCTAACCACCACACCACCAATTTTTACATCATCAGCCTTCTGACCAATCGGATTTGAGAATCAGATCAGCCATTTTGGAGATTTAATCATGTGTTCCTGATTCCACGCTCACTCTGATTGGCTGAAGGCACTCAGAGGGCTGGAACACACAGCAAAACAAAAACAGGTGCGCACACACACACACACACACACACACACACACACACACACTACTCACCAGTGAAGTTGCCTCCTATGACATAAGGGATGACACCTCCGGGCCAGATTCGCTCTGCTCGGGAAGTAGCGGCTCGTGGGACACGAGCTCTCCCCCCTCTCACTCGTCTCTGTCGCTCCCTGCTGCCCACTGAGCCAGCTCGCGAGCTCTCCCCCTTACTCGCGTTCTTAGACGGCTCTGCACAAAGAAGACAAAAAACACACTTGTATCCACTAGGGGTCCACCGCGATGCCACCATCTGTATCAGGTTTTACACACAAGTGGGCGTCGCCACCCTACCCATATTTCGTGGCACAGATATCCACAAGTTCGCGATCAGAAATGCACTATTCGAAGGGTTAACCGGAATTTCTTTCATGCGCCACACGTGCAGGTACGCGTCACATGCTGCATCATATCATCCATCGTATTTCGCATCCACAGCAGTGAGTGGGTATGGGTAACGTGTCCTGCTGTTATCGAAGTTCTTTCAAGTCTAGATGCCATGCTGGCTGGTTATGACGTTTAAGGGATCAGCAGATCTTAAAGTCAGACACCTCGAACTATAAATGCGCTCAGTCAGGAATCGACTCGCTAAAGGTGAAACATAAGGAAAGAAACGAGAGAGAGAGAAAGAGAGACAGAAACGTGGACGTGCCGATACACGTGGATGGACGTGGACTTACCGAGACCCAGTCGTCGTATTCGTTCGAGCAGGAGGTATAACTGTCCTCGCTTCTTAGTGGAGTCGTGCTCTTCTGCTCCACCTGACGGAGACGGACCGGAAAAGAATGTCAGGTGTGTGGACACTGGAAAGTAATCATTATTCAGCATGATATGAATGCACGGTTTCCTGTCCGCACGTGTGTGTGTGTGTGTGTGTGTGTGTGTGTGTGTGTGTGTGTGTGTGTGAGAGAGAGAGCGCTTAACCAACTTGACCCCCCCAATCTTTAGTTTTTCATTTCTCTTATAAGCATTGTGCCTCAATGTCGTCACTCCATCAGCTGCCCATGTCACTTACATCCGTTTTTCTAACACACTTATTCATTCTACTCTTCTTTCCTCTCTCTCTCTCTCACACACACACGCACACTCTTGGGCTTTCTCTCTCTTACTGTAACCCTCTCTCGCTCACTAATTCTCTCTCTCTCTGGAATGTCGAAGTGGACAGGAAAATCAGGGACAAACAAAACTGGCCGAGTCGGAAGCGCAGCGCAGGAAAAGGCTGAGGTTAGGGATATGCGCATGCACACACACTCACTCAAACACACACACGAAAACATAACCCTAACACAGCCGCATGTCTTCCTTGTGTTGTACAAGTGTCTTCAGCGTCTCGTTACCAAAAAAAAAAAACCAAACCAAAAAAAACCCACCCAAAACGTGTCCATCCCGGTACGTCGTTTTCCACGCTCTGAGCAAGCTCTAAAACGTGACCCTCCCGCCCCTCAGGATGCATTAAATAGAAATCGGAAGGTTATCCTGACTCTGGATTATGACCTAGGATTAACGCGTGTCGTCGAAGGTCGTCCTACGACGCGTCCAAAGAGCTGTCGAAGTTGTCAGGTGGCTCGTGAAGGACTGGAGGGAGGATATTATTCTGGACAAACCCTCAGCAGTGTCCCTCGTTCCCATTCACACACACACACACAACTCGCATGTGCACACACCCACATGGTTTGCTGATGCTGCTGCACAGATGAGACAGTGGCATTTATCAAGTCTAACCACCTGGGGCCTTGAACTCCCCCAATATCAACTCCTCCGAACCTGCACTCAAACTAAACATCATCTTACTCGAGCCTGCTAATCCTTTCATATCTTTCTGTGCTGCCTCCCAGCTCGACGTACTCTACCCTGGGCATGAGTCTAAAACGCACACTACTGCTCAAGAAAACTCGCTCGATCTTATTCATCAGGAACGCTTTACACGCGCGGACGTCTGCTGGAAATCCTATTTAACCGCTTGCGATGGTTTCCAGCCAAGCTCTTCAGGACGCATCGCTCTCGTGAGCATGCTGTATGAGCTTGAAACTCTATGAGATTAACCCCACGAGGGCTCCAGGGTGTGTATCTTTTTTATTCTCCGCTAACCTGCGAGAAATCTTTTGAATCCTGAATGGACGAAGCTGGGTCTTACCAGACGTGTGGCCCTGCCTCGCGTCCTGGTGTCGAGCGAGGTCTATCGTCCTGTCCACCTGAAACATTTTCAGATCCTCCTCGTCCAGGGCGATGTCTCCCCAGAAGACCGCTGGAGTGGCAAAAGAGGACAAAGGGAGAGGGGAGAAAGAAAATATGCATAACAGCTTATTTAATGTAATGTAATGTAATATAATGTAATTACTCTCGTGTATTACGGAACAACAAAAAAAACATAAATAAATAAATAACTTGACATCACTTGGGAAGCGAATCCTAATTAGGTTCAACGCTTTAATTGAGCGGAGACTTTTCCTGGACGGAAAAGGCGGCGCTCGGGTCGTTCTGATTCTCCTTGCAAGGACAGGCGACGGGCTCGCCAAGAGTCGCGTCGCATTCAAGCCGTTTACTTTCCAAGAATTATCCCAGGTTCCTTTCCGACTCCCAGTAATTCCCAAGTACGCCGGGCCCCGGCTTATTCTCGGTCACGCCCGGGACGGCGTGTGACGATCTTAATTTAGCTGTCGCCGAGGAGATTGTGGAGATGGCTGCGATACGGAACGTGATGAACGGTGTGCATACAAATGGGTGACGGAGACAAAGGAGACAGAGAGTTACTTAACCTTGATGCCTAACAAAAAAACAAAAAAAAACAAAAAAGAAAACAATGCAAGGGTTGCGTTTCAGTGAAATCGAAAAGGGTGCACACCCACATGTGTGTGTGTGTGGGTCCATTCTTCATTCTCTACTCTCACACAATACCCTTCCCCAGTCTCGCTCTAAAGGCGCTCCATATTTGATGGGTATCAGCATTCTTTGTCTCTCGGGACTCTCCTGGGTCTCATTAGACGCCCTCACCATTAGAAACCCCGTACCCGACCTACACCGCTTATCTTCCTCCGTCTTGTGTGTCGTGGAGGTCATTTTGGATGATTTTGGTTCATTTTCACTGCGTGCGTTAAGGGAAGCTTTGTGCTCGGATGGCTGTGATAAACTCTGAACGGCAGCGACGTTGACCTATCGACGGTGCAAGGTCCAAGCGATCTATAGACGAATAAAGAATGCATGAACCCACCCACCTGTGTAGAGGGATTCGGCGGAAATGCTGAAACAGCCTTCTGAAAACGCTGAGGTGACATCTAGCTGTGAGAGCGCGGCAAGCATGTGACTAAAACAACCTGAGCCGACACCAGGGCTGGGACAAACGGCTAGTCCGGGAGTCTGGGACGAGTGAATTTTGTGCCGTGATTTTAATTAGTGCTTGCCCACTGAGTTTAGCCTTGTTAATTAATTAATTAAATGATTAATTAAAAATAAAAAAATAAAAAAAAAAACAGCCCAACAACTTTAAATGAGTCATATTTAATAACCACATAACAGCTAAAGAGCTGACTGTCTACTTCGTAGTGAAGGATCGATTCTGCGTTGGCGTACCCTGAAGGTGTGAGCGGCCAGCGGGGATTTAAGCCGGCGCGACAATCGGAGGGAGATTTCCTCCAGCGCTGAGACAACACCGCTCTGATGACAGGGTGCGAGTAGACAAACAATGAGAAAGCGGCACAAATGTTCATGTGATGTTTGTATAACACGGCCATTAGCATCACGCATGCTCAGTTAAAAAAAAAAAATTTTTTTAAAAGTGTTGCAAGTCGTCCTGGAAACATTACAAGAATAAACAGAAGAATAAATGGAAAAGCCGTACGACGATAGACGAGGGAGAATCACAAAGTAAAGGCAAACTTTTAAACGACGCGATATCCTGAAGAGCGAGAGACGCCGTATGGAGTGTGGAGATGTCCGTCTTCTCCGGCGAAGAAGAAATTCAAAAGTCAGCTCTCCCCCACGAAAATCATTTTAAGGTTCTTTTGGGACGTCAAGGTTCCTATTCTGGGGCATTTCCAAGCGCGTGGGCAAACACTGAACAGTGTAAATTCCTGTGCATTGCTGCGAAATGAACTTCAACCTGCAATTCGCAGCAAAAGAAGAGGAACGCTGTTCAAAAACGTCTTGCTGCACGTCCTCATACAGGAGCAGGGAGAGTAGAGACAGCGCGACGGCTCGGGTTCCGACGTCTCCCGTGTCCTGCTTAGAGCCTGGACCTGGTGCCGAGCTGTTATCACGTCTTCGGTCCCCTGAAAGAGGCGCATCACCTCTGATGATGAAGTAAAGGAAGCAGGGCTCACCTGGTTTCGGGAGCAGAAGAAAAACTTCTTCTCTGCGGGAATCCAGGAGCTCGATGAACGACACGACAAATACGTCGTCTCGCATGGGGACTGTGTGGAAAAGTGATGGGTTCGGTTTCTCACCGTTACTTCTGTTAAAGCCGTTACATGGAATTTGCCTTTACTTTTTGATTCTCCCTCTGACATGAAAAGAAATTCTACTGAATGGAACGACTCTCTTTACAGCTCAATGAGACGAGGAAACTCTGGGACACGTGTGATCTGGGATTTGGGATTGGCGGACGGGGGGGGGGGGGGGAGCTTTTCAGATTGTATAATCTGCGCTGGAATGAAATGCTTAGAGACGCTGTTGGAATTATAATGTCAGGGTTAAGTCGGGGGCGTCGTTGTTCAGACGGGGCTGCGTTATTTAATCTCGGCGGTGTAACGTGCGTGCGCCAGATCCCGTATTAAAAAAAATCGGAGATTACCCCCTCGTCCAAACGAGGTTATACAAGAAGTTTTTCAGATCCTCTAATGCGTCCCTCTGATTTATCATCCTGGAGCATGAAATTACACAGAATGAGCGACGATGAAAATAAGGTGTTCGGGTCCTGATCTTGACCTGTGCGTGCTTGCGTGTGAGTGTGTGTGTGTTATTTGGGGTCAGACAGCTGGTTTAATCCATGGGAGCTCTGTCCTTAGATGATATGCTTATCTCTCTCCAAACACAGAGGAGGGACAAAACTAGTAATGGGGAGG
>JAQMCW010000013.1:2336363-2349076 GCA_030068335.1 Chrysichthys cranchii
GGGATCCCCCCCCCCCCCCACCCCCACAGCATAATATTTTTCCCAAAGTGATTTGTACACATGATTTATTTCTTTATTTTTTGAATCCTCAGAGGATTTTTTCACAGGATCGAGTTTTCAAATGTATTTTTTGCGCAGTTTTTTTTAGAAATGATTCATCTACTTTCGCATTCTTTTTTTCACTCGATTCTTTTATCGCATTCATTTTTATACGACCGACTTATTTTGATCACGTTTTTACGTGATTAACTTATTCTCTTTCATGTGCCTTCTACGCATGATTGATAAATGAGTAATTAAAAATGAAAATAAATAAATACATTTATTAAAACAAATAAAAAAGAATTATTTTCCCCATATATATATACATATATATGGATATTAATTATGTAACCATTTCTATTATTTAATTATTTATTCCCATTGTGTCACATGATTTAACGCCTTCAGTTTTGACCATATGTGATCCCCATATTGCTCCCACAATTTTATTTTATTTTTTTAAATAAATGCTCATACTCATGTACTGTAAGTGCGTTAGGGTCAGGGTGGCAAGGTGGCACAGAGGGTATCATTTCACCCTCACCATGTGGAGTATCTCTGCATGTTGTCCCTGGGTTCCCCTGGGTTTCCTCTGGGTTCTCTGGTTTCGTCCCGAAAACATACCAGTAGGAGAACTGACTATGATACATTGCCAATAAGTTTGAATGTGTTTATGTGTGTGTGTGCGCACTTGTGTGTACAACCGAGCCTTGAGATGGACCCTCTAGGGGGGGAAATCCAACCTCAAGACTGGTGTTCCCGAGATCCACCACAGCCCTCCGTCATGACCGGGATAAAGCACTCACTGAAGATGAATGAATGATTGAAATCGAGGTGTTTTTTTTCCCCCATAAGGAGTACAAAGTTCAACACAGATCAGATAAATCCTTTGTGTGAATGTTTGTGGTTTACGATAAAGCCTTTGTTATTATCGAATAGAATTAGCCTAGCACAAAGCATTTGAAGCATTTGAGGGCGATTAGTGGATTACAAACAAAAAGCCTAGCTAAACATGGAGATGGAATAAAAAAAAGCGAGATAAGAGAGCAAGACAACCTAAGAGAGGCAGGGTGTAGTAAGGAATTGAATTTAATCCAGTTTAATCCACGTACATCCGCTAATATCTGAGGAGAGCTGAGCTCTGCTTCTCCCTGCCAACCCGCAAAACCACCACCGCTCGAGTCAGGAACTGTTCTCTCTTTGAGTTTGCGTCCCTGGCCGTGTGAGACACGTTTCCTTTCCAAAGCAGAGTGGAAGTGTATTACGGCTTGTGTTTGTGTGTGCGTGTGTGTTTATAGGTGCTTGCTCATTTGAACCCTGTCCAATGTTGATCTCAGATGAAAAGGATAAAAGTTCCTGCAGATCTTTGTATGCTTCTTAGCGGCGTGTTGGCATTGCGCAGAACAATGGCGTTGCTTTTTCATCCAATCCTTTTTACAGTGTGCAGCACTGCTCGACAGCTTTAGGTGTTTTATGACAAAACAGATACAGTGGAAGCATTCCAGTTCGAATTTGAACGTAGGACCCAGGTGAAGTGTATGTGTGAGAGATGTTTAAGTTTCCACCTTTTCGCTCTATCACCTGCTGTGAAGGTGTGGACTGTTCCAGATAAGATACGAGCAAAGTGAGTACAGCTAGCTTCAAGAATGGGAAAATTTCACAACCAAGGTGTCCAATCCTGGGCCAAAAGGAAGTGGCCCCTTGGAAACAGGAAGAGGAAATGAATCGTGTTTGTGAAAGGACGTCGAAAGGGTTGTGACAACTTTCAAAGAGCTTTTGTGTATTCTCTCTCTCTCTCTCTCTCTCTCTCTCTCTGACTGTTATTTAAAAAAGCCTTCAAAAATACAGAATGTTTCCTCAGTCTCAAGCATAATTTGGCTTTTGGTTCCTCAGGACAAAAGAGCACGGGCTTCTTTTCTCACTCCACGTTTTCCATTAATGAAAATCAATGTCATGGTTAATGAGAAATACAGCATAAAAGTGGGGGCGGCACGGTGGTGCGGTGGTTAGCACTGGCACCTCACAGCAAGAAGGTCCTGGGTTCGATCCCCGGGGTCGACCCGGGCGCCTTTCTGTGTGGAGTTTGCACGTTCTCCCCGTGTCCTTGTGGGTTTCCTCCGGGTACTCCGGTTTCCTCCCACAGTCCAAAAACTAACAGGCTAATTGGCGACTCTAAATTGGCCGTCGGTGTGAACGTGAGTGTGAATGGTTGTCTGTCTCTGTGTGTGGCCCTGCGGCGGATTCGCGACCTGCCCAGGGTGGAACCCCGCGTCTCACCCGAAGTCAGCTGGGATTGGCTCCAGCTTCCCCCTATTACCCTGAACAGGATTAAGCGGCAGAAGACGAGTGAGTGAGATGACAAGCATGGCGTTGACAATAGTGTTAGCATTGAAGTTGAAGCTTTGGAAGTTAATCTGTATGTGCAGATGAGGCTGAGAGTTAAATATGGACTAAAGCGCTAAAATGCTGCTACATTGGTTCTTTTTTTAGTTAGGGATGAAGCAAGGGTTGAATCTTTGGGAGGAACTTTGTGAGAAATCAAGACTAAGCGTGTGGAGCAAGACACGGCTCTGGCCACTCCACCAGTCAGTTAGCCAACCAGAGTGATTATGTGAGATAGATTTGTAATAACTCGCTATGCACCTTTAGCTAAGAGAAATTTTATTTCGCAAAATGCCTAAGTAAACCCGCTTTCAAGCTTGACTTGGAATTAGACATCGAGTCAGATCCTGAATGATACTTGAGTAGCCATTCCTTAGCTGTGGGGCTAAAAAAAAGCTCTGTCTTTTACAATAATTCTAGGTACCAATAAAGAGCCTTTTGATTGAAGCAGGTTAAGGCAGATCTTAACAGACCAAAAACTGTGCGGTGCGACTGTTCAACCAAATTAGTTATTAGCAGAATCTTACCATAAGTGCGTAATTTTCCCACAAGCCAACATAATGTGGACAAAATCGAAATTTGTAATGTTTCTGGGGTTTAGAAAAAAGGCGATTCTAGCAGTAGTATCTACATGAGCTTCGAATGAGAGAATGGAGACAATAATCACAACAAGGTCTTTCACTGCTGCACATGATGTACTAGAAAGGCCAACAGGTGTTACTATATAATATAATCAGAATGCTTACTTCTGGCTGCGTCTGGCCCTAGAACCAGGCTTTGCTGAAACATAGAGCTGTGTGTCAACAGCATAGCAATGGATACAAGGATTTTGAGTACCGTAATTGCACCTGAGGTAGCAGATATTTAAGCGATATCACACAAGAGGTTGTGTGTTTTCCGCTACAAAGTGTCTTCTCTGTCCTCATGGGTGGGTCCCACGGTACCGTTTAGTGGTGTGGATTGCTGTTTAGGGCCAGCTTCATGTGAGAGACGTCCAAGTACCTAGATGTCCAAGTGGCCTTATTCTCCCAGCTCAATACCTGTGCACGGCAGGTGGAACTCTTTGCGCGTTTTGGGATCCAAAACTGGGTTGCACTGAAGGGTCCGTTGGGCGTTTAGCTGGTTTTGTGAATCTGAAACCTGCCTTCTCCTTTACAGGGCCTCTTTGGCAGGCGGCCCATATTTTGCTAACCAAGCTTGGCGCTTTGTGTAAACCAGACTGGCTCAGTTAACCAGTCAGTGTATCATGAAAGAATGAGAGGTCATAAAGAGAAACCAACTCCAGCCCCAAAGGCGAGCCTGAGCTAAAAATTGGCTAACTTTGCAGACTAAACCGAACACAGCTTGTGGTATGGCACAGGAAGGTGACCCCAACCTGGCAAGGATGATGAGGTGGGATTCAAATCCAGCCCCCAGGGCTGCGTGTTAATCGAATTTAGCTAACTTAGCAGGATAAGCGGTGAATAGTGTGTGGTACAGCAAGGGGAAAACCAAAAGTGCAAAAGTGGTGAAAGAGGGTGGTGTGGCAAGAAAAGATTTTGACACATAATGACATGCCTGATGGTCAGCTAGACGGCAGGAAATGTTAAATACTCGAAGGACAATGAGACACAGATGATACAGAAGCTCTTAGGCCCTGTTTGCACCAGGTTTTACAATGCATTTTGGGCAACCAGGTGACAAGTGGACAGCTGAGACACGTAGCCATTTTCCACCTGGAAAATTTTTCGACTATCATGCGTCCCTGAGGTGTTCAGCTGACCACTTGTGTTCACATTTACTGTCATGTTACTAACAACGTCACTTCCACTAGAAGGTCAAAGTGTCCCTAGTACAGTTATTGTTAACCATCACCACGTCCTGTATTAATGACGTATTTTCCTGCTGCATGCTACATCAACATTTACACTACAAACAGTTTGTCCCAGACCACCGCAGCAAGTGATTTGAGTGAATGCATCTTGAATACATCTTGGTGGTTGTTCACGCTTGTATTTAGGGCCGTGCATTTGAGATCCAATCGCCCAAAACATGTCTTAAAACAAAGACTAAACAAGGTCTTAGAGATTACTAGCAAACAGTGCACTGAGCAATAGCAAACATTGCTAACACTGGAAAGCCGACTCGAAGTTAACGGTCACCACCGAGTCCAATAGTTGTGCGAATGAAAGTAATTTGAGTTCGAGTTTCAACATTTGATCAAAATTTCATGCATGGTATAGAAACTAAAGCATGATATGGTGGCAGCATCATGATTTTTGTGCCGCTTGTGTAATAACGATCCAAAACCATTGGATTTTTACACACACACACATATACCTGCCTTTATTTCCTCTCACTCCCTCTCCGTCTTGATCTTTCCTTCACTTGTCCCTGTCACGGTTCGTCCTTCGCAGGCAATCTATCCATCGATTTACACCGCAGAGAGGAATGGAAAGACTGACGGAGGACAAGAAGAAAGAGTGTCCCGAGTCAGTGTTTTCGGAGAAACATAAGCTTGATATGCTCGCTTTGTTTTTACAGTACATTACATTACATTACCGTCATTTGGCAGACGTCCTTATCCAGCGCGACTTATATTTTTATCTTATTTATACATCTGAGAATTTCAGGTTAAGAGCCTTGCTCAAGTGGCAGCTCGGCGTGCCACTTCCGGTTAGTAGTCCAACGTCTTAACCCCTGAGCTACCCCCCTGCCCGGCTCGTCGATTGAAAATGGTAGAAAACGTGTACAAGGACAATTTTCCCCCCGACGGCACAAGTGAAAATGTGAAAACGCACAACAGCGGGCCTTTAGGCTTTAGTTAGTTATAACATATCGCCTATACAATATGTAACTATTTACATATGTATATACTATCCAATCAGTGGTTAAACTGGCTTTTGTAAGGAGGGGGAACCTTCACTCACAGTGGTCAATATCTGCTAACGTTCCACGCGCAAAGCTAGGTTAGCAGGCAAGCGTTAAATTAGCTAACTCGATTTGGTCATTTTCTAATATTCACCTAAAAGCTAAAACCACAGAAAACAGCTCCCACTTAGTAAATGAACCTAAAATATGACAGAACTGCAGACCGAAATCTGAACCTGAGGCGTGATTTTTTTCGACTAACGTCCTACGTCTGTCCGTGTCAGCTAACGTCACTTATATCATCTGCACTACTGCCGTTTTTGGTATATTTAGCCTGAGAAGCTAAAATAAACAAAAGAAGCGTCACTTATCTCTGTTTCGCTAAGGCATCGTGTTGAGCAGATAACTTTGTACATAAAACCTCATAAAGTATGAAGGACTCCGGTCCACGCTCAGGACAGACACAGAAAATAGTGGCGCCAACGTCTCGAGCTGGAGTCGATATGAATGACGTTATGACGCGCTGGCCTCGCCAACTGTGTGACGTCACGCATTCTCGCAGCGCCTGCGCACGATAATTCCAATAAAAACGATGCGTGTCATTCACTTTAGCTTATTTTTTTTGTTGTTGTCATTACTGATGAACTCTCATCATGATGATGAAGTCCTATTTTACTATTAACCCTGACTGAAGCAGGGGGAGCTCAGCTCCTGCTGACTGTACCGCCGAGGTGAGGAGGCAGAGCTGAGCTCCGGAGGGCTCCGGCCCAATTTAAGCTCTGTATACTTATAATGCTTTCGAACGAGTTTTAAACAAGGCAGGTGGAACGGAGGTGGAAATGTTCATTCCATGAAATTTCTTTTTTTTTTTTTTTTTTTTTTTACTCCGAATGCATTCCATGGTTTGCATATTACCGAGAATAACAACGGGATACCCATTATGGAAGGCATAAAACCCTTGGAGAGTGCTCTTATGGGAAAATAATCAACACTAGGGTGGAGTAGTGAAGTCTGACACAAAGCAAAGTTACCGTTTCCACCCTGAATTCGCCAACAGTTTGAATGTTTTCCTCTCATAGCACACAATTTGCCAGCCCTTAACAAAGACATGCCAACGTTACAAAAGAAATATTTCAAAAAATCCGTTTCTGGCTTTCGTTTATAGCATGTGTCAGACGCTCTCATGGAGAGAGTCTCCCTCAGAAGCATAGCCACGTACAGAAATGGGTCAGGGTCTAAGAATATCATTAAATTAGTGCTCATTTTAGTGCTCGCTTAAGAGGCAGGCCTTCAGACTTTGTTCGAGGACAGCCAGGGACTCGTAGGGAGATTACGCCTATTGGGGTGGGATGTTTAATGGTGCGGAACATCCCCCTCAAAAATGTATTTCCTCTTATCACTTCCTGTTATAAGTAGATGTTAATAAAAATAAAAACAAAACCAAATAGGTTTTTAATACAGCTTGTCTTAGCGACTGTTACAAAGAGACAGAACCCTAGTTACCCAGTATCGACTCCTTCTGACCAATCAGAATCCAGAATTCAATCATTTCCTGGTATGGATAGTCTAAGAAAACCCATGCATGCTTATCAAGCCAACATCTATGATACGTGTACATGTGGGTGTGTTTTTGTGTGAGTCTAAGTCGGACACTCTGGATGATGTCCTCTTGCACCCCCGTTCTGATGTGTGGACGTGGGGATGAGGTGTGTGTGTGTGTGTGTGTGTGTGTATGTGTGTGTGTGTGTGTATGTGCGTGTGTGTGTGTGTGTGTGAATGTGACCGCTTGTCTTTGTGACGGTTCCATCCCTTGCAGCAGCTGTTCCAGTGGATAAGCCTCAAACTCCAGCAGTTGTCACGATGCTGCTTCTGAGATACGTACGTCACACATCTCTGCAGGCTACAGGGAATCGACAAGCTGATGTGCGGGAACACACACACACACACGCACACATACACACACACATGCATACACACACACAAAGCGGAAAAGAAAGTAACGGTAGGAAGGAATAGTCCATATGTAAAAAAAAAAAAAAATCTCAGAAAGTAAGCGGGAAAACAGAATGATTTAAGGAAGACCGATGGGGAAGAAATTTCCCTAACAGACCTCTCTGACACACCCAGACCCACATACACACCCATTCCTGGAGTCGTGTCCCATGCTGTGTTCCCCCTGCTGTGACCCAGCGTACCTTATGATTAATAGATTTATTTTAAAGGCGCTCAGCGTATAACTGCTAAAGTCTACTTCGACCTTAGAGCTGAAAAGTAAAAAACGACAAACAAAGAAGACAAATAAAAAGTAGTACTCGACTACCCCGACTTGTAGCTTTTAGCATATTTATTAGCCGATATTGTATTTATCCTGCAATTTCATTTGGGTTGGGGTTTAGCTGAAAATCTGAAAACGTGACTTAGTTATCTTAAGCGCTATACCTCGGAGGTGATTTCCCAAGTGAGTGTTGTTGTATTTATTCACCGACATAATAATGGTAATCTTCACAACGTTATGTTAAAAAAAAACCCCTAATGACCTGTTTTGAATGAATGAATTACCGGTAAAAGTTTTTATTAAAATCCCTTAGGGTTGCTTGGTCGTGGTCCCCTTTAGCTTTGTAGAGTTATTATTGCACCTAGTGGCCAAAAATGAGAACTACAACCAGCTTTAAGAAAGGGAAGCCCAGTGGGGCACAAGTCATGCTGCCCCATGCCTGAGGGAGGAGCGTCAGACAGGACAGGGTTGTAAGGGTTGATTTGAATAAAAACACTAGAAAATGTTGTTGGCAGTTTATAGCATATCATCCGACTCAAATAAAAAAAAAATAATTAGAAATCAGCAAAAAGAAGGCCGACCATAAGCACAGACAGCGTGTCTACGTACAGAACCATTTCCATCGTAAGATGCATTGCTAAGATTAACAGAGGAAAAGGGGGATTATGGGACGGATCATTTCCGAGCAGAAATACGTGTGAAATAGTGGTTTTCCCACGCAAAAAGGCTGAGAAGCGAGAAGAAAAACGTCTCCGTTTTCCGACGCCCAGATTTCTTTGGCTACATTCAGGTCTTGTGTGTGGTTTTGGAGATGCAGTTAAGCTGGAAATTGTGCTGAAATCCGTCGACGCTGGTTAATAATAATGATAATAATAATAATAATAATAATAATAATAATAATAATAATAATACCTCGTTCACGGTTCCAGAAAGCTCAAAATGAGCTGTTTTATTATTAAAACATTATTAATGTCTTCCTACCACACTGAAATCTCCCGTCACGGGAGAACACCCTGAGACAACACGAGGAAGAAAAGCTCGAGAGGATCCAGAATTTGAAAAAAAAAAACAAAAAAAACCCCAAAAACAACCCATCCTTTTATGGATAGCGTGATTTTTTTTTTTTTTTTTTTTTTAGATCATTCCTCTAGTACAGTACACTTGTATACAGTGTCCTACAAACTCAAACGGTCCTAAATGTGTTGAAATGACGCTCAGGTTCAGGTGAGATTATCCCCCGAAGCAAGAAACAGAAACAGAGAAAGAAACTGTTTCAGGAGGCGCGGGTTCTATGTCGTCCGTGCGGGACTGTCCGCAGGCACAGGAGGTGAGGCACAAGCGAAGGAAGCCTCAGGATGAAGGACGAGTGGAGCTCCGGCAGTAAAACCGGCATTCAGGCATCAGGCGAAATTAGGTAGAACATTAAATTGCACTGGATATAATAAACACACAGACACAGACACACACACACACATACCCAAGGATCACAGGATGTGAAAGTAGAGGTGAAAGATGAGAAGGTTAGCCCACCCTGAAGAACAAAAGCGGTAAGGAGAGGAAGGAGAAAGACTGAAAGAAAGGCCAGATTTGAAACACATCCTCAATCAAAGCAAAGCTCCCCGGTGCTCTCTTACACATGCACTATCTGTGTGTATGTGTGTGTGTGTGTGTGTGTGTGTGTGTGTGGGCTTGATGCATTTGGCCTCGATTCTTTCGACCGCACAGTGATACACTGGAATGCTTTGGATAACATTTTAGAGGAGTAATATGTGTACTGTATTAATACCCTCACGTTGTTTTTTCTTCCCCTCACACAAGCGCCGACTCTGTGTCATCTGTGAAAAATATCCACCACATCAAATAAAAAGCTGGGAGTTTTGGCCTTCCAAGGTTAAACTGTTTATTATGCGTTGAAATAGCTCTTGTTGTGATTGGTTAACACCTACAATGTGGAAAACCCCATACGTTCTCAGGACTAACTAGGAGGGCGTCAGTGAGCGTAAACGGACTCACGCGTAAACATGGGACACTTCATGAGTCAGTTTACCTGACGATCTGAGAGGCTGGGGTGATAAAGAGCACACGTTAGAACATTCACAAGTCGCCGATCGTTGGGTCTCGACGGACTACAAACCGCTGTCCTTCCTGACTAGTGTGAGACAAAATGGACCACTGAATATGTTGGAGTTGTGGGGAGAAGTGGACACTCATGGACGTGAATGTGACGGCAAGATTGGGCTTTCAGGGATTTCTTTGAGCTTTTTTTTTTTTTCTGAGGAAGAATACGTGTAGACGGTTCAATAGCGGGGAGAAAGACAAGACGTTGATGCGTATTTTTATTCATTTGGGGTTTGCCGAAATCTACCCAGGGTGAGAAATATACATATAGGACGCCTATTAGTGGGTTAAATGTCCATTAGCAAGTTTCACCTTGACCAAATGGATATTTAACCAGTTGGATATTTGACCACTCTTTTTGCCAGAGTTTCATTTAGGCAATTTGTGGGTTTTCTGGCACGGACCTGACTTTTAAACACAGTTCTCGTTCTCATATTGTCAATAAGGCTGAGGTCAAAACTTGTCTTAAGCTTAATCCTAGCCTGGTTTATCCATTCCACAACCAGCGTTGATGTGTTGGAGCACCTAACTGTGTCCAAGTTTCAAGCATCTAGCTGATGGTTTAAGGTTATGCAGGAGAATTCTGAGGCTCTTCGTTGTTCCATCCACTTTGCTTCCACTGGAAGCAAAACAGCCCCAGAGCACCATCACCTGGACCATCATGCTAAACAATAGGTCCAGGGTTGCTCATTGTGGCCAAAGAACCACTCATCTGACCATAAAACTTTCCCCCAGAAGGCTTCTTCTTTGTCCATGTGGTCAGCTGCAGACTTTCGTCCAGTTTAAAGGTGTGGATTTTAGAGCAAGAGCTTCTTTTCTTGGTTGGGATTCCATGGTGACGCATGCTGGGGTGGCTGGTTCAGCAGCTTCCAGTTCACAGGAGACCCGTGTCTTGACGGTTCCTGGGTTCTTCCTGACCATCCGAACCAACTTCCTCACAGCAGAGGAGGACAGATTGGGTTTTGTTCCTGCAAAGGGGCTTGGCAACGTGGCTACATACACCTCTCAATAACTTTTACATGGAATCTGCATTTGTGTAGAAATGGTTCGTTCCTGAGTTGTGTAAATCTATGCTCCTCTTTCACAGATCTGCACTGAGCTCCTTGGACTTTCCCATTATGCTGTGTATCGGTCGCTCCAATGAGCGCTGTGAAACACAGGTTTTTATTTCATTCAGGTCATACACAGAGAAGCTCCCAGATGTAGTCAGTCATGATCACGAACAGGAAGTTAAGGGGTCTTCAACTTGGCAAGTCAGAAGACATTTCGGATTTTTCAGGAGCACGGAATTAATGATCTAAGCGGATATATGAATCTTATTGACCCTGTATCCAGGTGCCCCCCCGACTTATGATTTTTCGACAGTACGATGACGATTGTGATCCGCAAAAAATTGTAAAATATTTAAGAAAATATTTCAAATTCCCAGGCAGGCATCACAGGCAGGCCAGCGTAACCGCGTATGATGTATGCTGATGTTCGGATGCTTGGAAGTACGCGGACGACACCCGGATCACTCACCTTGCGTTATGCCTCACTCTTTCCCGCAACTCACGGCGTTACCTTGTGTATCTGTGTACTGTACAGTAGGGGTCCCCAACTTTTTTTGCGCCACGGACCGGTTTTATGTCAGAATATTTTGCACGGACCCGGGGGGGGGTATTTGTTTTGCGATGTAAACGGACGGACCAGGAAACCAATGAAAATAAAATGACTAAAAATTTCAGAAAGATTATTATCGTTTCGCAGCCCGGGAACAAAAGACCCACGGACCGGTACCGGTCCGCAGCCCGGTGGTTGGGGACCCCTGCTGTACAGTGCATTACCGCGGGGTTTTTTCTGTGCTTTAATTCAAAAGCATGTCTTCTACATGAAAAGACTCCAGGGTAGGCTAGGCTAAGCTAGGTTATGCTAGGCTAAACTGGGCTAAGCAGGGCTAAGCTAGGCTGAGATACCTAAGCTAGGCTAAGTGGTTCAACGCAGTGGTTCGACATGCGATATTTTGGACTTACGATGGGTGTGGCCGAACGCCCGTCCATCGTAACTTGAGGACTACCTGTATATGATTACAACCCGAAATAAATTCAAACTCTCGTATTCACGTTTTTTTTTTTTTTCAAACATTCTTCCACAGAAAACAAACAGAGAACCGTTCAAAGAAGTCACTGAAAGACACTGAAAGCTCAATATTTCCATGAGGTTCATGGAAACTAAAGGCATCTTTTAAAATGGGATCATTGTTGATTACTAGTCAAGAAACACTTCTCCAACACGATCTACACCTTTAACGTGACATTGAGAAAAAGACCTTTTTGACACAGCATGTCTCTTTGGACATGAAGTTACCCTAGGTCGCGTTCTTCATCTTAGAAAACCGATTCAGCTCTTTTTTTCGCCTCTGCAAACTGTGTTGTAGAGTTGTTCTGCTTCTGTGAGTGCCATATGGCTCGAAGTCTGTGTGTGTGTGTGTGTGTGCATGAGACTTCACAGTATTATTATATTTATTACTATTGTTTGACAGACACATAGTTACAGATCTGTCCTTTATGCGTATTATTTTCACTCACTTTATGTTACTGCATTTATATAATGCTACGCTTACACCTCCAGCATATCCTAAACCCAGCCTCAATATCCCACAGGTTTTTATTATTATTATTATTATTATTATTATTAAAAATAATAATAAACAATAATAAAAGTAACTAATAATGAACAAAATAATGACATAAATAATATTTTAAAAGTAGTACATTTAAAGTAGAAATTGATTTCATTTATTAAAGAATTGTTTATTATTATTATTATTATTATTATTATTATTATTATTATTTATAAAAATTCATTGTAAATAGTTAATACAAGGCGGGCCAAAAGTATGCATTCGGTACTGATCAGGTCATGGAGGATTTATTAATTTAATTTAATTTAACTTACTCACACACTCTTCACCTTCTGCGAGAGGCGGGGTTACACCCTGGGCAGGTCGCCAATCCAGCGCAGGGCGACACACAGAAACAGACAACCGTTCACACTCACATTCACA
>JAQMCW010000013.1:2423417-2434492 GCA_030068335.1 Chrysichthys cranchii
TACACTGTGGCCGCGCTTTAATACTTTGACCCTCGTTTTGGTTACACTGTGGCCGCGCTTTAATACTGTGGACCTCGTTTTAATACTTCGTCCCTCATTTTAATACTTCGTCCCTCGTTTTGGTTACACCGTGGCCGCGCTTTAATACTTCGTCCCTCGTTTTGGTTACACCGTGGCCGTGCTTTAATACTTTGTCCTGCATTTTGGTTACACCGTGGCCGCGCTTTAATACTTCGTCCCTCGGTTTGGTTACACCGTGGCCGCGCTTTAATACTTCGTCCCTCGTTTTAATACTTCGTCCCTCGTTTTGGTTACACCGTGGCCGCGCTTTAATACTTCGTCCTTCGTTTTGGTTACACCGTGGCCGTGCTTTATTTCATCCCTCGTTTTGGTTACACCATGGCCACGTTTTAATACTTTGTCCCTCATTTTAGTTACACCGCAGCTGCGTTTTAATACTTTGTCCCTCATTTTAGTTACACTGCGGCCACGTTTTAATACTTCGTCCCTCGTTTTAGTTACACCGTGGCTGCATTTTAATACTTCGTCCCTCGTTTTGGTTACACCGCGGCCACGTTTTATCGGTTGGTTCTTTTCGCGTCATCATTCACGATTTCTGATGCATTACAGATGTTTTGATTTTATGATTAGAAGCCAGCTGACCTCACGTAAAAAGTCTGGGCCAAATCTTTAAACCTGTTGTGTCTTTAAAACGCCACATTACTACCTTGCCTACACGACCTCTTCACAAACCATATCCTGGATTGTCCTCCTTCCAGTACCCTGGTACGACATTTCGCTCACGTCGCCCACCCCTACACTACACAACCTACCCAGAAGTGCACGGAGAATCTCTGAATCATGCCCGCTGGGATTCCTACACCTGTTTCCACTTGCTGAAGCCGTTAAATCGAGCTCCCGACGGCGTTTGCTGTGTGCCGTGTGACGGGAACGCGAGAGGGCGCGTACTTTGACGGCCTTCGTGCGCGCACGAAGGCACATAAAAGACGCAAACACAAAAGAAAACATTTACCGAGGTGTGTGCGCTTTAGTCCTTCAAAGAGTGCGCTGACAAACAAAGTTCTTTCCCTCGGGTATCGAAAGCAAACAGGTGGAATAAAGGACATATGACAGCTTTATGATCCAGCACATCTTAAGCACGGGCCAGAAGGTGCCAGGGACGACAGTGACCATCCTGTTGTTGGTTTGGTTTTTTTGTCCTGGACATTATGTAAGCAACAAAATTGTCATCATTCTGAACAAGTGGTGTTTTCTTTTTTAAAAAAAAAAAAAAAAGGCAAAAAAAACCCAAAACAAAACAAAAAACAAACAAAAAAACAAAAAAACAAAAAAAAAAAACACATTGCCTCAGTGCTTGAGGTTTCAAGCAATTGTTCTCCAACCCCTTTCATTCCTTTTGGGGTTTTTCTTTTCTTAAGACGCTTTTCCTGTTTCCTCCGGCGACGGCCTCGTCAGTGTGGAGTCATTCGACAGGAAATGCCATCACATGCTTCACCTCTGTTCCCGAACACTCACACACCCAGACGCGTTCACAGGCGGCGCTTGGGAAACGGGGCACGGTGGCAAATTAGATAGGAATCGGGGGAGGTATTTTAGATCAACCCGGGATCTCCTGGGACCAGATCACGCGTCATGATGATCTCCTTCAGAATGCGCTTAAAGTGTGAAGCCTTTCAAGAAACTATCATGCAGATTTGTGAGAAAGAGAGGGATAAGAAAAAAACAAAAACAAATAGCCTTAACACACAGACACAGACACACACACACAGTACAGACCAGTGACGCCTCTCAGACAGATACATGAACGGATATGCTCGTGGTGGTGTGTGCAAAAAATAAACAAGTTTGTGATGGGGCTTGTTGCAGTTTTCAGCTTCTGAAAGCGAACGCTTGCCAGAGACGATTCTACCTGAACATCCTGACCACATGCGCCGGAAGTGTGTGTGCGTGTCAGACTGTGTGTGTGCAAGAAATAGAAATGCTGCGGGCAAAAACTGTGCAGCAACTAGTCTCAGGAGTTTAGCAAGACCAGACAGAGGCACAGCTGCACTTTATACGCAGAAGTTGAAAGAAAAGAAAAAAAAAAAAAAACAAATGAGAGAGAGAGAAACAGAGAAGGAGAAAAGTGAGGAGAGAGAGAGAGAGACTAATTTGCAGCACGTGTCCCATTTATGCGCGAAACAAACGCAAACAAATTTGCCTTGCTAATTCCAATCTCGCTAGGAACGTCACGGGCCGGTCGCTCCATCAGAGGCTCACAATGTGGAAAAAGTGCCAAACACAAAGTGCCGTTTTTTCCTCCCTAATTTCTGCCCCCATGTAAACCGAGCTGCCTGCATGCTCGTACAACAGCTAGGCCCCGGGGAGGACTCACGCCAACACGTGTGCTTCCTCTGAGACGCTTAAAGAACCTTATTGCGTTGTTACCAACAGCTTCTCGTGCTGAATACCTCATACGCACTATCCGCCCACTTACGCATGCACACACGACTTCGCAGACGCCTGGCTATTGTCACTCTACCTTCGAGCTCAGGGGTCCAAGCATGGATGAGTAAAATTTATAAATCTCCCTATTTTCGGACGTTTATCACGATATCTATTACTCTTTGAAAGTAATCTTCAGTCTGATACAAAAGAGCATCCAGACTGGCACCTTGGGGCGCTCACGAGCTCATAAGCCTGCCGTTTATGAATCTAATTCTACGTTTCATGCTATGTTACGCAGACTCTTCACGGACGTATTCCCAGCGGATAAACCCTGCGACTACCTGTTCGTTTCTGGAGGAAAGCTGATGTTTATGGTAAAATCACCATACTCACGATATTCACCTAGCTAACGATATAGTCAGATCACGATAATGATGATTTATCGATATATATCGCCCGGCCCTACCGTCTCGAGTCCTCTTATCCGAGCTGACCTGCTTGAGGAATAAAAGCCTGAAGGGCTCTCGGTGACCGCGGACCTCCACCGAGGACGACGATCGACTCGTGGGCAAATCTGCACCACAACCTGGATACACAAAAGTCTGGACACGTTTCCTACGGGGTCCTCGTATTTCTACATCGGCTATGTTTTGTGACCGTTGAACTTCGCTGCCTTATTTTTATCTACTGGATTTGAAGACGTACAGCATGGTTGAGCGCCCCAAGCCTTTCGCCAAGCTCGAATGCCGTTCTTGAAATACGAAATTCGTGGCGGTTCTCACGCAATCCTGTCCCGCTCAAAGGCAAAGACTCAAACAAACCAATCACACTGAAAGCCTAAAGTTCCCTAGCGGAGGTAACAACCTAAACGAACAAGCAGGCCGAGGCGTGCTCGAGGAACTTGCTACCTGTTCTTTGCAACCTTTTAAATTTTAAATGAAGATACTTTTACGCTCCCAGGAAGACCTGAAGGTTTTCTCCACAGGATCCCACTTGCACTGAATAATTTAGAAGCACTACGTTTACGCCCATACTGTCGCCCCTAGTGGACCATCTGCAATGCCTTCTTTTCCAATAAACTCTCCTCTTATTTCCTGCCTTGACGTTTGCACGCCTCAAAATGACTTCTGCTTATGCGTATTCGTTTTCGTCACCACTAAGATTAAGATATGTGGTAACAGCTAGAGCAAAGAATAAAAATAAATAAATAAATGAATGAATGAATGAATGAATGAATAAATAAGCACGCGCAATCACGAACTGGCAACGTTATAATAAACAGGAAGGCTTGGAACAACTTTAGGCCGGCGTGGATCACACGACCTGACTTCTGGTGAAAACGGCACAGTCAATCTGAATCTGTTCAGCGTTTCGGTTTTCCATTGCGCCGATGTGTTCTCGAAGCTGTCGAGCCTTTGCCCTTTGATGTCACTTTGGCGTTTTGTGAGAAACTTTCAAACTCAACTCGGTTCTTTGAACAGTCACTGAACTTGTGGATATATTTTCCACTCTTGGTGGATTTAGCTCCATTACACAAAGAGAAATGCCTCTAGAAAGAGCCTCCAATCAGCCCTGAGACCAGTTTGCAAAGTTGCTTACTGTGCTTTCCTCTTCGATTTCCTTTAGCTTCTCGTTCTCAAGCGTCACCGTGGTCAGAACAAGCCGGCAGCTTCAAATGCGTGCCAAATGAAGCGCGAATTCAAGTTCACCGGGCTTCTAACGTGGTGATAATGACTCATGCTCAGGGTATGCCTCTTTATTCGGCGTCAGTGGATCAAACAAAGATTACCATCTGAGTCTTAAAGAGCTCAAACTGCATCTCCAATGAATCGGTATATGAACATTTCTACAGCGTGTCCTGACTGGACTGAATACCTAACCATAACAAGCATTCCATCGAATGCCACATGTTCACGCAACTCGGAAATCAGGACAAAGCACGAACCGAAGTGGATGTACTGTTAACATCCTGAAGCGTTTCCTTCAACAGCGGGTCATACTTTTTAACTGGTGTGCAACACACAAGGTTATAACTCAACAAGATACTACAACGTCTTGATATAACCCATTTTCGAAACAGCAAAATATATAAATAGTCCAAGTGTGCCTGAGCTTTTCATTTCCTAGATTGTCAAAAGTACAACATCAGACTCTCTCTCTTGCATTTAAGAGTTCTGCTGTTAACTGGTTTGGCCTTCCAAGTCACGCAGCTCTCCGTAGACCAAAGATGTTTTTGAATCCTGTATTCTCCACCACTCGGTAGGATCGCGCATGCGCGTTTATGGGTTTCCGCACCACCGGGATGATTTCTTTAGCCCGGATTGACCCGGGGCCAAAAAAGCACAGAAAGACGTGCCTGTGAGTTGCTTCGTGTTTTTTGTCTAGTTCTTGAAACAGACGCAGGCGGGTTAAGCCACTGGCTGCCAGCGCTGCAACTTAGCAGGAAGCTGAAATGCCCAAAAGTTCCTACCAGCTGCTGACCATAGCCATTGCTTATTTAAAAAAACAAAACAAAACAAAACAAAACAAAACAAAACAAAAAAAAAAAAAAAAACAAACAAACAAACAAACAAACAAACAAAAAAAATACCCGCTATGGTATCCGGAAAAAAAAACCCCCACAGCCTCTCCCGATTCCAAACAAAGAGGAAGCTGCATTTTCAGAGGAAGCATTGAGGATTCGATCAAGTTTAAATCCTTATCACGAGTTACATTTAATGCTGTGACGGATCTGCGAGACAAATTAGTTCCTGTTACCACTCACCTTACAAGAAGGATAAACAATCATTCTCTTACTTTAGCGCTCTCTTACATTCTCTTAAAGCTAAGACGACAGCGTGTCACGGTACTGGGAAACTGCCAGGCCTGGAAAACTTTCCTGTGACTCAAACTGGAGACTCCTTCCACAAAGCGTGACCATTCTGACCGCCGCGCGTTTTCCTTTGTTAAATAAACCCGCCTTGCATCCGGAGCTACTCAGACCCCACCAGGGATTTCCTCAACGGTTGCTCGGAAGGCGGCGATTCGTTTTCAGTGACAGCATCCATATAAACGGATCGACCAATCGGGTTCCAGGATTCAACCACGCTGTGGTCCGAGTTGCCATTTAAAGGTGCCTTAGGTAGTTTGGGTATTTGTGAAAACCTGGCCTGTGACGGATACCCGGGTGGACTTCTCAATGACCTGATGAGCCTTTCAAACCCGTGTACACAAAGCTCCGCCCTTAAAACTTGTGCCGGTGCGGACAGAGCTAGCATGCTGACTAGCTAGGGCCGTACCTGAAACGCTCGCGAGCGGATGTTCAACAGCTTGAAAAAGCCAAGATACAAGTCTTGAAAAGATGCAACAATGGTGATTTAAGAGAATAACGTGAAGATGTGAGAAGGCTTTGGGGGCGTGTCTGTGACATGACTGACAGGCGGCCAGGCCAATCAAAATCTAAACACCTCCCCAGGACCGGAAGTTTGTGTTTCAAACAGGGTTTAGTTTTTTTCCAGCTATGTTTCAGCACTTGTTCTGAGACAACAAGATAAATCATTAATCCCCCCCCCCAAAGAAATTAAATCACTGCGTACTGCACTTTCAAACAATCAAGCTTATTGTCTGCTTCTTTACGTCATATTTTTCATTTACAATTTTCCCAAAGCCTGGACAGTTTCTTTCTTTTCTTTTCTTCCCCCTCAAACTCCATGAGCTCACACCATCATTTGCAACTCAAATCCAGGGCCGTGTAGGAAGCCCAGAAAAATGCAATCACAATGTAAACACATACAGATGTCAGACTAGACCTCTCCGCTTGAACTACACTACACTACGGCGACCCCCCCAACCCCTAACCCGGCCGGAGTAGTGGGCTGAATCCCCATCGGCTCCTTGTTACACTAATAAACGCACTAGGTAGGGCGTAGAAGCCCATATTTCATACATGACGTAGTGCACTTATACATGGACTGGGAGGCTTTTTTTGGGACCGAGCCATTTGGAGCCGCGCGTGAGTAACGCAGCGAAAATAGAACGCCTCGCGACCGCAAGAGAGGGAGGAAAAGAGAAAAAAAAAAAACAAAGCACACAAAATCCAGTTAGCTACCTAGCTAACATTTTCCCTCACTCTGTTTAAAAATTAAATAAACAAACAAACGACTCGACATTTTTTCATGTAAAAATATAAACAAACAAACAAAAAATAACTCTACGACACGTTTAAACCATATAGTTTGGTGTCACGGTGTACAAAAACGTCCAACCGGAGTTCGACATCCTCAAGTTAGGAGTAACGGAAGCTTGGAGCGTTAACAAGCTTAGCTAGCGGACAACATTAACAAAACAATAAACATATCTTTCTGGACAAATTGGACCCAGCTCTCCTTATTGGTGTCCAAGAAACTCAAATTTACAATAAAAAAAAACAAACACACACAATAATAATAATAATAATAATAATAATAATAATAATAATAATAATAATTGAGCGTTAGCTAACGGGGCATTCTGCTTGTTACCTGTTGCGTCCTTTCGGTGGGGCTCTTCATAATCGCCTGACGAAAACTGCTATCCACATAAGACGCCATTCTGTAGCTTTAAAACCCGCGGACTAAACCCAAACACATTAAAATAACTCCTCTCAGACGTTCAGCATTTCTCCTAACTGCCTTCTCCCCGCTGTATCAAACCGAGTCCTAGCCGAAGTCTTCAGAAGAAGAAAAAGTCTCTTGTTGTCTTAGGCCGCTTTCGGAACCGCGGGCTCGAGTTGCTCCGGGTGCCCGACAAGAGGAGAGATGTCCCGGCGTCAGTTAGGCGTCGCTTCGCTTGAGGAACCAGTGTTTTTTTTTCTTCTTCTTCTTCTTCTTCTTCTTCTTCTCGTCATTCACTACCCGGTCTATCAGAAGATCCTATATTACACCAGTACAGACCCATTCTAGATTACGGAGATATAGCCTGCCTCAGGAAAGGAAAAAAAAACCCAGTCCCCGTACTCCCTTACTTCGGGTTAACTAGCGAACTACCAGGCAGAGGCTAATCTGCTGCTGCTGCTGCTTAGCGAAGGAGTGTCCGCGCATGGTGCTGCTGGAATCACGATTCGCCCAAAGATCCGGTTACTTTGTGTAATCAGATGGTCCTCAATGCCTTCAGGAGAATTAAATATGAAGTTAGGCTTCTGACGAATATCCAGCTCCTGTTAAAGCCAGACAAGATGTGAACACAAGCCGGGCGGGGCTTTGACTCGGTCTCGATGCGGGCGGTGGGAGTTTCAGCAATGTCGTGATTCCGGAGTGCTGCAGTACAGATTGCACACGGATTAAACGCTCTCTGCTGCAACCCTGTGGACAAAACCTGCAATTACAGGAATAAATCCGAGTTCTCTATGGTTTCGTTCATACCTGGTGAGAAAGTCACAATATTCCCTGAGCGATTTATGCATTTTTATTCATCTTCTACTGCTTAATCCTGTTCAGAGAAAATGGAGTCAATCCCATCTGATTTAAGGCAAGAGGTGGGGTACACCCTGGGCAGGGCTGACACACTGAGACAGAGAACCGTTCACACTTACGGGTAATTTTTTAGAGTCGCCAGTTAGCCTGATCCCCCTCTGGGCGTGTCTTTAGACTGTCGGAGGAAACCAGAGTACCCGAAGGAAACCCACGATTAGATGCAAAGTCCATATAGAAAGGCACCCAGGTCAACCCCAGGGATCAAGCCCAGGACCTTCTTGGGGTGAGGTGATAATGCTAACCACTACGCCGCCGTGCCGCCCATCCCTGAATGATTTGCAAAAGGTAATTTGTAAAGAAATTCAAGGGTGGGGTTTTTTTGTAGTTTAAAAGTCTTCCATCCATAGCGCCTGTTTGCTTTTGGTTACCCGTTTCCTACATTGCCGACAATGCCATTCAATTACTTGGTGACAGCTGCAGTGGAATTTTGCCTACCTTTCTTCTTCTTCCTAGGGTTAATCCCGTGTCGTGCAGCGTCGTGCAGAGTCCGCTGTCGTCACAAGCCATATCAGCATTGTGACATCTGATGCGACCATGGAAACACCCCAACCCACTCCATCTGACGTTGGCACACTCTCACACCAATGGGCAATTTAGGGTAGCCAATCCACCTAATGAGCATGTCTTTGGACTGTGGGAGGAAACCGGAGGAAACTCACACGGACACGGGGAGAACATGCAAACCCCACACAGAAAGGCGCCCATGCTGAGCCCAGGGCTTGAACCCAGGACCTTCTTGCTGTGAGGCAACAGTGGTAAATGACATCACAAGAGTTAAAAAAAAAAAAAAAACCCTAAAAAACAGGGATACCTCCACAAAAGCGTGAATTTCATTTCCTGTCAGATCACATATATCTAACAAAAGGCTAATTTAACCATAATGTTACAATTACCGACCTGAGTGGCTACTTTTGTACATAGCGATAACTCTAATGTTGATGATAGCCTTCTCAAAGCAACTATTAGTGTAGTCAGGAGTATAGATCTAACCAAACATGTGTCGGCTCAACAAGTGACATCATGTCTGCACACATCACCAACTACTGGAAATACAAAGTAACCCTTTTTTTTTTCTTTAAATGAGATTTCACTGTTTTGAGGAGGAAAATAATCGTATATCACTTATTATAGTTATCTGGCTAGCTATCTTTTGTGTCTAACAAAAACAAACACAGAGCTGATCATGTCATTGCAGTTTAAAGGTCCACTATGTGAGATTTATTTGATTGCAACCAACTGAATGTACCTCCCTAAACAAGCGTGTATTAGAGCACACGGATGTCCATAACGTATTTCCAAGTACAGTGCTTACATTGCAAGTACGCCGTTCCTTTATCTTGTACTAAATAATAAGTCTGATCCTCCGTTATTAAAATTTGGGTCCTCAAACTTGTTAGCCAGCACCAGCAAACACTGATTCCTCTTCCTTTCTTCTTCTTTGTCTTCCTTTCTTCTTCTTTGTCTTCGTTTTGGTGCTTCATTCAGGATTCACGCTACTTCTTCTAAAAATGCAAAACGTGGAACGTGTTCTCTAGAGGTTTGTTCATTATAGGGTCCTGTAGTAGCACAGTATGGCAGCTCTGTAGAGGTGAATCTGCTCCTTATGTAGATTTAAGGGGCTCATTCTGAGCTTACAAAAACACCATGGTTTGTAGTTACAGGTAATTATACCCTAATGAGAACATATTATATTCCATTTCTGCTAATAGATCTCCCTAAATCCTTCATAGTGGACCTTTAAAGTTAAGTAGCATTAAGTAAGATTAATCTTCTTCTTTTGTTTTTTAATCAGGGTTGGGTATCTAACAGTCACTTCGGTTTGATGTTGAATTTTTTTTTCCCTTTTTAGACCTCCTTGAGTCAATGACCTCATTCCCACCTCATTTTCCACCTATGTTCACAAATCTCCACCATTAGTATATATATTGGCCTACAGAGTGTCTATCTATATAACTGATGGGAGGCTCATCCAAACACAGCTTTTCACAGCTACCTAGTACACTTGTGCTGAGGTCATGGCTTAAACTAATAAATTTGTTTTTATCATGTTCGAAATATCTTCCAGGTTATTTATACAAGTAAAAGAATCCACAATTGCACCTTAAATTGGTGATTCTACATTCCCATTTATATTGTAGTGCACCAAGTGTCATTTATGACATTTATGTCCCACTAAATCAGGTTCTCATGCTTGCAACGTATTTTTTCCTATGACTCATCCATTTAAGGTTATGAAAAATTCACATTGATTAAACCTAAACTCAGGGGTTGAGGAGTAGCGATGAGCAATCTCTGAACACATCACATTGTTTTGGTTAAGCATTAGATATTGATCAGCGCCTGTCTCTAGACAGGATGTGGTAACAGTGAGGTGACATTCGTCATGTTTTCGTGTTCTCATAACATTCTAACAGACTTTTTGTCTGCCACATTTATATTTGTATGAAGCAGCTGACCTTTTCCTGCAGTAAATCTAATTTGTACAGATTTACTTCAGACTGAAATAAATCGCCCAGTGGTACCCACACACAATAAGTTTGCGAATGCGTGTGTGTGCATGGAGCCCTGAGATGGAACACTGTGTTTCTGTCTCACACTGTATGTTCCCTCACACAGGATTTGCATCCCTGATCAGGATCAAGTGCTTACTTAAGTGAGTGAATGAGATTTACTTCAACAGAAAACTAAAGGTTTCTTGTGTGTGTGTGTGTGTGTGTGGGGGGGAGGTTTGTGTGTGTCACAGTTTTTGGTGCAATACTCCAAAAGACCGCAAGGTGGTGGTAAAATACAATAAACTGTTCTAAAGCAGTGTTCATAGTATATTCATAGGAATACTTGTCAGTGCATATACAAACACTGTATAATGTCCAATATTATGAACAAACATAGCCTATAGAACAGTATAAACCACTGTTATAGTATTGGAAAAAAAAATACTACAAGCTCACAAGCATGTACTATAACACCTTCTATTCGTAACAGTTTAAAACCTTTTTCTCCATAGATTAAGCATCATGTTAAGTCTACAGTTGTGAAGATTTTGTATACATAATGTGAATCATTCAGGAACTAATATGGAAAAACAATAATAAACTAAATTATATAATATTATATGAACCCGAAGAATAGAAAATACAA